>JAGFMF010011608.1:5042088-5118170 GCA_019455555.1 Galemys pyrenaicus | reverse complement strand
CGCTGCTCCCCTCAGCAGTGTACTTCCGTTGATCTGCCTGTTCTGCTCCCCGCTTTCTGTGGTGAATCCTCTCACCCCCCCATATCTCTGGCCTGTACCCCAGTGCTTGTATGCATGCATAAATAAATAAATAAATCTTTAAAAAAAAAAAAAAGCATGTTGACGCTCAGAAAATCTGCAGGACTTCAGAGAAAGTCTCATAGGGCACAAAGTGGGTCTTTCCAAACCTTTCAAACTTGTTTAAAAATGCCACCAACTCCCTGGTGGTGCAGCGGGTTGAGCGCCACACCGTGGGGCATCTGCACCACAGCTGCACGAGTTTGATCCCCGGCCAGGGAGGGGAACCACGTGGCACCCACGTGGCACAGCAGACCTCTCCTGCCTTGCTGGCTGCTCCCCTCAGCAGTGCGTTTCAGTCCATCTGCCCATTCTGCTCCCCACTCTGTCTCTGGTAGATCATCTCACCTCCCGCACCTCTGGCCTGTACCCCTCTCTCGTATGCATAAATGAAAAAAAAATGCCCACCAGTTTTTCATGTATTGAACACAATTCTGAGTCCAGGGTGCTGCAAGGCAAACAGAAAGACTGAGAGAGGCCTTAAAGAGGAAACTAATTTTCTTTGGTCAAAAATCCTAGAAAACAGGGACCAGGGAATGGAAGCACGGTTCAAATGAAGCAGGAAAACACAAAACTGTGCTCGTGTTTCTTTGCTATTTTTTCATGATAGAAGTTTTTGGTAAGTAGTGTTCCAGTTGAAAAAGCGATGGTTAAATACTGTTGAGACAGCACTTGAGAGTTAAGAGTCCGACTCTGACACTCGTGCGGCTTCACCTTGGGGCGGGGTCTGGCGTGCACGTGCTCCGTCCGTCCCCGTGTCCTCGGCACACGGCAGGTGCTCGCAGACTGTGGGGACTGTCTGCAGCGACCAGAGATGCAGGCCCTCAACACCCTCAAAGGTTTGGAAGCATAAAGCCTGTACTGACACAGAGCAGCACTATCCCTCCCTCAGTTTGATGACGGTGCCAACAAAACAGAGATGAAAGTAAGAAAAAGTGGTCATTACAGACTTTTCGAAAGGATGATTTAGACCTGGCCGGGGCAGGACCTGTGGTGCCCCAGTTGCTACCTGGAGAGGATATGTGCTGAGTAGAGGGGGGCTCTCGGCTGGTCAGGCTCGGTTCCCAGCGGCTTTATTCGCACTAGGCCTGGCCAGTATGTAAAGATGGCTCAGTGTCTTAAAGTTTGAGTTCTACACTCCCGGTATAAATGAAAGAAAAAGAAATGTGAGGTGGCCTCTTCCCTAGGATGAGCCAGAGAGCTTGGAGTGCGTTCGCGCTACCGGGGGACGCAGAGGCCGGGGCCAGACTGACCCAGCGAGAGCAGAAGGCGGCAGCGCGGCGAGGCGCAGCCTTCCGACAGCTGAGGACACCATCACAGGTGCGTGACCACTAGGAGCACGCGTTTCTGGAATCGAGATCTGAATGCAAGAAAGTATCCAGAATTCTACCAGGAGTATAGAACTCAAACTTTAAGACACTGAGCCATCTTTACATACTGGCCAGGCCTAGTGCGAATAAAGCCGTTGGGAACGGAGCCTGACCAGCCGAGAGCCCCCCTCTACTCAGCACATATCCTCTCCAGGTAGCAACTGGGGCACCACAGGGGGTGGGGGGTAGGAACAGAGATGATGGAAACGGTACCCTGCTTCACTTCAGATTTCCACTCTGACGCAGACTGCACACTGTGGAAGGGAGATCTGATATATATGATCAGGTTTTGCAGTTTTGATTAATATACTGACTCAGGTAAACTAATTATTGATGTGCGATAGCTTAAGGGAATCAACACAGGGCCACGCTTGAAAGGCAGAGATTTCGAGCAGGTATAAAACAAGCCTGTACCTGCCGGAGTCACAGACCCGAGTAAAGGGGGGTGTTAGGACACCACCCCCTCTAGGTCACTTGACTGCTCCATCGGGGCCACGTTTACCAGCAGGTCAGGGGACAACTGAGCATCTCCCCTGTCAGTTCAGGGCGCCGTGGAGCCACCTGCCCCTGCTGCTGACGTGTCTGAAAACACGAGCCTCCCACAGCAGTGCTTCTTCAGGGTGTAGGCCCACTGATGGATTCTAAAAGTGAAGCCTGAAGGCAAGCTTCAGCAAAACTGACCATCCATTTCCCTGATGAGTGATGAGCATCTTGGCATGTGCCTGTGAGGACAGCCCACCTTAAGAAACAAACAAAAAACAAGCCACAAACAACTGTTGGGGAAGACGTGGAGAACAAAGAGCCCTCATACACTGCTGGTGGCCGTGCAGACTGGTCTAGCCCCTGTGGAAAACAGTATGGACATCGCTCAAAAGTGTAAGTGAAGCTATGTATGACTCAGCAATTCCATCCCTAGGCAGCTACTCAAAGAAAGCAGCCCTATCTACAACAGCTTGGTTATGGAAAAAGCCTAAGAACCCAAGGGCTGAGGAACAGATCAGAACAATGTGAGACACACGCACACACACGCAGTGCCATATACATATAGACACACTGTGGAATACTACTCAGCAATAAAGAAGAATGAACTCTTGGCATTTGCAGCCACCTGCATGGAGTTGGAATACATAATGCTAAGCAAAATGAGTCAGAGGAGAAAGATACACTGGGCAGCCTTATATGTGGAATAGAGGGAAAGATAATGAAGGTTCAGTCAAAACCAAACCAGTAATAAACTCAGCATCTGACTACAAAAGTGAGGCAATGGAGTGGGAGAGTGGTTGAGTGGGGATGAAAAGAGACCCAACGAAACCTGGTGGAGGATTATTTGGGGTGCTGGAGAGGGGTTAGCCATGAAAGTACACACCGTAGGGGTTTGAACCTATAATCCAGTTCAACCAGAGCAACCATGAGGTAGAAATCTACTTTACCTCAATTAACATACATGCAGGGGAAAATGTCACACACAAATCTAAACATAAAAGCGTTGGAACTATCAAGACAGGATGCTGCCGATTCATTAATCATTTAATAAAGCTAATTAGATCTCTAAAAAAAAATAAAAGTACAGTTCAGTTCCGGCATCCACACATAGTATGAGACAGTAAGACGAGCAGAACTACACCTTTAAACAGTAAAGCTTTTTAAAAGAATGGATATAAAGATTTATTTATATGGAAAACCAGTTTCTAAAAGAAAACAAATGACAGTACGCAAAAAATGTGTCCGTGAGCCTCAGTTTCTCCCCGTGCACTAGCTGAAGGCAGAGGCAGCCGAGCAGACAAGCCCCGGGGCTGCGAGCACAAGCTCAACGCCGCTGGCTGGAAATGACACGTGGACCGAAGTTTCTTGGCTAATGTTGGATATTCATACAAATTTTGCACTCCAGCACATAGTGTCTGCTTCTTTCTAGATAAAGCCGTGTTTTTAGTTACCTAAAAGTTAAATTTTAAAGCAATGAATGTCCAGAAGTAGGACAGCACTTTAGTACTTTATGGCACAAACAGATTGGCTATTAAAATTATTTTTAAACTATTTATATATACCAGGTGGGAAAAGTGAAATATTGCAAAAGGCTGTCTATGACCACTGTGGTTCAACTTTGTAAAAATTGAGGACGAGTTTCAGAGTTAAAGATTAAATGTGTTGTGTATAGTCTATTAGCAACGAGGTCTTTCTGTGGTATTAGGAAAAACATGTATACTCATCCCTTCCCCTGAGTAGTAGTTTAGACTCTACAGTGAAGACAGGCTACTAATAATCCTGAAAACATAACAAAAGTCTCCTGCTAGGAAAGGTTTATTATATACAGCTCTGATTGCCATGAAGTAGTATTTCCTGAAATACTGCTAACTACTGCCTGCCTCTGTGGAATGAGATACCAGGTTTACGAGTTAGGGAACAAATTAGGCATGTATACCTCAGTCTCTCGCTCTCCCTTCTCTTGGAAGCCAGCTGCCTGTAGAAAAATCTGTGCTCTTCCGAGATCTGTTTTTGTTCAATATTATCTGTAGCTGAGTTGGCAAACCAGTGTCATTGTAGGTTAGGGTATTAGGAAGCCCACTGTTGCCGATTCTAATCATTGTCAGTAATGGATATATTGTTCCATCAATCTTTACCACTACTGAATTGATTTATAACTCAAGACAGCAAACAAAAAGAATGCTGTTGGCCCTTTGAAATCCTAACTTGGGAAAAAAAGCGAAGCGAAGGACGCATGATATCGGATTAAGGTAATGAGAAGAATTTCTGGCTGCATCAGGAAATAGTGGGATAAACGGCATTTTGTGAGTTTTAAAGTTTGTGTAGACGTTCTCCCTTCTGGACAACAGCGGGGAAGCAGGAGTCACTAACAGCATGAGAACACGTCGAGGAGATGGAGATAAATGCAAGGCTCGCTGGAGGAAGACAAGTCTCCCTGGCTTGCCTGCAAAAGTTGTCTGTTCATAAACTATGTCCCAGTTAACTTCTCAAAAATCTACTGTCCTGTTGATAGGTACTTGGATAGTGTCCAGCTTTTGACTAGTGCAGAGATCGCTGCTCTGAACATTGTATTAACATTAAAGCCATGTCCTTCGGTGAACATATGCACACATTTCTGATGGCCATAAATCTAAGGAGCGCTGTGCCACGGGGTACAGATACGAAGAGCTTTATTAGATGTATTTATCCACCATTCTGATGCACTCTTTTGTAGTGCACATGTTTAGAAAGAACTGTGACCATTTTTCTTTTTTGCTATGTTTTGTTCCCTTGTTTACTTATAGGAATAGTCCATTGTCAGATGATTCCATAAATAATGTAAGAGGGTTTGTAAAAGCTCTGGGACCTGCCTGAAATTCCATACAGATCTGGGAAAGAAAATGTCAGCATAGTGAGTTCAACAGGGATTAGTGAGAAAGAATTTCATTTACAGCTGAATCTTACTCAGCCCAACTCATTGAGTGTACTAGTTATCTCTAAACACCTTTATATTTAAACATTTATGCGTCTATACATGTTTATTTACCAAAATAAGTTGGTGTCACATATATAAACACCCCATTCACTTAATTTACAATATTTTATGGGCATCTCTACAGGTAAAAATACCCAGAACTGCAACGAATATTACATAGCTATATCCTAGTTCTCTTATTGATGGTAATTTAGGTTTTTGCCACGTTTTCATCTTTATACTGTTAAGTATTCTTGTACGTCTGTGTGTGGATGTGCACGTACAGGCGTGTGTACACTAGGTATTCATGTACAGGAATATTTATAGCAAGTGTAATCTGTTGTTTTTAATTAATGGAGGTCAAAGTGCCAAAGTCAGGTTGTCTTACCAAAATTTTATCGTGACGAGGCCCAATGCCCAGGCACTTTAAAAGCTCTGGTTACAGAACTCAGTCTATTACTGAAAGAACAGACAGACCAGCCCTCATAATTCTCATGCACTTTCTCATTTTCCTCCATCTGCTCATTGTTTCATAACGTCCACATTTGAAAGCCCTTGGTGACTGATCTCACAGGAGCCTCAGTAGTGCACAGTGCAGTTTCCCGCACATTAGGAATATAGTAAGTGTGTGCTGCAGCAAATGTACTCTTCCTAAATGATTCCTAGGTGAAACACACAGCCTAAGCCCACGTGTTTCATGTGTTTCTGACTTGAAAGTTGAGTCAGACAGGTAGTGCCATTAGATTCATTTTGGAATCACATCTTGTCTCTAGAACTAAAAAATTGATGTTCAGGCAAGATATCTCATTAAAAAAATCTGAGTTCCTCAATCTTGAGACCTCTCTAAATATAATTAGTACAGCTTTAACAAAATTACTTAGTGGGCAGATCCAAAGATATTTTTATTTATGCCTATTTTTCTCTATTGAGTTCTCTGTTGGATTCCAGAACAATCTATTTTATAGTTTGTTTTACTTCATGTTCAATACCACAGGTTCACTGAACGCACTCATTTCCCCCAAACCTTGTAATTTTTTGGTATTTCCATCACAGGTATTTCCATCAATCCAGATCCATAAACTGGAACTTGAAGGTCATCTCTCAGTGTCATCTTTGACAGCTTCATCTTTTTTTTTTTCTTTCAATGTCAAATTTATCATCAAATGCTGTTGACTTCTACGTTTGGAACATCTCTTTTGTCTATGTCCTTATCTCTAGTCTGGCTTTTTCTGCCATGGTATCATAGCATCAGTTGCATCCTGATTCAACAAATTCCCTTAAGGTACCTCCGTGGTGGTGCACTGGGTTGAGCACTGCACTGTGAAACATCCATTGCACAGCAACACGAGTTCGACCCCGGGCCAGGGAGGGGACCCACAGGGCGCAACAGACCTCCCCTGCCTCGCCCACTGCTCCCCTCAGCAGTGTATTTCAGTTCATCTGCCTATTCTGCTCCCGCTCTGTCTCTGGTGAATCCTCTCACCTCCCATGACTCTGGCCTGTACCCCAGGTCTTCTATGCATTAAAAAGAAATCCCTTAAACCTCTTTTCCACAACATGGTTAATCTGATCTTCACAAAGCACAACTTTCTGTCGAGTCCCCCCTCGAATCTTTAACGTGCTTCCTTTGATCTCATGGCAGTTTGAACACAGCCTCCAGGCTCTTAGGGGACCTGCCTCCTGCCCGCTCCTCCAACATCATCTTTTACCAAATCTCCTCTTGCTCTGATGGCTGTGGGATACGGGTCTGCATCTACTTCCCTGCACATAGCAAGGCAGCCGAGCTTGGGACCTCTGCCCCTGGGAAAGTTCCTCTTCCCACCTCCCTGAAACCACCTCAGTCTTGTTTCTTCTTACTGAACCTTTCATATCTTGACCCAGATACTACTTTCCAAGTAAGACTTTCCCAAATTCCCATTTCTTTTTTAAAGATTTATTTATTCATGCATACAAGTGCTGGGGTACAGGCCAGAATACCGGGAGGTGAGAGGATCCACCAGAGACAGAGTGGGGAGCAGAACAGGCAGATGGACTGAAACACACTGCTGAGGGAAGCAGCAGGCGAGGCAGGGGAGGGCTGCTGCGCCATGTGGGTCCCTTCCCTGGTTGGGGATCGAACTCGTGCTGCCATGAGGTGGATGCTTCAGAGTGCGGCGCTCAACCCGCTGCGCCACCAGGCAGGCCCCCACATTCCTATTTCTTGCATTATAACTTTGCAACAGTCTGTGGCCCTTTTCATCACAATACTTACCTCAATTTGAAATAACATTTATGTGATTATTTGCTTTATAGCTATCTTCTCAATCAGCCTCTAAGCTTCATGAGAGGTTTCTATTATTTTCTTTACAGGTATACCTGACCAGTGTCTCGTATCACGAAACTCAACAACCATTTATTAAAAAAAAAAAAAAAAAAAAAAGAAACAAACTATACTCAGATTTTCTTTGACTTTCTTGGCATGATGTGATCTTCAAATTGGGACAGGCACTGTAAAATTTTATGTAGCGTCCATGTTAGGAAATACTCTATGTGACAACATACAGAATAAAAGTCGGTAACAAAATAAAATGGAGTAAGAATTAGTATCAGGAGGTCACTCACACTCGTGAATAAAAGTATTTATAATCTGTTCACTCTCAGGGGATGTCATGGGTGATGGCTGAAAGCAGCACACTCAAGGAATCACCAACATTGACTAGACTTCCTGACTGGTCGTTGCTAGTGGGTCTCAGCTGAAGCATTTAGGACACTCTATAAATCCTATGGCAGCCAGACAGAGAAAGTCTTTCACCATTTTTAGTGAACATGTTTATATTTCAGACTTGGTGAGAAATGTGGTTGCTGGAGGAAATGAATGCGTGTGCAGTCTACTGGCAAGGTAGTTTGGCCTCCGAGTATGTGAGGCTTGACAACGTGGAGCAGACTAGGTCACTGTAAGAATTCTGAATTTCCCCCCAAAAGTCCTGGAGAGCCATGAAGGTTTTAAAGTAGAGAAGTGCCGTCATAAGCTACACATTTGTAAAAGATGTCAGGATGCTCTAGGAGAATAAGGAAGAGTTTTAGAAGACATATATTGAGACGTTTCAGTCATCACGTGATAATGATGTGAGAAACGTGTGGTGCGGTCATAGTGAAAATGGGAAAATATGGTGGATTGATATTTTTCCTAATTATGTCTCCTCGAGTAATGTTAGTTTACATCGTTGTATTTGTTTTAAGGGTTACAGTTTGAAGTCTCTACAACTGTATGTTCTCAAACCCAGCACACCAAACCCCAGTAATTCTCTACCCTGCTCCGTCCCTTCTACCCTTCCACTAAGAATGCAAACTTCTTTAAGATAAAGGAGTTGTGGGGAAATAATGTACCACATGGTGACCTTAATTAATGTGACATGGTATACTGTCTGTTTGAAAATTACTAAGAGAACAGATCTTAAAACTTCTTGCCACAAATAAAGGAAGTGTAACTATGTGATGTGATCAATGTATTAACTAACTTTATTGTGGTGATCATTTCACGTGTATACATAGACCAGATCATATGTGTATACTTCAAACTTGAATAATGTTCTGTCAATTATATCTCAATAAAGCTGGGGATGGGGAACAAAAATAAATTTCTAAGCAGCTAGCTATAAAGTAGAAATAGGGTATAAATTTCCAAGCTAGCAGAAGTAGAAAATAAAAGGTGACAGCCTCTAGCCATTCAAAGGTGATATTTTTTTTTAAAAAAGCAAAATAAAAATGGTTAAAATAAATTCAATACAACAATCATCTCAATAAATATCAATGAACTAAAAAAAATGGATTTGAGATGAAGCGCAAGGATGAATCTCAGACTTATGCCCTGAGTAAGTGAGGGTTAGATTAAGCATCGGACACCATTTGCTGCAATGAAACTGACTGAACAGGAAAAAGATTTTCCTTTAATCAAAAGAGTGCTTGGAAAGAGTCTGATTAATTATTCTCATTGACAGGAACTGGATAGTCCTGGTCTACCCTTTCAAGTGGTGGTTTTAAAGCCTCGGCCTGTGTGCCTTACTCAGCTTGCAATCATGTTTTCTTTGGTGGTTCATTTTTAAAAACATTTTGTCGTCAGTGGTTAGAAGTCACAGTTTATATAAAAATACTCTTGAAAAAAGTTGCAAGATGTGGCAAATGTTAGTCTATATTCCCTCTTGGCAATACAAAGTCTGAGCCTCAGAACATTGCCCAGCGCCGTGATAGCCCAGGCGCTAGCTCTGTGTTTAGTTTTTCACCGCCACTTGCTTGGCCTCAGGGCATGTACACTCAATGCTCCCGCTTTGGAGATCTGCACTGCTGCAAGCAATTCAGTAGGGTAGGAATGAGGTACCCCAATACAGGATATCATACAGAGTAAGTGCACAAGAAAGTTCAGTTAAATTGAGTTGGCTGAGGCTTAACGGAATTGCACCCTTTCAAGGTGTCTTAAAAATCACACAAATATAAAACCAATATTTGTGCTAGGATATTAACTATGCTAGGATATTAAGAAAAAAAATAAAAATAAAAATCACACAAATGATTTTCAAGAAATCTCACAGACTAGTATATAAACTACTCAACTTTTTAGATGGCAATTTTTACTCATGAATAGCTCTGCTGTCAACATTCAATTTAATTAAAGATTTTTACATCACTTTTAGCTTTTAAAGCATTTCTAATTTGTACAATTTGTTACTTATGTATAACACGGTCCATAAAATTTCTAAATTTTATGTCAACTCCTATTTCTTGTTATCCTGATGGACAAAAGGGGTGACTTCAGTTACTGGAATAGGTGAGATGAATTCTATCCTTGAGGACCAGAAAGACATGTGGCACCGGAGTGAGGTAGGAGAGGGGTCTCGTGTAGCCCTTCCTGGTGAGTCACTGATGGGCAGAAGACAGACCCCACTGTCAGCCCCCCCCCCCCCGCCGACCACGTCTTGAATGTGCGTCTGAGTCGTGGAGCAGTATGTGCACTTACAGCTGTTTCACTAGAACTCTGAGCACTAAAAATTAAAACTCGTAACACCAGCACTATTTCATGTAATGCACACCCTGTTCTTCTGAAGTGTACCAATTGAACAAATCATCAGCTTCCTTTCATAAAACAAAAAATCTTGGAATAAAATCAGTACTTCCCACGTTAGCACGAATCACATTACTTTCCTCTTGACCCCTAATGGTAACATACCTCTATGGTGAGAATGGGGCGCTAGGACCAAATTCTGAGTACAGATTCAGGTAGTCTCAGGTGCTCCTTAGCATGAAGAAGCATAATTCCAGTTCCTGTTTCCATTCACACGTTCTTTTTTCTAAATGACAGTGTCTGAATTTCCTTCATCTTATAAGGACAGAGCTAACTATATTGGATTAAGGAGCCATCATCACTTATGGACTTAAGTTTTTTAGTAAAAAATTGATAGTCTGATTCTAATGTTGTTATAAAGATGCAGAAGAACATAAACATTCTATTTAGAAGACTTTAAAGCCACAATAAACCACAGTATGGTTTGGCCTAAGGAGAGAAAAGCAAATCAATGAAACATGACAAAGTCTCGAGACAAAGACCCATAGCTGTTTCACCCAAAATAATGCAATCAGGAAAAGAATACTCTTTTTTGGCAAGAGGTGTGACAACCAGAGAACAGTTCTACAGAGGAAAAAATAAAAAAGAACCATTAATTACTGCCTCACACCTCACTAAAAAATTGAGTAGCAACCTACACGTAGAAGTTATAAATCTTTTGAAGAAAAAAATAACCTTAGGACAGCAAATATTTCTTAAGACACAAAGGCACCAATAACTTTAACAACTGGATACATTACAAGGAATTGAAATTAAAAGCCTATGTTCTTCTAAAAACACAACAAGGGGAATTGAAATGGCAAGGCCCAGATTTTGGAAAAATAGTCTCAACAGATATTCTTAAGTTCTTTCTAATAAGAATGTATAAGGAGTTCCTATAACTCAATTAAAATTAAAAATCCAACAATGTTAATAAAAGACATTAACAGATTCTTTTCATTAAAGTATATAAAAATGGCCAATAAGCATATGAATGTATCCTCCAGGTAGGTAACCTTCCAGGAAATACAAATTAAAATCACAGTAGAATGACTAACATAAAGACTGACAGCATCAAATGCTCATAAGTGTGGTGAGTCACTAGAATACTCAAACCCTGTCAAAGGAATGTAAACTGGTACCCCTTAAAAAGAGATGAATGTTCCTTACAAAACTCAGTATATACATAAAGACCACTGCACTGAAAGAAATGGAAAACTTTGGCCATTAAAAAACAAAACAAAACAGTATAAGTGAGGCCTCCCTGGTGGTACAAGGGGTTGAGCACCTCACTGTGGGGATTCTGCAGCCACTGCAGTGTGAGTTTGATCCCCAGCCAGGGAGGGGACCCACATGGCGCAGCAGACCTCTCCTGCCTCACCCGCTGCTCCCCTCAGCAGTGTATTTCAGTCCATCTGCCTGTTCTGCTCCCCACTCTGTCACTGGTGAAGCCTCTCACCCCACACACCTCTGGCCAGTAAACTCAGTTCTTGTATGCATAAATAAAATCTTTTAAAAAAATATACAGGAATGTTTATAAGTGCTGCTTATAATGTCTAAAACTATAAACAACTCAAATGCTCATCAACAAAGGACTGCATTAACCAACTGTGCTATTTCCACATGGTGCAACATTCTTAGCAATAGAGGAACACACTATTAATACATAAAAAAATGTGACCCCATATATTATGTTAAGCAAAATAAGTCAGACACTAAATTTATGATTGGTATAATTCCATCATATAACGTTCTGAAACAGCAAAAGTCAGCTCTGGCGGTGGAAATGAGTAGTAGCCAGTTGCAGTGTGTGAGAAGTGACTGGAAAGCCCTGGAGGTTATGAACTGGAGGAATTAAATGCTCTCAACTTAAAGGCCTGGGGATCTTAAGAGTGTATGTATTCATGAAGACCCCATGAAATCAACACTCACCAACTGTAATTTTATTATGTCATAATCACACCTTATTTTTTTTAATACTTAAAGTCAAAAGACAATAGCACTGGACAACTACTCTGCTTTGTCACTCTGTGAATACTCCCTGGCTCCCACTTTTCCAGAGCCCGACAAACAGAAACACAAGAGAAATTTAAAGTGACCCGAAGTCCAGTTCTTACAACTTTTTATAAAAAAATTTTTCTTATAATTTTTAAATGCATTTTTGCTTTAAAGAACTCTGGGGCCTCCCTGGTGGCACAGCGGGTTGAGCGCCGCACTGTGAAGCAGCCACAGCACAGCAGCGCGAGTTGGATCCCCAGCCAGGGAGGGGACCCACATGGCTCAGGGGACCTCTCCTGCCTCACCCCTCACCCGCTGCTCCCCTCAACAGTGTGTTTCAGCCAGTCTGCCTGTTCTGCTCCCCACTGTCTCTGGTGAATCCTCTCACCTCCCGCGACTCTGGCCTGTACCAGCTTGTATACATACCAGCTCATATATGCATAAATAAATAAATCTTTAAAAAAATAAAGAACTGGGGTGCGGGGGGCAGTGAGAATATTTACCAGAGACAGAGTGGGGAACAGAAGAGAAACACACTGCTGAGGGGAGCAGTGGGCGAGACAGGAGAGGTCTGCTGTGCCATGTGGGTCAGCTCCCTGCTTGCTGGCAAGGAATAGAACTCAGGCAATAATTGTGGCAGCACTGAGACTTAACCCCTACCCCACCAAGGAGACTCCAAAACCCTATTTTAAAGCAGGCAAAAGGCTGTACTCCCACCCCTAACCTGGGCTTTCTGGCAGTATGTGTTCTACAGTAATTCCTAATCGTTTTTCCCCTAAAGGTCCACTTTTAAGCTTACAATGTTTGTACCTGAAAAAGAAACAGGGGTTGAGAGAACCTAACTCTTTTCAAATGGGATTCTAGATGCTGAAACACTAAAACAGTGCCTTAGAGGAGTGAAGAGAGCAGAGGGATGGCTGGGTGTCTCTTATCTGTGTGCTTAGTAGGACTTAGGACTATTGGGACAGAAGAACTGAAATTTTACTAATCATAAAATTTAGGCTCAACACTTAGTGCATTTTATGCATTATCTTACTTCAGACTTAAAATAACTGAATGAAGTAAGCTTTACTATCTGTTTTACAGAGATAGCAATGATGTGATTTACTTAATAAACTATTGAACTTGGACTTTAAGGTTAATTCCATTTTTAACTGCATAATCTGTATGGGCACAATTTCGTGAGACACACTCTTTCAGCAATTCAAAGCTTTAAGTGTCTATAAATTAACTGGCTGAGAAATGAAACAGATATAACTGTGTTCTGAAACTCCTCTCCAGTTACTAAAGATTCAAAGATCAGCCATCCAAATCTATACTCTTATTTTTCCTAACTGGGCATACAACTTTTTAAAAAGTATGTATAATACCTTTATAATGGTCAGACACTATGAATACATCCAAGTTCTAAATTCAAGAACGCTTCTCCTTTGTAAAGAAATCGATTACGTCCACTTCCTTAACATTAATTGTTGAGATTCCTCGGTGGGTACTGTTGTGGGTTAGATGATGTCCCCCTGAAAAAGGTCAAGGTCATGGACCCAAGTACTTCAGAACTTGAACTGATTTCAAAATCAGACCGAGCCACACTGGTGTACGGCAGGCCTCCGTGCGGCATGCCCATGCTTGCTTTAAGAAGACCGTCGTCTGGAGGCGGACACAGATTCTCGCAGACACATGAAAATGCAAATCCATCTTGCTGTTTTAAGTCTCTTAGCACGCTAGTGAGTAGCTACATGTGATAGGGTTTTTTTTTTTTTTAAAGAAGAATTCGTATTTTCTTTAGGTTGAATAGGATACACAAAATTGACTTTCTTCACCAAAAATAACAGCAATACTCTCGGAATTCTTCTTAAGTGACAAAAATCAATCTTTGGTTGGTTTTCCATAGTTTACTGATAGAACAAGGTAAGGCAGCACGTATAGTCATAGAAAAAAACAGAAGAGAACAGACAAAGCAGGCTGCGGTATCCGAGGCCTTTGGTCCTGTCCTGCCCACGAAACAGAACTTCCACATACACCTGCTAAAAAGCTCATAAATATGGGGGCTCAGCAAGGGAATGTAAACAGCAACACCCAGGTGGGGCCAGGCTCTTCCATTCCAACTGTAACTTGTCCCTTCAAGTTCATTTCATAAAGACAACGTCTAGGCTGAAATCCTCCTTGGCAAGCTCATACGCGCCTCTGGCTTTGAAGACCCAACTGTCCTTCCAGAAGACAGCTCTGAAAGTGCCACTTCCATTTCTGGGTGATTTTTAGATATTAGCACTATGGATTCAAATATCACATACCGAGTTATCAGAAATTTCAGGAAGTTTGGGAGGGAGGAAGTCACTGTATAAAATGTTACAATGAAAGCTCAGTACAGAAGAGTTATCAAAATCTGTAATGCATATTAAGGGAATCACCAGACAGTGAGAGATGCCTTTTTTAAAAAGTCTTTGGGAGTGCTCACCTCGGTAAAGTAAACCCACGTTCTTGAACTTTCCAGACAGCACATATTTTCTGAATAAGGAGATTTCCAGGGTCCAACAGAACTTTCAAAAATGTGAGTCATCGAACTCTGAATATTTTAATTGCTTAGGAAGTGTCCACTGAACATTGCCTTCGCTCTGCACCATCTGGCCACGCTGATGGGGTGAACTTCTGACCACCGACCGGAGTGAGCTCTTTGGCAAATCTACTTAGGCTCTGTTTTCACAACGTGGAACTTATTTCACACCACCTTTCTTGCCCAGGTTCGCATGGAAGCTTCCCTCCCCTTGGGCATGAGCAACAGTGTTATGACACTGGCTTCAATAAGCAGCTTTTTATGGTGTCTAATCATGTGCAAATGTGTTAAAATTGGTAGTTTTTAGCAAACAGTTATGGAACATATTACCGTAAGGCATTTGTTCATGGCGTGACAATGATTGGCCCTTGGCCACTTAAATGTTTTATTTAATAATGTGGGAATTTCAGTGTGTTTTCCTTTCATTATTTTTAACTTGAAAACAGAAACAGAAAGCCCCTTCTTTAAAGTTAAAACTTTACCGCCTACAGTCCGTCAAAAGCAATATAAGCATCTGGATTTTGGAGAGGGGCTTTTGCAAGATGTTAATTTAATACAGTGGCATATTTCATGCATGCGTTTTATATTTTTTATGCTTAAAGCTATCTCCACAGTGGCCACCCAGGAATAATAGACTTATTTTCGAGATTGCATACCGAGGGGCAACCAACTTTGTCCAAAGGATTCAGCAAACACTGAATTCGGATTCATAGCCTCCCACCCAACACAGTCATATCTTTCAGTTTGACTTCAGAGACTTTTCATGATACCTACATTTAAATTCACAATTAGCTTCAGTTCTGTTAAAAAATAAACAATGATTAAACCTGACAAACCAAACTTACATTTCGAATATTTAGATTTGTTTTCAAATTTCGAAAGCTCTGATAGAAAAACTGTTTCCAATGCGTAATTTTGGGGGGCTTAATCATTTTTTTTAAAGAAATGAGTGCCTGGTCTATTCAGGTCAGCATTTCTACAAAGTTTATTTTTCAACTGAAGCAACCGCACATTATAACACTATGTTACAGGTGAGCCTACTGAAAATGAATAGTACGCACTACATTAATGAAGTCGATATACAATTTATACAGATCACCCAGAAATTGTGTTGGTAGCTTGCAAATTCATGTGTAGAAAGAAGCTATTAATCCTACAGAACACACTGGGAGAAAAAAACCCTTTCAATGGCGCTGTTTGGTTTCAAGACTGGAGTACTTAGAGGCCTTGTTCCAATTACGTGTGTGCGTGAGTGTGTGTGCAGGGAGAAAGATGACGAGAGGTATTGTATGCGCAGATGGAGACGCTGAGCACATCCAGAGGCACACACAGATCAGCTGCTGGTGGCTCCAGTAGACACCACTTAATATTCTTGACAATCGCCGTTGAAGTCAAAGCCACGTGACTGCTAGTCCTTGCAGACAGCAGCTGCTGGGAGGACCGAGAGAGGAAGCCCTCAGCTTCCTCCACAGGTAACTACCTCAGGGCTTCTGTCTGCACATGGCGACAATACACCCCACGACCCGTGCTCATGGTGAAATGCAAAATGTGAAGTGTGATGAGCAACTCAGCATATGCGGTCTGAGGAACAGACTGACATTTAAAAACCCTCAGTAATTTCAGATTAGACTGAAAGCGATTCTTACTGCTGTTACAAGAGGGAATTTAAACATCATTTTTAAGTGCTACTCAAATTAGACCAAATTTTTAAACTTATGCACTGATGTTTTTGCAGGTGTGCATTTACTGTTTATTTCTATCATATATGAAACATAGATGTACTAACATAAAAAGTTCTAATAAAAGTTAAAATATTTAGGGTATATAAAAAGCCTAAGAAAGAAAATAAAATCACTTTCAATCCTATCACGTGGACTGAATAACCTCTTGGGATAAATGTTTAGAACATTTGCGTCTAAACAAAACTATAAATGTAAAATTCCAATATTTTATATGGTGTGTTTCCTAAGACAGGAATGTGTTATATATGTATGTGCATGCATATGTGTATACATGTGTACATATAAATATGCCTCAATGGAACAGGGCTAATGAATTTTTAATATAAGCTGTGTTTTTGGCCTCGTGAATCCCAAAGTCCCAGTTTTCTGACTGACAGCAAGCGCAGTACCTAGCTATATAGGGTGTAGGGTCTTTCCATTCGTAAGGTCAAACTGCGGGCTTTAATACTCCGGGAAAAGGGAATGCCCTTCCAGAGAGAATGAGAAACCATACGTAGCTGTTCCAGCCTGGGGTAATACAGAGAAGAGAAAGAGGTAAGAATTAAGAAGAGGAAAGAGGTTAAGATGAATTAGTCCGGTGCTGGCATTTTATTCCCACCTTGAACTACCCTTGACTGTCGATGCCGTTGAAACATGCACGTAGGTAGGGAGAGATCTTGAGAACGCTGGATTAGTTAGTGGTCCACGTCCCTAGGCAAGCATGGCAAATGATGCATACTACCAAAAGAAAGCCCAACTCCAGTTGGTGCCACGGCCCACAAGGTAGTGACCAGCTGCGTGGCACTGATGGCGGGAGCCGAGCCGGACACAGGACTTCTGGCCCCACGGCTGAGGAAGGCTAGCTGGGGACCAGAAATGCCAGCGAGCTTCTTCGAAGGGACATGCAGTGTAGCCCAGGCCTGAACATGCATGGTTGGCTCCAGCACGCAACCCAAAAGACAGACCAGCCTCTCCTTGATGAACAACCAGAGGCAGGTAGGAAGAACTGAGTTACAGGAATGAATGCTGATGAAGGAACACTATGGAACGAGGAAGTCATATGGAAAGCCACAAAGCCATACATTCTATCCGCCAGATGACATCTAGAAGAGTCAGTGGACAGGCATGGGCCTGGGAGGGAGTACAGGGAATAGTAAGATGGGAGGGAATACAGGGAATAGTAAGAGTGAATGAAACAATCACCTCAAAGATACTGGATCTTCCGAAAGGCCCCCTAAAATAAAAACCTGATTTGTTATCAGCAATTTTAATTATTTCCATTTATCTATTTCAGCCCAGCAATTTTAGAAATAGGGGAAATTTGATCAATGATAGAAAATGAAGAAGCTACATTTCTTTTCCACTTATAGAGCAGACTGTAAATACGCAACCCAGCTGCAAGTATGCAACCCTTTCAATTGTGTGGATAAAACAGAAGCTAATACATTTTACTATCTTCAGTATGTGAAACACCGTCACCGTTCAATCACTAGCCTCATCTCTACATGATCACATTAAATGTGCCGTAACACCCAATTTTCTTTTATTGTGATTTATATTTATTTTTATAATTTATGACTTATTTTCTTTTATAAATATAAACACTCTAAACTCAGCTTCCTCCAAAAGCTGTTAGCTGGTGACCACCTATAACACAAAAGGCTCAGCTGCCTAAAGGCTTCTTACTTGAAGTAACGATTCAGACCTCAGCACTGTGGTATCAATTCAGGTTTCCAGAGCACTCTGCTACCACACTGTCCTCCAACACCCCCCTTCCCCCAGCAACACCTCAAAGGACAACATCTTCACAGAACTCCAGATAGCATTTCTCTGGAAGGACTCTACAGTAAACTACAGTATACCTCACTGTAATTGCAGAGATGACGTTACACTAAAGACTCGTTTTAGTAATAAAGATGGGAACCCAAAGTGCGGTGCTGGTCACTAGCAGAAAAAGGGAGGCGGCGGTAACGCACAGGGGAACACTGGCTACCAGTGCGGGGAGAGTCCTCAGGCCAGTTCCTAGATCAGGCTTTGGAGAGCTCAGATGAGGAAGGGCTCAATCAAGTGAGGATAGCTCAAATGGGTATTCAGGGCCAGCCAGCTTGTTTACACAAGTGTAATTTCTATGCCTCAGTTTGAAAGAGGAGCTGTCTTCTCTGTGCTTTCCCCCTTTTCTTTTACTACAGTGCGTATCAATTGTCTTAATTCACCCCAGAGATAGTCAGCGGCCGCACGGGAAGCGTTGCTTTGATTCACGCACTTTAATTCTCATTAGAGCAAGTGTAAGTTTGGTTATGGCACATTGCTTTGAAAGCAGTTGGGATGGTGGGGAACAATGAGAGTGTGTAAAAGAAACAACTGGTTCATATTCTGGGAACACTGCCAGCGTTTGATTCAAAACCAGAACAAGTGCTGGCTGTCAGCTGAATCTGTGCTTAAAATACAAGAAGACCCGTAAGAGCCTAGATTAACAGGAAGAAGCAACAATCTAATGCTGAAATCTTAGCACAAGTAGCTGAAAATGATGGGTGCTACCCCTACATTTTTGGTGGCTTTTAACATGATAGCAGGTGACTTGACTGGTAAGATACAGGATCCTCAGATCCCAAGAGTCCTATGAAATACTTAATTGATAGTGTTTCTAAAAACTGAATTCATGAAACCGGGAAGGACCACCGAGACTATTGTAATAAAACGTGAGAAAGTTCAGAAGTGGATGCCAAACCATATTCTCGTATTACTTATTTCCTCGCTGCATATGAAATGATCCACTGTAGCTTGCCAGTAACTACATTTTTAAATTTTGCCTAGTATCATCAGTTCTGACATTTCAGGATGAAGAACTGAATTGGGCTCATTTCTCTTTATGTACTGTTCAGTAAAAAAATCAAAATCACTTTGCTACACCAATTAATTTTACTATAACAAGACTGTGAAGAGATTCATTTACATAAGATGGAATTTTTAACATTTTATATAGCAGATACATAAAAGTGGGGTAAGATTTAAAAATCACATTATAGATGAATGAAATGTTCCATTAAAGAATATACATATGGCCACAGCTTCCTAGATTAATTTGGGTCATTAAACATGCACTCTTACGATTCATAAATACTTCTTTTAAGATATTTTAAGACAAAATGACTTACAGCATTACAGTAGCTTCAGCTGTACAATACAACGTTCTTTGTGCGTATGTGTACAGCAAAATGATAGCACAGTAAGTCTAGTTAAAACCCATCACACCACAGTGACCAATTTTCTTCCCTTGTCATGAGAATTTTTAAGATCTCTCAGTAACTTTCAAAAATATCATACAGTACTACTGACTACCATCTCGATCCTCTGTATACCTTCCCAGGAGTTACAAGTCTTGCAGCTGGAAGTGTATGCCTTTTAACTACCTTCTACCATTTGTCTTAAAGTATTTCATAAACCAAATTCTCCAGTTCAGGTGGTCTCCCTCACCCGGTCCCAGCTCCTGAAGATTGGCACTGTAGGTAAAAGGCTGCTGCATGACTTGAGTCCAGGGGCCTTCGCAGGACAAGCAGAAACCACTCAAGCCCTTATTAACAAGGAAAGCAAAGCGAGGAGTCAACCCTTTTTGCTCTGCTGGGGCGGACTCGGTGATTCAAACAAGCCTGTGGGTGGGTGGGAAATCCCACACAATTCTGCCATCACAAAGTTGACCAAGATGCAGATTTGCTTTGTACTGCTCTGCTTTAAATAAATACGGATAATTAAATAAACCTTTGCAGTAGTAGAATAAAGCATAAACCCAAACTTTGACCAGCCGAAGGCTGCCTTGGCCACCAGCCAGAAGCCAGAGGGCCAGGGCTAATTTGCATAAAATTGAACAGATTGCTGCAGCTGCCGTCCTTATTAATACCAGGGCAGAATCATTATCAGGGATGTCCCATCTCCAGCCGAGCCTCCTCCTGTGAGTGCCACCCACTGCTGTGTTACTGATATCAGTGACCCGTAGTTACTGATATGTGATCTTGCTTTAAAGAGAAAATCTATTTTAAAAAAGCCAAAAACTTTTTTTTTCCAACTTGCTAAAGAAAATCCTCAGCTCTTACACCGAGTAGACTTAAGTGTCTCATTGCTCTGACCTATCGCTACAGAACATTGCAGATAATTCTGTATGTTTTCAGTACTTGGGTAAAAGCACAGTGTGGAAATTAGTGAGACCGTTGCAATTTCAGATTTTCTTCAAAGGAATGGCAGTGAACTTTTCATAACTTAATTTTCTTTACACGTCTGCAAAGTGTTATTTATGATACAGTGAGTGCTACCAGTTGCTGATGATGTCACACTTGGCTTTTTTATTCTGTCACCCTGATTTCAACTGCAGGAAACCCTACACGGCAGCGAAATGCAGAAAGATGTCAAAAAGCATGTGCTATGACTTATCACGCCCCAAACATGCTGAGAACACAGACACTATGTAATGCCTGATAGAGTGCTTTTGCATCAGCATATCAACAACTCGCTCTTTGTCAGTACGACTAAATGAATTGGAAGATTGCTGTTCTACAGTTTCTCAGTTAGAAGGGCTGTCAGCAGCTTTAGGAAGGCCATCTGGGGAAAACAAACTCTTGGCCTGCAGAAGGATGACGTAACACACAAGGAGCACTGGCAAGGACGGGGTGGATTATATTAAAAACCTATCATATTTGTTCGCTAACTGTGGATGACAGCATTGGAGTGTACAATAAAAAGCTTTTATGGCGCTCTGAAAATCCCATGAGTTTCCCACTCGGGGATACATCTTGAGCTCATCTATGGGTCTGGAGCATAGTGGAAGCAGAGTGTTGTCTTTTTCTGATCCTATTATGTGCACCGATATAGTGAAAGAAACTAAGTGCCCATTTAGCACAGTCTTGTAGGTAAGGTTCAGGACTTGGTGTACATCCTTTCTCTGTCTCTATTGCTTAGGCATGTTTCATTTTACAGTTAGGATTATGTATTCATCACCACAGAACCCCCAGCGTGCAAACATTTATATTTACACGCTAACCCCTAAAGCATGGAATAGGACATTGTTTTAGCCCATGTTCAGGTAAGTGACTGTAATACGTAAGCCATATCTTATAGAGAAATAAAATGTATCATTTCTTTCTGTTTCCATTCAACATCATTCATTCCCAAGTCTTCTGTCAGCTATATAAGTATTTCCTAAGTGTATGTCTGCAGTTCTAAATTCTATTTTTATTCTGGATGTGAATTTCTATCTTAATGCTGGAATTTCGCCATGAATATCAAAGAAGAATTTCCCATATAGGAGGAACTCCCAAAACTCAACCTCGAGTTTCAGTGACATTTCTATTTCCTAAGTTTCGCCCTTAATCCTCTACAGTTAAGCCTGTGTTCCGCGGTTCATGACGTGAGCATCAACAAAAAGGAGTTACTGACAGGACACTCGCCACTCACTCGCTTCCCTCCACCTCCCTGCTCCTGTCCTCCTTCCAGACCTCCTGCCCGTCAGCTCACATTCCAAAACTGCCTAAGGACTGCAGGTTGTGCTTGCACGTCTGGCCTAAGATGTAGAACTCCATCCCTTGCCACTTGTTTCTCAAAGGAAAGTCTCCAAGGGTCCCTTAAGACATGGGTGAGATCTCAGGAGGATGACGGTTAAGCAGCTATCGAGCCACAAGGCTGGGGATGGAACTTGTGTTCTGTTTAGGAGGAAGCATGTTAGGATGCTCTGCAGCCATTTGTCAATATGTCTTTGTTTACTTCTCTGGCTCTGCTTTTTGCTTTTGTTATTCCCTCTCCTTTCGGACTGTATGTGGTAGATATGAGAAGACATGCCTGGGGCCGAGCTCCCATTCTGAGTTGGAAGCGCTACTTCAAATAAAAGCAGAGTCTTACTTGCAGTTAGGTACACGATTAATCTAAACAAAAAGCATCCCGTTGCTTCACAAATGTCCTATTGCAGCTCTTCTCACTGGGTTTCAGCCTCGTCTGGCCCACTAACAAGTAACAACTTAAGCAAGTCTTGCTTTTCTCTTGTGTCACACCTCCATCAGAAAACTTGACAATTCAGAGAGGCGGCAATTCTCATACTAACAAATTTCATCACAACTAGGTAATCTGTTGGGCCTCCCTGGTGGCATAAAGGGCTGCGCGCTGCACTGTGGGACTTCTGCAGCCACTACACTGGGACTTGAATCCCCGGCCAGGGAGGGGACCCACGTGGTGCAGCAGACCTCTCCTGCCTCGCCCGCTGCTCCCCTCAGCAGTGTACTTCAGTCCATCTGCCTGTTGTGCTCCCCACTCTGTCTCTGGTGAACCCTCTCACCACCCCCATACCTCTGGCCTCTACCCCAGCACTTGTATGCATAAATAAGTATTTTAAAAAACAAAACAACTAGGTAACCTACGGATCAACACAAAACCAGTGGAGCATTTTGGTTCACCCTCCCCCTAAATAGCACCTACACTTCTCCACACCAACTAGCCCAACAAACTTATGAGAATGAATCCACTCTACCGCGTGAGCCTGGAGTCCTACCCACCTTTTACCCTACCTTTACCCCCATACAATATGATTATGCACAACAGATACCAATTCTGAAATCTGATCACTACCTAAATGTTTGAGATGATCTGAAGCCAGCCTAAACTCTACAATTCAGCAAGTGAGACTATTTGTTATTACCTAACATAACTCTATCTCTTCATCATTTTGTTATTTGCTCCTCCCTCAGTCCCTTACCTTCCTCCTCTGTCTACATCTCAAAATCCATTAAATATGAACATCACTTAGCCATTCTTAGATTCCTCGACCTCATAGCCATCCCCGTGTGCTAAGTTTAGAACCATGTGTTCATGAAGGTCTTATGCTGAAATTTAATATAAACCCTCTTTCTGCAAGTTAAGAAACATTATCAAAATGCAGGCTTGTTGAGAGACAACTTACAATTAAATCTCTAATATATACTCATCACATCACAGATGAAGAGAAACTGAAGTTAACTATGAAGCAGAAACTCACTTTAGGGCTCCTGCCTGTGTGCACTGATTCCTGGGTTCCCACTGAGTGACTTCAGGACCTCCTTTGTACAAAGTTCTCTCCACTATCTCTGAGAGACAGGAGGGGCTGTGCATTCCTGTAGCAAGCATGTTATGTCAGTTTGTTCATAGGTCTATCGTCTTCAATCTCTAAAGATAAAGGCCTTCCCCCATACGCCACCCTTGGAGTCCATTACTTGGACAGAACCATATCGCATTCTAAGGCAAAGGGGAATAAGCAGAAGAGATTGACTCTCCCTCACTTGGGATCACACTCAACATCTGTGCTCCAAAGCACATCACTTTGTTCCAATCTTCCTAAGTCTCCTGAAGATATCCCCTCGAGCTCCTTCCTATATTCTTCAACTCCGCAGGGACTGGAAATCAAACACATATTAGTATCAAAAGGTAATCAACAAATAAGCTACTTTCCATTGCCTCATTTTCCTCTGTCCCCCAGGTGTTAATATACCAATTATTCCTCATTTCCTTTTTCAGTCAAAAACAAGCACTATAGCTATAAACTCATATCTATACACAACACGAGCATTGAAGCTAGGTGTGTATCTTGTGGAAAGTAAGTACTGTGTATGTGGTCTCTGCAATGCTACCAGGTAAGGGTGGGAAAGGACTGTGTCAAATTCACCTGTGTGTCCTCCAGGATACCTTCAAAGTGAAGAATATACCACGGGAGGTGAACAAATACATACAGTTGAATGAAGAATAATTTTTTAAAATCAAACATTCTAATGGTAGATGACCTACTATAAAGCTTGAGATGATCGCATAGGAGTAATGTTATGAAATTAGATAACCAAATAAATGATCACACAGAACTGGCATACCCCCCCTACAATGATGTCACATGTATCATTTAAGTGGTGACCTAGAATAATACACCTTGAGTCTGGTCATTTCCTCGAGTTAACCATGAATTAATAAATCCAAATTCTTCCTATGTAAAAGTAATCCAAATTATTGAATATAATATTGGTCCCTTGGGATATATTCTCAGTTTCAAATACCCTAAGATTCATTTATTGCAAACACTGTATTGTGCTGATTCCTTTTTATCTTTTCTGAATGGCTTTTCCCCTGTCCTTTGATGCTGTTTCTCTAGTCTAATGTCATTTCTGGTTCTTACTGCATCAAGAATAAAGAATTGGGAAGAACATGCCAAATATTCTCCATTTCATGATTTAAAATATTTTTTTATAAGAAAAGTGTCCTACGTGCATAGGGTCGAGAGTTAGATTTGCACCTGCTTGTCCTTAGCTTCCTGGAAAGAAAGAAGAAAATGCTCGGAAATCTCCTTCTTCTGTCTTTTCATTCACTTTAAATGAGGACAAGAACTCGGTGAGGCTTCTGTGGCTCACCAAACCTCCCCGAATGCCAAGAGGGGCCTCTGGCTCAAGCCTACATTTCCTTCTATTAAAAAGGTGAACTGCAAAGTAGATTCTGAAAAGTTAATCCTTATAATTTAAGCCCTTATTTGTTCCACATGAACTAACTTCCAGATTGTTACTGAAACAAATTTTCTTTTATTTGTGTATTCAAATAAGTATGATTCACTTAAAAAGCAGTCCCACTGAACCACATTTGCATATCCTAATTAGTTTAGCATGTTCATTTTCCATTCACATGTTTTTCAAATAAATGCTTTTGAAGAATAGTAAAACTTAACTAACATCTGAGGCTGCAAGTTCACAAAAAGAAAAAAAAGAAGAATGAGCTGACATACATACTAGCTAAAAAAAGGCAAGAATTTCAATGTGCGGCACAGAGGATGTGGATTTGATTCCTGTTTCATAATGGAGGCTTGATTTGTGTTTAGTATGTACCAGGATGTGGGCGGCTTCGGGACCAGCTCTGCTGTATAGAACCTATAACCAACCCAGGCACTGTGCCAGGTATATCCCCAAGAGATGGAAGACTCAACACAGAAGAATTTTATCAATTTCTGAAGATCATTTTTGTAGTCTAGAGTAAGCTAAGGAGAAGGAACCAAAGTATAGCACAAAAACTACCGGGAGTTTAGAAAGCTATCCATCCAAACACCGTCTTCTCAAACATTCCCTCACGAACACAGGCACGCATTTCCGTCCCAAGAAGCACAGGCCACTGATTCAGACTCCTCTATATGGCTGCCTTTCAATAAAAGGGAACACTCCTGTCTCGTGAGTTTGGTTTCAAATGTGCAATAACCTGCCTACATTCACTTTAAACCCACATGTTCCTACAGACTAAGAGCGCAAAACAGAACGATGCCAGTTCGGCTTTCCAGTCCCTCTCACACAGCGCCATGTTGCTGAGCTCAGATTTCTGTGCGAGTATTCACTGGTCATTTGGGGAAATGTTATCTGAACCCACCCGAGAGGCCGCCCATAGAGGTGAGCGATAGCAGCTCCGCCTCCTTTCAACCGGGCCTTGCCTGGGAACTACTGCCCCCTCATTTGCACCGCGCGTCAGCAAGGCACGCTGGAGCTGAGAAGTGGCGGCAGGCTGACTGGGCCTCTCTTAACGCCTGCTTTCAGAAAGCTGTTGCCATAAAGCCCAGGCCGCACTAGCCCTCGTTAAAAGACAAAAGCGGCGCAGTGACCCGCAGCGTCTCGACAACCCGTGGCCGCGCTGGGTACCACACTGCCCCACCGTTTGCACGGGAAAGGCCTCAGCACCCAGCAAGATGGCGGCAGGCGAAGGCGCCCGCGGCCACAGCCGCCGAGGTCAACTCCGAGTTCAAGTGCGGCAGAACAGTCGGTGCGCCCGGGAGACACGCGGGTGACTACAGCACGCACCGGGAGCACCGTCCGAAGGAAAGAGTGGGAAACACGCCAGCCCCAGCTGCACTGCTAGCCACAGCGGGGCAGAAACACCGCAGCCTGGGGGCGGCCCGGCACTGCGTCCCCCACACGGTCGACTGGGGGGGGGGGTACTTACCCACACTTCAAGGCCTGGTGCGGGGTCGTGACAGGACGCACGGAGTGAGCACCCAGGCCCGAGGGTGCACCACGGAGAGAGCTAGCGGTGCGGAGGGATGAGAACTGGCTGCAGCCCGAGTCTCCCAATATATAGCACAGCCAAAGCCCGTGGAGACGCCAGGTCAGATCACCTGTGTCTCCTCACCAGGCTGCCAGCTATTTGCAGCCTGAGGCTGAGCTATTCAAAACACCTGCCAAGCCTGGGCCAACGATGAGACAAGCACTTAGATGCTCTCGCTAACCAGAGTGTAAGCACCTGTTCCTTAACAGCAGCAGCGAGCGCCCAGGGTAAGGCTCTCTACTGGAAAAGCAAAGAACACTCTCCGCTCACATCCTGTGTCGGCTACATTGGGCACCCAGTGCGCAAACACATGGGCTAGCGGTGGGGGCTGGCAAGACACGCAGACGCGGAGACGGAGGTGCTGGTCTGGAGGAGGCTCACCTTGGATGCACCGCAGGTGCGGGTAGCCACAGGTGAGCAGGAACGACTGCTCGCAGACGTCCCTCCCTGCCGACCGCCGGTTCTTTTCCCCTTGCCAAAGCCGGGTCTCCGCCCACTTGAGCAGACATGAAGGCGGTGGTCTGAAAGGTGAACCCTGTCACAGCCCATACACACGAAAAATGAAGACATAGGGCCTCCCTGGTGGTTCAGTGGGTTAAGCAACGCACTATGAAGCAAGCCGCAGCCACTGCAGCACGAGTTCGATCCCTGCTGCCGGCCAGTGAGGGGACCCATATGGCGCAGCAGACCTCTCCTGCTGTGCCCGCTGCTCCCCTCAGCAGTGTACTTCTTTTGGTCTGCCTGTTCTTCTCCCCGCTCTCTGTGGTGAGTCCTCTCACCACCCCCACACACACACCTCTGGTCTGTACCCCAGCTCTTGTGTGCATAAATAAATAAATCTTTAAAAAAAAAAAAAGAAAAATGAAGACACTCAAACAAACAAACAAATCAGAGAGAAGTTTCGATCTCCCAGAACTGGGGAACATATCTGAAAAGGAATTCAAGTTATAATAGTGTTACCGAATTAAAATAAGACAAGGGAAGACATAAAACAGGACCACAATAAAGGTGGGGGGGAAATATGAGACTATTACAGCTAGTACAAATGAATCTAAAAAGTTACTATAAATGAGTTAAAAATACAATACAGGTTCTCAATAGCAGAGGCCTTGAATAGCAAAAGCTACCCTATGATAAAAGGAGAGAAATGAGGCATCATGTGCTGACTTAAACTATTACCATCAAACAGGAGTAATTAAAATTACATGGCACTGACATAAAAATACACAGGGATTAATGATACATAACAAAAAGCCCAGAAAACAACCATATATGTATCAGTATACAATTAGCTTTGGTAAAGGAGTTACAACTATACCATAGGGAAAGGAAAATCTCTTTAAAAATTTTGGGAATACTGGCCACATACAGAAGAATGAAGTAGGTTAACTCTGTAACTCTATGCAGAAATGTAAATTTCAGATGGATTGAAAATTTACGAATAAGACCTGCACCAATAAAATATATAGAATTAGACAGTGGCAATACATTATATGGCATCGGTGATGAAGATGTGTTTGAAGACTTGACTTCTATGACCAGGGAAATAAAAACAAAAATAAATCATTGGGATTTCCTGAAGTTAAAAAAATCTTTCACACAGCAAAAGAGAAGATCAGAACATATACTACTAAATGAGACGACATATTTACACATTACCTAAGTGTGATGGAGTTACTATCAAAGATAAATAAAAACACAAAATTCAACAACAAACAGACAACCCGACTGATAAATAAGCAGCAGATCTGAACAGACATTTCATTAAAGAGGATATCCGGAAAGCCAAGAGATATACAGAAAAATGTTCATCATCACTTCAGTAAGAGAAACACAGGTCAAAACCACAATGAGAAGCCATCTCACACCTGTGAGAATGGACTTATTAAAAATGACCTCCAACTTGCACTTCCCTGGTGGCCTAGGGGTTAGGCATCAGAGATATCACCACTATAGCCTGAGTTCATCCCCGGCCAGGGAGGGGACCCACATGGCGCAGCAGACCTCTCCAGCCTCACCCGCTGCTCCCCTCAGCAGTGTGTTTCGGTCGATCCGCCTGTTCTGCTCCCCACTCTGTCTCTGGTGACTCCTCTCAATCCACAGCAACTCTGCCCTGTAACCCAGTTCTTATATGCACAAATAAATACATAATAAAAAGACCCCCAACAACAGGGGTTAGGAGAGGAGGCAGAGAAAGAGGAATCCTATTTTACCACTGGTAGAAATGTAAACCTGTGCAGCCATCATGCAGAGTGATTTGGATTTATGTTAGAAAACTAAAATGTTAATTACTATATGACCCAGAAATTCCACTTTTGGACAACTATCCAAATAACTTGAACTATCAATCCCCAAAACCTCCAGGCTCCATAGTGTTGGCAACTGTACCATTTAAACAAGCTAAGTCATGCAGCAGCTTAGATGCCCAACGACAGGAGGCTGGATGCGGCAGAGGTGGTCCAGCCGCACTACAGAAGATACTCAGCCATAGGGAAAGTGGAATCGCTGCTACTGACAGAAAAATGGAAAGACTTTGAGAAAATGATGTGTAGCCAAGCAAGACAGAATGACAAAGACAAAAACACTGGAGTTCACTGGAACATTTAGACAAAGTAGAACTCACTAAATGCAGTAAGGTTTCTAGGAGTAAGGGGAGGGGAGGGGTCATAAGGGACAGGGAATATAAGGAATAAAGTGGGAACAAACCAAAAACACAACAAGAACAAAAGATCAAAGATAAACCAAAGGGAACATTGGGGGAGGGGGGAGAAGACTGGGACGAGAGCAGAAAGAGCACAAGGGACCGAGGTGATGGCGCACGGGTGACATGGTGGTGGGAACTCCCTGGGGACTACAAACGATGTCAAATACAATTAAGTAAATCTAATTAATAAAAAAAAAGGAAATGGAACTCGGTAACCTACTCTTTCTTACTATTATAAAACACGAGAAAATGGTATCCACGGGGATGCAAAACGCTCAGTAATCTTACGTAAGTTACAATAAGCAGTATTTGAGTCAGAAATATGTAAAAAGTAAAATAAATTTAAAATAATTCAATGTAAAAGCAGCCAAGTTGATGTCAACAACTGATGTTTGGGAGAGAAAGGTGTAGATCGCTCACCACATAGCGCTTGGGTACCTGGATGCAGAACTTGGAGCAGCACAGTCCGTATCTCCACGCCCACTGTGATACTTAGCTGCTCAGCTTCCAAGGCTACACCAGTTGCTAACTACTTGTGGGAGCTCAATTATGCTGAAGAGCAAAAATGATCTCGGTTCTGGGAGTCAACACTGAAGGTTTGAGACTAGAGAAGACTTTCTTACTAGAATCAGGATGAACTGGACAGGCCAAGTATTAACACAGGCAGTCATCTAGAATTAGAGATCCCCATATAAATCACACGGCCCATAATGAGTAAAACTCATTTTTCTGCCACCCAAATCAAACCCACCTGACAAATAATCAGTGAAACTTTGCCTTGAACGTGCAACTCTACTCCCGTATTGTATTTTATGGACTAACATGGTAAGGAAGAGACACTCAGAACTCCAGCAAAGTATGAGTTTTACTATGGAATGGATGACATATGTTTAAAATGGTGTCATAGCCGCACATTTCTTATTTTATTTGTGTTTCCTAGAACTAAAGGAATGTTGAGAAAAAATCTGTACGTTAGCTAAGAGGGTACAAATGGAAGAGTATCTGCGCTCCAGCTGAACAAAGTATAAGCGGTGTCATGTCGGAGATCATTTCCAACTTTCTGTTGCTTTCTTGTGTGAGAAATGAAGTCGAGGCGCTTGGCAGTTCTTGTCAACAGTATGTCCAGGCAGTGATCCTGCAACACTGCGGCAGCCGAGCTTTCAAACAGAAACCCCAGAACCTGCGAAGTATGTGTCTGTGATTAGTACCTCATGCTTTGTGCGGTGGTTACCCAAGCTCCTATTTTTAATGGAATATCTTCTTTAGGAAAACTAACTGGGCTTCCTTCTCTTCTGTTAATCACATTAATGCTGCAAAGATCATATGGCTGCAATCAATTCTGCAGCATGAAAACGTCTGTTTCTTCCCTTTCCAGATCCGTCAACAAGAACACATGAAATGCCAGTTTTGCCCAGCTAGAGACATCAACGTTCACAACAAACTCAAGTAATAGTCACAAACGGGAGAGCCGACGAGAAATGCATGTAGTGCTTTTATTCACTTCAAGTGTAAGGGTGCCGCTCCACTCTCACCAGTAGAATCATGCCAGAGAGTTTGTTAAATTTTAAGAAGACAAACTATATTCTCTAATAATAGCTTCTCTTTATTTTCCAAATGAACACCAGATGCAGCCTTCCCGATCGGTTTCCAGAGATACCACCCTAATTGCTGATCCTACTTGTAAGAACATACTTTGGTTCTAAGCAGAGCTTTATAGTTCCATCATTTCCACAATACCTTTGCCTATTCTGATTGTATTTCTCAGTAAATCACGTAGCTGTCAAGGAAGACTGTTTTATTTGGTAAAATGGTCTATGAATAAAGAGCTGATGTGTCAAAGGCATGGAATTCAAGTAGGAAAGTGAATTCTTACCAATATTGAGTGTGTGTGTGTGTGTGTGTGGTATACTGTGTACACAAATCACATTTTTTTAAATTTATCATACTTAGCACTCACAAACAGCAAAAATAGCGAATATGTCAATTTTAAGATATAAAAAGACAGAACTCTTTATTTCAAGCAGAGACAGTCTGTGTCAATGAAGTGCCATGCTGGTGAGTACAAAAATTAAACAAGTCAAAAACATATAACATTCTTGAAGGAACTAACAGCCCACCAAAAGAAAACCTATGCAGGAACAGAAATCATCTTTCCCTCTTTGCTCTGCCCCTTTGAAAGCACAGAGACAATATGCCGAGCCTACAGGATTCCAAGGCTTGATCTTCATCTCTCTCTTGATCTATATGATTTCTCTGCCCTTTCAAGTTCTTCATTTTTTAATGTTTTCTCTACATGTTTCTGTGAGCCACCTTAACTCTTTTTTGAATCAAGATTAAAAAAAAATCCAAATAAAAATGTGAGGGGTTATCAAATGTAAAAGACACATCACTGAATCTACGTTTCAGGAAGACAAGTCCAGCAGTTTTGGAGAAGGTGGATTAGAACAGGGAGACGCGCATACCTGGGATGCTCCTGTCGTGTCAGGGTTAAAGACAACAGGGTCTAAACTTGGGCAAGAGCAGCAAGACTAGAACAAAGCGGACACCACGCAACAGATCTAGGAAGCACTCCACCAGGCCTGCTGGCTGTCTGCACACAGGACATCAGAGAGAAGCACTCCACCAGGCCTGCTGGCTGTCTGCACACAGGACATCAGAGAGAAGGAGAAGAGAGATCAGATATACCTAGTCAGTTCTTTGTCAGAGTACCTTGGCAAACACTGTCCTCTTGGCACAACAAGGAGCACTAGTGAAGGAGGGCCGGGGAGGGCCACGAGACAATGAGCTCATTCTTCGTTGTGGATGTGCAAGCCTGCAGGGCCTGTGAGTAGAGAGACCCGAGGACGTTTGAGAATTCCCGTTAGTTAGGAATATACGTTAAGGACATGGAGAGGTTCATCGCAGCAGAGAGGAAGAAACTCCACAACCGAATGCTGAAAACAAACAGACAAACTGATAGAGCAGCTGGCAGAGGAAGAAGAGATGGTGGCAACATCTGAGAAGAAGTGAGATGTGCAACAACAGCTCGGTAAACAGGAGAGAGAACCGGCTTCCTAATGGGTGACAACCACGTCTTCTTTAGAAGGTTCAGTGTTTATCACAGAGTGGGCAAAATAATAGGACCGCAAATTACTCGACAAATGATGGAAAGATAAGACTTTAAACATAAATCAAAATGTAATGACAAATAATAATGATGAAGGAAACGTTTCCTTGGCAGTTAATGTGCTATTAGTATCCTTTGTAGGAATAATTTGGAAGCCTGGGAGAGGGTGATGACGATGAAAGGGAGGAAAATATGGAGATAGGGAAAGAGGAGGAGAGCTTCCCTTGAGTGGCAAGGGCAGAATTGCCTAATGGATAATTAAACGATTCTGCAGTGCTCTTTGAGGATAATGATGTTGATACACAAAAAATGAAGGGATGGCCAGATGGGAATAAGTTCAAAGAGAATAAGGAGATGGAGATCCAGGGTGGGGGTTGGCTGGCAATTGATAAATGGGAGTGGCCAGCAGGGCATCCAGAGCAGAAAAAGTGCTGGACAGGAATCAGCGCAGTGTTCTGAGTCAGGACCTGTAAGAAGCTAATCACAGAATCTTCAAGGAAAACAATCTTCTGACCTCATCTGCAAAATGAAGAGCTTGAAATCGAAGGGAAGTTCTGGCTCGGGGGAACTCAGATGATCTTGTACATACTTTTGCCCTAAATCTCTATGATTGTTGGCCTCCATGGTGAGGGGAGGAGAAAAGGAGAAGTGTTATACAGAGATTCTACAGACGCCAGAGAGCTTAAGAACATTTCTATTTGACCCATATAAGAAAGACTGGCTTTCAATCAGGAATGGAAATAAGGAAAAAGTAACACACTTATCAGCGGCGGTGGCAAAATGCAGAACTGCAGTTCAATCTCTCACCTCTCTTGCTAACGCAGAATATAGTCTTAGCCCAGGTATAGCCTCTCCGAACAACATCCTGAAGACACTGGATGCTAAGTCATGTGATCCTCAGGGGCCAGTGGAGTTACTACTTTGCCAAGCTGCTTGCAGGAGAAAAGCAAAGGGCTCACACTGAGCTCTGGGCGGCCCTTAACAGGTCCTGACTTGACTACTAGGGCTTTCTGGGTGCCAGTGGCATCTTTCTGATGCCCTCCTCATTCCTCGCATACTCCTTGCTCAGGCAGCTCCAGGCCCTCAAAGATTTTCACTCCAGGTTATTACCCCTGATGTAGAAACTTCTTGCAAATTTATTTCCATATCAGATACATTAATTAGAAGTGAGGCTCACTGTGACTGCTGTGACTGTTCTCTCCTGCCAAGGGAGACAGAGTTCAGTAACAACAAAAATTAAAACATTTGCAGCCAACTTGCTGATTAATACAGCATGCTAAACTTTCGCTTTTTTCTAAAAAAAAAAAAAATTAAATAGTTTTACTTTATATAAAACAGACATGAGCTACCTTTTCCCTATCTCTCATGTGAGATAATCAGAAACAGCTTTTACAAATCTCCCATTCAGGGATATGCAGGCCAGACTATCGTGTAATGTGGCCCAACACACTAAAAACACTGGCTAGAAGTCAAGGAGCTTGCACCCTGGAGTCCACCAGGGGAAAACCCCATTTTTCCAAAGGTATAAAGATGACTTAAGTCAAGAGGCCCCAGGATTGATGGCTGGAAGATGGGGTTACTCACATGACCATGACACAAGAGAGGGTCGCTTTTAATTTTTTAAATGTATTTATCTCTTACATTTTGGGGGGGAATAAAGACAAATTCTAACAAGGATACATGGGAGGGATTCTTTCCCACTTTGTGTGTGGGTAGCATTCACTTATCTTTTCTGGGCGCCACCTCCATTGCATAGAGTTTATATCAGAGGATTTTCTTAGCTTAACATACAAAGACTAGTTGTGTGAAAGTCACAAACCACACTGTGTAGGATGGAGGACACAGGGTCACTAGACACTGAGTAGAACAAAGCTTATGAGATGCCATTGTCCCTAAAGAGCCATTTTAGACTGTCTTTATTCAAATTTCCTTCACATGGCATCTCATAACAAAAAATGCTGTGTATCTTGTTACCTTTGTCAGACAACTTTGCCCTTCAAAAGCTATTTCCCTTCTAGCTCCATCCATGTTTCTATAAATGTCCCTAGTTTATTGTTTTTGATTGCTGAATAGTATTCCACTGTGTATATGTACCACATCTCTTGGAGCTAGAAGGAATTATACTCAGTGAAACAAGTCAGAAGGCAAGAGAAAAATATCGGATGGCTTCACTTTTGGGAGGAATGTAAAGGAAAATCAATACAAAAAATAAGAGAACTCTAGGAAAAGAGCAATTACAGACAAAAACAAACAAATAAGCAAACAGAAAAAAAAACCAAAAAACACAACAAGAACAAAAGGTCAAAGATAAACCAAAGGGGGCCTCCCCTGGTGGCGCAGTGGGTTAAGCAACACACTATGAAGCAGACCGCAGCCACTGCAGCACGAGTTCGATCCCTGCTGCCAGCCAGGGAGGGACCCACATGGCGCAGCAGACCTCTCCTGCTGTGCCCGCTGTTCCCCTCAGCAGTGTACTTCTCTTGAGCTGCCTGTTCTAGCCCCCGCTCTCTGTGGTGAATCCTCTCACCACCACCCCCACACACACACCTCTGGCCTGTACCCCAGTGCTTGTATGCATAAATAAATAAATCTTTAAAAAAAAAAAAAGATAAACCAAAGGGATCATTGGGGCGAGGGGGAGGGGGAGGAAGAGACAGGGATGGGGATAGACAGAACACAAGGGATGCGGTGATGGTGCACGGGTGACATGGTGGTGGGAACGCCCTGGGGACTACAAGTAATGTCAAATATAATGAAATAAATCTAATTTTAAAAAGCCCCACAAAATCTATTTTCATGACTTTGAGTATGATTCTGTCCCCACTGGAAATTCTTAAAGTGGAAAGAAAGGTAAAACCTAGAAAAATAACTCTTGATGCTCAAATAATTTTCCCTGAAATCCTGTCAGAATTGCCCACATACCAACTCAAATGGTAAAACTACAACCTACCTGTCTGTCTCTGAAACTTGGATAGGGATTGCACTGAATCTGCATATAGCTTAGGGGCATTGTAAAAATGTAACCATTGTAAAAAATGCTAATTCTTCAGTTCATGAGAAGAGACTCTTACCTTTCTTTGTATCTATTTCTTTCAACAATGTCACAGAGTTTTCTTTTAACAATGCCTATTTTTCTACTTATTTTAACAATATCTTGTAGTTTTCATTACATAGGTCCTTTACGTCCTTCAAGTTTACTCCAAGGCATTTAATTCTTTTTTGAAGTAACTACAGATAGGACGATTTTCTTGATTTCTTCAACTTCAAGCTCATTGTTTTCATATGGTAAAGGGAACTCATTTTCCTTCCCATAAAAATACTTCTATTTTGCTTAATTTACTGCTTACATCATTATTTTTTCTATTCATTTATTTGCTTTTTTATATTATTATTATTAATTATATTTAACATCATTTGTATTCCCCAGGGAGTACCCACCACCATTCCACCCGTGCACCATCACCTCAGTCCCTTGTGCACCTTCTGCCCTCATCCCCAACTTTGCCCTCTCCTCCTTCCCCTCCCCCTCATGATCCCTTTGGTTTATCTTGACTTTTTGGTCTTGTTGAGTTTTTTGTTTGCCTTTGGTTATAATTGCCCAATTCCTTGAACTTATTCTTTGTTGTTGCTGTTGTTCTTCCATATTCCTCCTAATAGTGTTTACATTACTTTTAGTGGAATCCTTACAGTTTTCTGTGTATTCCTATAGAGTCTTTACTTGCCTGGTAAGGACTAAGGACAAACATCACGTTTGCTTATGAAAGCAAACCATTTTAGCAGCCAAAGAACTGCAGCAAAGTCATCAAGTTGGCCATACAGGAGCCCAGAGGGTAAAGTGGGCAGCCTGGTTGGAAAAAATAGAACCAAGAAGGCAAACTGGGGCAGACAGGATAAAAGGATTACTGTTTTTTTCTTTTTCTGAAATGGGTGGGACGTAAACATGTTTGTGAGAGTGACAGGAAAAGTCGGATAGAAAAAGTGAGATTGAAACTTATACCACATGGCTTAACAACAGAGCAACACAGTGGGGAAAATACTTATCTATTAGGAGTCAGGCACATATGTTACATCTTCACTGTTCTGTTTTTTTAAACACGGTTTTTATGGTGGTAAATACACATAAAACAAATTTTGCCATATCCAACATTTCCAAATGTACAGGTTGGCTATTAAGAATACTGCTGTTGTCCTAACCCATCACCACCACCCAGCTCCAATTTCTTCTCTACATGCAAAACTAAAACTATATGAAACAGTAGCTCCTCCTTGCAACCCATCCTTGTGCTTTGTTTCTATAATTATGACTCCTCTAAGCATCTCACCTAAGTGGAATTACATAGCATTTGGTTTTTGTGATTGCCTTATTTCATTTCACATCATTTCCTTACCATTCGCTCATGCATCATGTTGGAATTTTCTCCCTTTCACAATCTGAGTGGTAATCTCTTGTGTGCAGCTACCACATATTTCTCAGCTAATCGTCTATAGAGACACACACATTGCTTCTAACTTTTGCTACTGTAATAACCCACTACAAATATGGGCAAGGGCCCCCCATGCTGACAACCACTGACCTGATATATGGGGGTTTAGCTCTACTCTATTCTTTTGGTCTACACGTCAGTCTTCATTCTAGTACCACAGGTTTGAGTCTGGTACTTTTTTAGTAAGGTCTGAAATCATGACAGGTGATGCCCCTCGCTTCATTTTCTTTTCCAAGATTATTTTGGCTATTTGGAGTCCCTTAAGATTCCACATCCATTTTGGAACAGACTTTCTAAAAAAGAAGATCATTGGGATTTTGGCAGGGATTGTCCTTAGATCATCCATGAACATGGGATGTCTTGTCTTTTATTTATGTCTTTAATCTCTTTCTGCAATATTTCATAGTTTTCATTGTACCAGTCTTTCACCTCCTTGGCTAATTCTCTAATATTTTGCTCTTTTTTATGCTACTGACCATGGGATTGTTCTACTAATATCAGTTTCAGATTGTCATGGTCAGTAATTTCCAGAAGTAGAGCTGGATTTTGGGTCTTGAATTTATACCCAGCTATTCTGCTGAATTTATTAGCTGTTAACAATTCTGAAGTCTGGTTCTACACAGAAGATCATCATCAAATATCTTTTAACTTCTTTAACTTTCTTTCGAATGGGGATGCCTTTTGTATTAGATAACCATCTTCAAGTGAAACTTCTATTTCAAGTTACTATTCGAGAAGTCAGACCTCTAAACATGTGCTCAGCATCAAAGTATGGACAATGTTATGGGTTTTTTTTAAAGATTTATTTATTTATGCATACAAGAGCTGGGGTACAGGCCAGAGTCACGGCAGGTGAGAGGATTCACCAAAGAGAGTGGGGAGCAGAATAGGCAGATGGACTGAAATACACTGCTGAGGGGAGCAGCGGGTGAGGCAGGAGAGGTCTGCTGCACTATGTGGGTCCCCTCCCTGGCCGGGGATTGAACTGGCGCTACTGTGCCAGCAGATGCTTCACAGTGCAGTGCTCAACCTGCTGCACCACCAGGGAGGCCCAAGTATGGACACTGTTAACCACTACAGTAACACTTTTCTCTTCTTTTGTTCCACCAAGCACAGATTCAGGCAAGTTATGTTAACTCCTACAGAAAAATAAAGAGATGCCAAACCCAAACTGATTAAGTATTATTCCTTTCCCTCCTTAAGTTCATAAACTAAACTCCTTTCCCTACTTAGATTCACAAGCTGGACTGTGTGACCATTTACAATCACCCTGCCTATCACTATTAGTTGCTCACTAATTTGGAATTACTGAAAGTTCAGCTTTATGTTTATTATGTTCTGAGCCTCCCTGGAGATCTCATATTGCAGGCCCAACTGAGATGAGGAGGTAACAATGAAGGATACAGCAGCAGCCCAAATTTTCAAAGTAAGTCCAGTGTAAGCCATGTTGCAAAATTATTATCACTTGCTGGAAATAGTAGTAGCAACTTCACCTAAAAAACCCAAAGGCAAAGAAAGATATGTGGACATAAAATATATATGTTTATTCTTAAATGCATTTTTCTCCCTTGCTACCCTACAGCTGGCAGAGGTAATAATGTGTGTGCTTTCCTGGTATGAGACAGCTGTTGGGTACTCCTCCAAGTGGAGTGTTATTTTTCAGTCCATGGCAGGAAGATTAAAACCAATATTTTTGCTATAAATGTTTCCTGGTGAAGGTACTGAACTAAGATAGTGACTGAATCAATTCTGTAACACTTCAATATCATATTTTTACTTAAAAAATCAGATACTGAAAAAAGTGGATATATACATAAGTGGATAATATACATTATATATAATGTATATATTGTAAAATACAAATATAATATAAATAGAGGCAATCTACACTTTCTATGGTTTTGAAATATTTAATTTTCTCCTTTAAAAATATTTTCCTATTTAGAAAAACGATAAACATTATCTTCTACAAATCTGACTATGTGCCTTTAAGGTACAGATATATTATTTATAACTTAATTCAGTGTAAAAAAACATTAGTGGCACCTTACAGAATACTGTATCATTTGACAGGATGCTTTTTATTTTTTATGTTTTTTAATTTTAGGAAGTATTTTCTTTTTTTTCTTTATTTATATATTCTTGACATCAATTGTAATCCCCACAGATTCCCCATCACCATCTCACCAGTGCACCATCACCTCAGTCCCTTGTGCTCTTATCTGCCCTCAACCCTCTCTCTCTCCCTCCCCACCAAGTGTCCCCAATTTGTCCTTGTCTTTTTGTTTTTGTTGTGTTTTTATTATTATTATTATTGTTGTTGTTGTTATTCTTTTCCTTGATCCTTATTTGGTTCCCTTATATTCCTCCTAGGGGAGGAACCATCTGGTATTTTTCTTTTGCCTTCTGACTTACTTCGCTGAGCATCATCCCTTCCAGTTCCATCCATGTTCCTATGAATAACTTATTTATTTTTTGATTGCTAAATAGTATTCCATTGTGTATATGTACCACAGCTTCCTGATCCACTCATCTGTTCTTGGGCATTTAGGTTGTTTCCAGGTCTTCCCTATTGTAAAGAGTGCTGCTATAAACATAGGGGGGCAGGTATTCTTTTGAATCAGTGTATTTGTGTCTTTTGGGTATATTCCTAGGGGTGGGATTGCTGGATCCTATGGGAGTTCCATTCTTAGTAGATTGAGGAACCGCCACACTGCTTTCCATAATGGTTGGACCAGCTTGCATTTCCACCAGCAGTGTAAGAGAGTTCCTTTTTCTCCACATCCTCGCCAACAATTTGTTGTTGCTACTTTTTTTGATATGTGCCATTCTCACTGGTGTGAGGTGGTATCTCATAGTGGTTTTGATTTGCATTTCTCTGATGACAAGAGGAGTTGAGCATTTTTTCATATGCCTGTTGGCCATTTGTATGTCCTCTTTGGAGAATTGCCTTTTTAGCTCTTTTGCCCATTTTTTGACTGGATTGTTTTCTTTGTTTTTGTTTAGTTTGGTTAGTTCTTTGTGGATCTGTGTGATAAGTCCCTTGTCAGTAATGTTGAGTGCAAAGATTTCCTCCCAGTTGGTGGGTTGTCGCTTTGTGTGACCCCTCCACTTCCATTTTTTTTTTTTTTTTTAGTTAGGAGAGATTTGGCTATTAGGGGTTTTTTGTGTCTCCATATGACTTTTAATCAATATTTTTTCTATTTCTTTGAAAAATGACATTGAAAATTTTATTGGAATAGCATTGAATTTGTAGACTGCTTTTGGTAGGATGGCCATTTTGATGACATTAATTCTTCCAATCCATGAGCAAGGGATATTTTTCCATTTCTTTGTATCTTCTTCTATTTCTTTTAGCAATGTTTTGTAATTTTCTTTGTAAAGATCCTTCACCTCTTTTGTTAGATTTATTCCCAAGTATTTAATTTTTTTGTTTCAATTATAAAAGGCATTATTTTTATTTCTTCTTCTTCATCTTGGTTGTTTGTGTAAAGGAAGGCTACTGATATTTGTGTTTTGATTTTGTATCCTGCTACTTTGTTAAACCGGCCAATAGGCCTGATTAGATTTTCTGTAGAGCTTTTGGGGTTCTCTATGTATATTATCATATCGTCTGCAAACAGTGATAACTTTACTTCTTCTTTCATTTATTTGAATACCTTGTGTACCTTTTTCTTGTCTTATTGCTCTGGCGAGGACTTCCAGTGTTATATTGAAGAGCAGTGGTGAAAGAGGGCATGACAAGATGCTTTTTATTTTTTTAAAGATTTATTTATTGATGCACACAAGAGCTGGGGTACAGGCCAGAATACCAGGAGGTGAGAGGATTCACCAGAGACAGAGTGGGGGGCAGAACGGGCAGACTGACTGAAACACACTGCTGAGGGGAGCAGCGGGCGAGGTAGGAGAGGTCTGCTGTGCCATGCGGGTCCCATCCTGGCCAGCAGGGATCAAACTTGTGCTGCAGTGGCTGTGGTTTGCTTTGTAGTGCATTGCTTAACCCACTGCGCCACCAGGGAGGGCCCCAGGATGCTTTTTAAAAGCAAGGACATTAGGAAGAAAATATATGACAACAGAAAAATTAAGTGAATCAAAGAGTATGGTTATTATTGAGAATATACATTTTATCACCTTATACATACTTATATATCTACCTGTAAACATCCTATAGAACAAAACAAAAAATAAAACATGTTGAGTTGCAAAAATCACTGCTGATGAGATTCAAACAGGTCAACTGGACAAGATTATGTGCTCTTAGTGCCGAGGCCGTAAATCTGTCACTGAGTGAAGTAGTTTCCAAGTTGAATAACATTTCTTTAAAAGTACTATGCTACATTACAAGATGCTGTAGACATGCCTCATATAATAGTGCACGACTTAGTAAAGCATAGTGGAATGAAAGTGATACTATGAGGAGGTCCAAATAGGAACAATTAGCATGATGGTCTTATTTAGTCACAAGATGAAGTATCTCATCTTTCATGGGGCGGGGGGTAGGGAGAGGGAGTTGATTTTCTATTTGGGGGGAGAAGGAGTTAATAAAATCTTTTTCTTCATAAAATCTTGGAAGGATTTTTTGTTTCTTGCAATCCAAAGATTTTAAGTAACACAATAACGAAGGCAAAAATTACATTTTAGCAATTATCTTGTAATAATAACTTGAATATTTATTGTAACTACAGTGAGTGACAAGTCATATTACAATGCCTTTTTCAATTAAAACAAAAGTCTCATTACCAACAAATAATTCTTTTAAAGTATTTTTTTGGCTAATATTTTTCGGCTAGTATTTTTCTTCATTAAACAGTATTTTGTATTTTCTTGTTTTCAATGCCTGTCTCTAACCATTTGTCATGCCTAGTGATACAAGTATTAAATTGAAAAAATGTAGGTTAGAACAATAATTTTTAAGTAATTCTTATTCAATATGTTCTCCATATCCTCTCCCTTTTCAGACATCACTCCATTTTATTGTCCACTTGGGATTTACTCCCTCAGGGAGAAATGGCAAAGTAGAAAGCAGAAATAACCTCAAAGTCACTTTTTAAATTTTCCAAACCCTAAAAGCATTAAAGTCATTATGCCACTTGTCCCTGAGGCAATACAAAACAAATCAAAAGAAGAAACAAACCAAACCAAAAAAAACCACAGTTAGTGGGGATGTACCTCTAAGGGAGGAGTAGGTGGTTACTAGGGGAGTATGTTTCCTCTGATATGTTTATATAATACATATATACTATTATAACCATGCAATATATGAGTATAATAAATGAAATATATAATACATAGCATATAGAGAAGTGATGATTGAATAGCTACCGCCTGGACTTTTTAAACCAGTTTCTGCTTCTGTAATTTTAGGATTAATTTTCCCATTTGAATCATTAAATTCAAGAGGTAAGATAGTAATTTAGATAACAAATAACACATTCTAAAAGTCAGCTCCTAAGCCCATTTGATCAGACTATGAAGTCTGTGGAGCCCTCGTGTATAGAAGAATGTAAAGCCATGGGTGGGGGTGTCAGTGCTTACACTGAGCTCAGATGACCATGGACTTTATATTCTGAGTTGGGAGGCTTAAGGAGCATAAGAAAGGATGCTACTAACATTCAACCTGGAAAGTGGATATAACAGAACTTTTCAAACAAAGTAAGATGCCTGTTCACATCTGCCTTTAACAAAAATGGAAACAAGAAAGTCAAATTTGACAAGTGTTTTTATATTCACTGATAAGACCATTTGTTTTAATATGACATGTTAGTAACTTTTCCAACTCAGAAATCAGACCTGGGTTAATGGCATCCTTCTAATAAGAGACTTTCAATTAGTTCCAATTTTAACTTTCCTTCTGGAAACAAATAAATATGCAGCATGGTAAAAATGTAGTATTAAATTCTTAGCCCGGGGCCTCCCTGGTGGTGCAGTGGGTTAAGCAATGCACTATGAAGCAAACCGCAGCCACTGCGGCACAGGTTCGATCCCAGCTGCCAGCCAGGAGGGGACCCACATGGCACAGCAGACCTCTCCTGCCTCGCCCGCTGCTCCACTCAGCAGTGTGTTTCAGTCAGTCTGCCTGTTCTGCTCCCCACTCTGTCTGGTGAATCCTCTCACCTCCCACGACTCTGGCTTGTACCCCAGCTTTTGTATGCATAAATAAATTAATCTTTAAAATAATTTCTTAGCCCAATAATTTGACACCAAAAACTGTAAAGAACTTTGTTTGCTTTATGGAATTTTGTTTTCCTTAAAGATATCTATCTTCCTTATCTTCCTTAAAGATAAAATGATATAGAAAAAAAAAGTGATCTCTAAAATATTTTGAGAAATGATTGAAAATGAGTGGAGAATTCTATGTCCCAAGGGATATGGATATCAATTTGCATTATACTTACTGCTTAGAGACTGTAGTGCAAACTTTATGAAGGTTTCCAAGATATATAGCCCTAATATTCTTAAATCTACAATATTTACTTGGTTTCGTAATGGATTTTTAAAGAAAGAATTATTACAATTTTAGGCAGTTCAAATTGACCTTCATAATATTTAGACATATGCCTAAGTTACACAACAAATACAAAATTACTATTACTCTCTATTGTCATCTTCTTAGCTCACAAACACAGTTTGCCTTTACACCTGTTGTGTCATTTTAATAACTGTTAGTGTTTTGTTGTTTTCTATGAACTATAGTAATTAAGTTCAATTTTCTCCAAATATGTTCTATCAAAGTACCAGCCAGTAAGATGTTTTAGAAAAAAAAGAGGAGGTATAAATTGGTAAAGGTAGATAGCTAGCAACGTTAAAGTGCTTAATAATTATATACTAAGGATATACTAATCAGGCATGTAAGAGTTGGTTTTCAGGTTTCCTTCCAGCGTAAAATTATACAATCTATTTAGTCATTGGTTGCTGCAGCGGAAGGGATAGTTTTTAAAGGATCACAGTGTCCTTAAGGAATATATATTGACATACAAAGAAATCTTCTCAGTTATTTCATGATCTTAACAGACCTGTCAGTGAGAAAGAATCTAATTTTCTAGTGTATGTGTAATTATGTTTAAATTAATTCAAGTTCCATGTTTGTCCCACATGAAGTTGAACTAAAATATACATACATGGGACAATTTAGGGTTAGATCTTGATATAGGAATACATTTATAAGTTCAATTGCAAAGCCATCTAGATAGATTAGAAATCATAAATCGCTCTAAATTGAATACTTTAAAATCTGAGATTTTTTTCATGTATCTTGTCCATAAAACAGAAGAAATCCCTAAATGATTAATACACATTATTTTTTTAAGTCTTAACAATTAAAAATTACTTCTGAGTGCATTCATGAAATCTGTTGCTGTGCATTCAGAATTACATAGCTATTTCCATGATCATAAATTACTAAAGGTTGTAGCTGACTGTACATGTGAGCTGATTTGATTCTGTGGTTTCAGAATAATGGAAATTAACGTAGAAATTTGGGTCCTCTCCTCTTTTTGTTTTTTCAAGTTAAACTAATATATATGACGAGTAGAAAAACATTTGGACTTTATAATAAATACCACAAAACCAGCATAATTTTTTTATGCTTGTGAAGCTCTAGTAATGTTTCACGAGTGTATGGTTTTTCAATATTATTTTGATTTTCAACTGAGTCATTTAATTGATTATATCTCCTGCTATGACAGTTATGGTCTTACATTTCTTACGTTGGCTTACTTAAATTTATAGACTCTTTATTGTACCGTTTAGTTTATGTTGTTTAAATCCTGTCCAAGTTTTCTAATACTGATGTTCTAATTGCATAGAATTGATTTGCTTAAAAAAAAAAAACTTTAAGTTTGCTTCATAGTCATGTTATTTAATGTAACTATCTCTCCACACTATTCTAGTTATGCTGTGGATTACTTTATAAGAAAATTGTGAAAATGACACACATTGTTTTGATAGGAATGTTTTCTTTCCTCATTAATACGTAACTACTTGTAGGTTGAAGGGAAATAACTATTCAAAATTGCAAAGCTGCAGCTTTCCAAAGCCAATCTCTATTTCTTTCCAGATCAGATGACTTTGTATGGAAGTCACATTTTCATTATCTTTTTTTTTCTATTAATCTCATGCAGAATTCCATTTCAGCCTCATGTTTCTTAACTAGAATGAGCAGGTAGGGTTATATTAGCAATCTGAACACTTGCACATGTACATTATCGATAATATTTCAGAATGATGAAAAAAATTCTGCCTTCCTAGACTGCCTCACAGGGATACTGGTGACCACATCATGACCATCTGCCCCTCCCTCAGAGTGCTCTGCTTGTATACCTTTCCTTATCTCCAAGAATCTTATACTTAGTGTGAGTGCTACGCATAAGATGAACAGATTTCTAATATTTAAAATATCATATTTTTGTTGCTTAAAAGTGAGATACGTGAAGAAGACACTTGCAGAGCAAAGAGGGCCTCCTCTGTCTCCTCCCGGTAACTCTCTTCTGGCTAAAAGTGGTAGTCAGTCAAACTGAACGGAACTAATTTCACAAGTTATAAGTCCAGAAAGGTAATGTATAAAGGATACTGCATATTTCTGAATGCAGGTTAGAGAGTAAAATAGTCTACGGTATTGGAAAGTTGTTTTATGTTGTATATTTACTGAACTGAGAGTAAAAATGCTTATACTCAAATCCTGTTTCTATTATTATTAGATGTGATCTGAAGTAAATTATGACCCTCTTTGATTTTTTTTTCCTTTAAATAAAGCTATACATGGGGACCACAATTGATCTCAAATATATATAAGAAAAGAGAACAAAATTCTAAATTTTTTTAAAAGACATAAAATAAAGCTAAAATATGTAACTGGAACTTTTCAGCATACAGAGGGCAATGGAATACCTAGTTCATACTTTTTATGAGAGACAAGTTAAAATGTTTGCTACATAGCAAGCATTCAATGTGATAACTTTTAATTACCATAGATTCTCTATTGCCAGAAATCTTTTCAAATATATCCAAAGTATGAATATAAATTCCTCTTTCAGATTTGATGTCTCCTAGGTTAGTAATTATGAAATTATGCTGTAACAGAATGCTCACAGTCCTTGACTTAAATAACAGAAGTCTTATTCCAGTGCAGAAAAATGAGAGTTAGGATTTCTCAATTATTTATAATTTATTGTTAAATCTATTCTATTTATTAGTAATATGATAGATGATGCAATAAACAAGAAGAAAACAGGAAAACTGCAGTACATTTGAAGATTCTCAGTTAAAGCTTTTTCCCCTGTTGTTTTAATTTTCTTTCACACTGATAATAACCACACTCTTGCTAGAAAATTACTCCTAGTTCATTCAGTGGACATAAGTATATTTCATATGTCCTTCTGAATAGCACCTTGAAAAAAGCTATACCTGGAGAGGAGTAACTACTTAATGTGTCTCCACTGTATGAGTGAATAAGGAGCTGAGTGCTTTTCAGAACCCTCCTGATACCCACAGGCTAGTCTGGAATGCCGTGTGGAGCAGTAAGACGATTTAGCAGATGGAGCATAACAGCAGGCAGGTACCCCCAGTCTTCATCTCATAGTCCACGGACAGTGAATAATCTGAGCTTCATCCCAGGGGTAAGGAGAACAGAGTCTTTAAGAACTTCGGTTTTAATTAACTAATACTCAGCTTCACTCACCCTGGCTATACAGAGTTAATGCTACCTATTTTATTGAATTTGAACAATATAAGAGTTCATTTCTTAAATGTCACAGTCGGGGTTTAGCACATATTAAATACTTCTAGTAATAACTATTATCACTGTCTTTACTACACATAAAACTTACAGACATGTGGCTAGCTGCATGAATTTACACAGCCTAGCACTTATTTTAAAACAGCAGTTTAAATTCTAACAGGAGACTGAAATTATTAGTACAAATGACAATATTCATTTGTCTTAATCTGCTGGGCTACGTAACAAAAGTCGATCGTCTGGCTAGAGCAGACTGTAAACAACAGTTTATTCCTTACAGTCCTGAGGGCCGGATGTCCAAGATGTGAGGCCGGTGTGGGGGCCAGAGGACCCTCGCGCCCAGACTACAGGCTACTGGCTCTGTGGTCACGAGTAGGAAAGTGGGATTTCTGTAGAATCTGTTTTCACCAGATTCACGAGGACTTCACTCTCAAGACCTGCCCACCACCCAAAGTTCTATTCGCTATCATCTTTAGGGCTTAGGATTTCAACATGTAAATTTGGGGCTGGGGTCGGTTCCAAACATATTTACAGGAAAACCTGCATGCAGGTGATGGCAGAAGCCTTGTTCATAACTGTCAAAATCCGGGAGTGATCAAAAACTGGGACCAAACTGTGGGTCGTCCACACAATGAATTGTATCAGGGCTAAAAAGCAATGAGCTATTAAGCCATGGTAAGACATGGAGGAAGTGTAAATGCTTATTGCTAACTGAAGAAGCCAATGTGAAGACTATATACAATACGATTCCAACTGTTCGATAGTCCAGAAAAAGAGAAAACCACAAAGACACAGATGGTTGCCAGGGGTCAGGAGGAAGGAGGACTGAACCGACACAGAGCACAGAGGAGTTTGAGGGCAGTGAATCTACAATGGTGGATAATGGTGGATACATTTCTCTAAAAGCATAGCGTGGACAGCACTGAAAGTAACTCTTCACGTACACTAAGGACTTTGGGTGATAATGATGTGCAAACACAGTTTATCAATTATGACAAATGTACTATTCTCATTAAGGGATATTGGTAATGAGGTGATGTAAAAATAGGGACAGAGAGAATACAGAAATCTCCATGCCTTCTGCTCAATTTTGCATGAACCTAAAACTGCTCTAAAATGATAAAATCTACTAAGAAACCCATTTTGAAGATATGAGCAAGGTGTCTTTCCACCCTTGAAGAGCTTCCCATTAACATAATGGGAGCACAGAGGTCTTGGCAGCAGCTCTAGGGACAAGTGTTACTTCCATGGCTGGTCTTCTGGATCTTTTATAAACTGTTTCATCTCCTGCAAATCTTTCACCAACAACACCATTATCATCACTGCCTTCATTCACACTCGTTTTCTTCTAATTGCCTACCTGTGCCCATACAATGTCCTCCTCTCCTGCTGGCAGTCACTTTATACCCTACTGTCAGAGCAATTCAAAGCAAGTCACTCTTCTGTTCAGCATCCTTTAACAGCACCCGTATCTTCAGGATCAATGCAATCTCTTTAACAATTCTTAACAGTCCTCTAGGATCTAGCCACTGCACTCTTTCCTGCCACCACTCTGCTGAATGCCTTGTGCTGAGGCTGCTGAATCGTCCTCACACACTCTCGCATGGGCCACGCTCTCTTCTGTGTCTGAGTGGTGGCCCACCGGTGTACCTCTGCCTGAAATGCACTTCTCCTTAAACCCTCCTTTACCAAAACACTGCCCAAGGGAGTTCTGGATCACTTCTTTGATCCCTGAAATCTGAATTACTTTACCTTCTTCTGCCTCTAGTCAAAGGATTTATCATACTATCCTTTTAAAATGTATTCTGGCATAAAGCATTCCTGCACCCAGAGAGCTAACTGCAGTTAAAGGAAAATCACACACCCAAGTCTAAAGGTTCCACTTTGAGTTTATGGTCAGCAACCTCAGATGGGGTCTCAAAAATTATCTAGAAATTCTCAATTATGTAAAAATTTACTGTTTACCAAGGAGAACGGAGGAGGTAGAGGGAAGTAGGTAGGGTTTGGGCTGAGGGGTGGGGCAGGGCTGTTGGTAAAGGGTGAATGTATGGAGGAAACAACTGTAACTCAAATATTTGTAAAAAATATTTTTTATTATTTACAAAGAAATAATTATCATTATTTCTGATGTTCAAAACTGCAACATAATATTAGCCGTTTTAAGATCTTTTTTTCCACCCATGATAACAATTAACTTTTTTTGTTCTTTTCTTCTGATTTCTTGTACCTCTTGTATAATCCTGACCTGCCTCATCCTTCATGTAGATCATGGAGGCTCAGGATGTTTTCTTGTCCATTTTTCCCACCTACCTGAAATCTTAGCATGTAGAGACAATTATATTTCTGCATCTTCGTCCCTGGAAAATACTGAATATATACTCTATGATAACTTTATGGTAAGTTCTAACTATATATTCTCAACATCAAGTATGGTTGAAGGAGGAAAGAATCTGAACAGTAAGTAAAGTTAAGAGTGATAACTATAGGGGCCTCCCTGGTGATGCAGTGAGTTAAGCAAGGTACTGGGAAGCAACCGCAGCCTCTGCAGCAGAAGTTTGATCCCTGCCACTCGGAGATGTGACCCACATGGCACAGCAAACCTCTCCTGCCTCACCCACTGCTGCCCTCAGCAGTGGATTTCAGTAGATCCGCCTGTTCTGCTCCCAGCTCTGTCTCTGGTGAATCCTCTCACCTCTCATGACTCTGGCCTGTACCACAGCTCTTGTATGCATAAATAAACAAATCTTTTTAAAAAAAGGTGATAAGTATAGGGTTGGGTCAGGGAATACTCACTGTTAAGTTGGAATTTGTGCTTGAATTTAAGTGGAGCCTTGGAGTTACCCAGCAAATATGAAATCGGTGGCCTCATGAGCAGCAAAGGCACGCATGTGCAAAGGTCCAGCGGTGCAGGGTATATACACTACTCAAGGAACTGAAAGAATTAACCTGGTCTACACAGGTCTATATTAAATGCGTCAGAAGGGACTGAATTAGGAAATTCAGATGTTGAAGCTCCAGGAGAAAGTTAAGAAATTTAGGTATTTGTCACAGACTAATCAAACCCATTTAAGGATTTTAAGCATGGAATAATATGATCAGAATTTACTTTTGAAAAATCACTTTTATCACGGGAGTTGAACTACTTCTATCAGAGCAAACATGAATTTGGGTGACTCAAAACTTTATTGCAAGATAACATGGTTTATGTGTACATGACCCATGAGAATGGAACTGAAGATCTTTTTTTTTAAAGATTTATTTATTTATGCATACAAGCACTGGGGTACAGGACAGAGGTGTGGGGCGGGGAATCTCAGAGGATTCACCAGAGACAGAGCGGGGAGCAGAACAGGCAGATCAATGGAAGTACACTGCTGAGGGCAGCAGCGGGTGAGGCAGGAGAGGTCTGCTGCACCATGTGGGTCCCCTCCCTGGCCGGTGGCAGGGATCGAACTCGTGCTGCAGTGGCTACGGTTTGCTTCATAGTGCGTTGCTTAACCCACTGCACCACCAAGGAGGCCCCGGGAACTGAAGATCTTTAGCGCAGAGAGGGCAGCTAAAGACATAGTAAGGAGAAGGCATTTTTTTCCCTAATAATAAGAGAGTTAGGGCCATTCTTTATAGGAGAGTTAAAGAGACATCTGGAAAGAAAACCAAGATGGGCACAGCAACCTGGGCAAGTATTGGATCAGGAGAGTAGATGCTCTAGAAACTGAAGGAGCATGTTTCAGGAGCAAGAGATGCATCATCGGGATCATCTGGGGTCAAAAGAATCACAAGCACCAAAGGATTAGACTTTACATAGAGAAGAGGTCAAAAGACCAAATTCTCGAACATTCTGCTATTTAAAGTTCAAGGACGTGAAGAATCCCAGCACCTTTAAAGGACATCACTTTAGCGAGAAGTTGCAGACTTTACAAAGGAAAGAAAGACTATTCAGCATCAGGGTTTTCTAAAGATTAATGAGATCGCTTATGTGGAAATTACTTTCTATTATGCCTAGACGTCTCTCGCACACTTGCTGTTACAAAGCAAACTGGTCTCGTTTCATGAGGAGGGCACTTAACTTCCTAATATTTTTAATATAGTATGTATTAAAAGCTGTTTACATTTTTTAGATTGGATAAAATTACTCGTTTTTGCATTTGTTTTTGTTTTTAACCTAAGGAAAGTCCATGAGTTCTGAAAGCCAAAGGACAACTTTGAAATGGATGTGATGTTTAAATAATGGCATTTGGCTTGACGTAAAATCACGAGAACTTATGGTGGGCTAAACTTAAACAAGATGAAAATTATCAGATGAGAAAGCTTTAAAAAACACAGTCATAATGTGAACTCATATTCATGAGTAAATATCCCTAGGAGATGATGCTAAAGTAATCATTTACAAAAATCACCTCGATATGTAGTAGGGGTCAATAATTTCAGTTTCTGTTGCCAGCATTCACTTAATTGTCTCCAGTTTTAGCTCAAGGGCTCACGAGTCTGGAGCATGTGACACAGGGCTAGGGTATCTTCGAGCACGCCGGCCTGATGCTGCCCTGCACAGTCGGGGCTAGCAGAAAACGCTACTACGCCACACCTCTACGGTTTAAGTGTAGTTAGGGCAATGCCAACCAGATGCCTCCGTGAATCTGGAGCCAAGCATGCACCACGACAGAAAACTGAGACCAAGAAGAGGGAGACATGAGAGAGCCCCTTGAGGAACGCACTCTAGTTTCATAAGCACTAACATTTCAACATGAGCATTTCTAAAATGTATATTTCCCAGGCCAGTTGGAGCCAACACGAATTCTCTGAGAACGTGGTAGGTTTCAAAACCTCATTCAAAGGATAGAAAAGACGTTTTGCCAATTACATCAAATTTTGTCTAGTTTTGCACAGCTTTAATTTGGGCCAGCCCAATGTAACACCATGCTAATCCAATACACCCACTATATTAAAATCATTTAATAAAATAATTGCTTCTAAAATACATTAATATAAATGACTAATTTAGCAAACAGCTGAATACCATATTTCTTTCTTCTTCCACAGTAAGGGTTGCTTTACCACAAGCATTTTGGAAAAACACGGGTTCTCCCATCTGCTACAAATTAATGTGAATCAGATCCTAGTAGTCATATTGCCTTTTGTCTATTCTGGGTGCATAACATACAATCTGAAGTGAAGGTAAATAAGATGCCCTGCCATTCTCTGTATGCTAAGGAGCTCGCTCGGTTAAATAGACCGCAGTGCACGCTGGGAAACGCTGGATCTGTGCCTGCAGTTCTATTTGTTCAAGTAGCTCATCTTGAAAGCCTGCCCAACCTCAGCTGTAGACTTGGAAGATACAAAGCAAGCAATTTTGATTTTCCAAATCATCAATCCCTGCGAAGGCAGAAAAGAGTCCAGTAATGACAAAGACTCCTCTAATTCATAAGTAACTAGCCCCCACGGGACTGCTATCATCTGGAGAAACTCAGTCTCCTCTGTAAGCTCATTGAAGTGTGTGTGTGTGTGTGTGTGTGTGTACACCACTGCCTCCATAAGAGCAACTAAAAAATGCTTGCTATCGTTTCCCAACATCTGTGCTGTTGTTGCCTTTCCAACACAAACTTCCAAATTTTGTGTCACAGCTGTGGTGAAGCTGGCAACTGGCATGGCAAGAAATCTCCCCCTCTTGCAGATACAGAAAGCTTCCAAGACCAGTGCTAAGAGTTCAAAGCCTTTCACCAAAGTCACTCTTCACCGGCAATGCCATGATGTCCTTAAGAAGGTTTAACAAAAATTAACAAATCTGGTAACTCCAACAAAGGTATGGTTACCTCTGAAATGTTCAGTGAAAACAGTCCCAGGTGAACAATATTATTGTTTTGGAGAACAATATAAATAAATGGAAGCAATATGCCTAGAAATATTATTTTCAGGAATTATTCTCTTCGAGAATTCTAACAGAAATTTGTTAGATAAAATCATTCTATATCAAAATATGTTAACAGGAAAATTTCTACCACCATATAGAAGAATTATTTGGGATGTCCTCTGTTCTTAAATGTGATTTGCATCTGGATTGGTAAGAAAAATAAGAATTTGACCTACTATGTGAAAACATACATCAAATATATTAAATTTTGTCAAAGTAGGTGTTCTAATTTGCATTTTATTCATTTTAAAAGTTTGGGACAAACTATTAAAAATAAGTTAGCAAATTTTCATTCTGTAATGGACTGCACCCAAGTATAAAACATGAAGCCAAAGTCTATGAAAACAAACACAAAAGCACTAGAGCTTACAATAACTCAGCTAGCACAGAAGCACACTTAGTTATAAGAATCACTCATTTATACTAATTGTACACCTGATTCTAAAATTAACTTGCAAATTAAACCCCTAAGTAATGACTAGACAGTTAAGTCACTGCTAGCAGTATGCCTGTCACCATCATCTTCTTGTCTTAAATTTTATAGATGTGCTTATTAATAGCCAGGCCTCTTGGGTCACTTATTTTCCGAACTCTCCATGTTTTTCATATAGTGGTGAGTTTGTCCGTAATCTGATGTACTATTTCCTACATACCTCTCTACAATCTAAGTATCTTATGTTTCTCTCTATTATTTTTACTCTTCCTTAGTTAAGGAAGATGCTTCCATTTGTAAAGATAAATAATGAAATTGCCAATACACTGAAGAAACATTCTGCAAGTGACCCACATTGTACACTGGCTCTCTGTTTTAAGCACTTTGTTACATGCCAGCAGCTGTTTTTAAAACAATCAAACATGTATCTGGCCCTGGAACAGTTTAATGTTCCAATGTAATGGAAAGTTAACACGTAAATTATTTATGCTGTAAAGTGCTTTTGAGAGATTCAGATTTTTGAGGGTGGTCAATTTGTTTTTGAAAGATTGCAAGCTTTCTAGTCATAATTACGGTGTCCCAATCACATTCTCTGACCCCAGCTGTGTAACATGTAAAAGCAGGTGGGTGTTTATGGACTATTCAGCAGGGAACGGGCGCCTCCTGGCAACTGTTGACTCCGGCTTCCAGAGTGCTGCCTAAAACAGGGTGTTGCAAGCGGAAGGCGGCATTGTGGAAGTGGCTGTGCTGCAGTGAAGGGAGAGACAGAGGAGCGCTCCACTTGCTTACACTCATGGCAGCAGCAGCATCCTCCGCCACCCCACCTCTGCCCCTCTCCAGCAGTCAGAAGCAAAGACAAAACCAAATGAAACAAGAATGTGTTCAATTTGGATTCTGTTGTTTGAAATTAGAGTGTTTGCCCCTTTTCCTTTTTGCCCTTTTGCGATATTAAAGGTGAGAAACAAGGGAAATATGTTTCATAGTCATTCCAGCAAAAAGAAAAGGAGACATGAGGAAAAAAGGATAAAGGAAAAGGAGAGGAGAGGAGAGGAGAAAAAGAGGCCAGAATATGTAACAAAAGCAAACCACAGAACAACTTTAGTGGAGTCCTCTACAAGCAGGAGAAATAAGCCACGAAACAGGAGAGACATGCACACTTTTGAGCATTTATTCAAAACTGTTTTCTAAGCTGTTTGTTTTTTTATGAACACTAGCATCATTAACTTTTGTGATGGATAATGCTGAGATAAACTAGAATGATTTTAATGGCCTGTGGATGAAAGAAGATACTTACTATAATGCTAATATACTTGTTATATATTAGCTGACACAGCTCCACGAAAATTCAAATAATTTTATATTAGAGTCACTGTGACTTTTAGAATTGTACCCTACCAAGTCCATGTAAGTTTTGTAGGGCTGTATTTGTACTACTGGAACCTGTTTGGATTTTACAAAATTCCTCTCCTAACTTTGGATCAACACACAATCCTTCAATCCCAATCCAATAATTTAGAAATAGTTTTTTTAAAAAGATTTATTTATGCATACAAGAACTGGGGTATAGGCCAGAGGTGTGGGGAGTGAGAGAATTCACCACAGACAGGGTGGAGAGCAGGACAGGCAGACTGACTGAAACACACTGCTGAGGGGAGCAGTGGGCGAGGCAGGAGAGGTCTGCTGCGCCACATAGGTCACCTCCCTGACTGGCCGCAGGGATAGAACTGCTGCAATGGCTGCGGAAGCCCCACAGTGTGGTGCTCAACCCCTTGCAGTTCCAGGGAAGCCCTAATTTACAAAGAGTTTGTAGTTTATTTTTTAAAAACAATTTTAAAATTGTTCTAAATTTTAAAGTCGAAGTGGAGAGTATGCATGTGCGTGCACACGCCAAAAAAACATTGTTTTATAGCTATAGAAACCATCAAGTACTTATAAATTAAAACATTTTATTCTCAATTTTACTCTTATCATCACAGATAATCACAATGACTTTTTTGTGGGCAGGACCCAGTATGATCAATGTTTTATTTTTTTCTTTGCCAGAATTTAAACAGACTAAGCAGACGTTTGTCTTCTTTTAGAATGAGACCCAGGGTGGTAATTTTTAATTTTCTGAGGTACATAGTGAAGAAAAAGGATGTCAAGATGCTGTTAGCTTTTTAGTACTCTTTCCATTGAATGTGTTACTTATTTACATGTCTATGTGTCTGTTTGAAGTGACACTGGTTGAACTCACTGTCAATGGTTCAGGGGAACAGTTCATACCTTCGATGTAAGTCACCATGCCCTCCCCACCCCCCCACCCCCGAGCATCCACATTCTTTTGTCCAGGACCCTGGGCCCTCTGTCCCTTTGTTCTCAGCCGTCCCTCTGCAGTGACCTCATTTTCAGATTGTGTTTTGGTTTAGTTCTGTCAGTTCCTTTGTTGTGTTTCTGTATATCCTACTTTTTAAGTATAATCATCTGGTACTTCTTATCTTTCTCCAGAAACATCCTCCAAGTTAAGAGATACTTAAGAAAGAAATGTTGTAAGAGAGACACTTGTTTAAATACATGATGATAGTTATGTGAGAATGTTCGGTAGGTCACATTGATTCAGTTTGCTGAGTCCCTAAGATTTAAGATTATAAGCAGGGTATTTCATAGTCCTGAAAAAGCCATGAGCTTTTCCATCTTAGTTCTTATTTTTATTTTTACCTACAAGAACTGGGGTACAGGTCATAGGTGCAGAGGGTGAGAGGATTCCCCAGAGACAGAGAGGGAACAGAACAGGCAGATCGACTGAAACACACTGCTGAGAGGACCAGCTGGCAAGGCAGGAGAGATCTGCTGCGCCATGTGGGTCCCTTCCCTGGCTGTGTGCTGCAAAGTTGATAGTGCTAATTAAGACTTAACCCCTTGTGCCACCACGGAGGCCCAATGCTATTTCTTATTTTCAATTCCACTTTTACTCAATCTATTTCCATCAATACCTGAAAACACTGGAATTCTGCAGTGTTTTTTGGCTTACCGCAATGTCTGCCAAACTTTGATAGCAGTTTCTATCTTATTTTCCATTATTTATCATGTACTCACCTGCTTTCCAGCCTTTGATCTATAATTTCACCCCTCCTGTTCTTAGTCTGTATTGCCCTAGCTTAAAATTTACTATTATTTCATTAAGTTTTGGGGGAGAAATGAAGTTCATATGCTAATCCATTGTCTTTAACTACAGGCTTCCAACAGAAATTGTGTGTGAGAGAGAGAAAAACAGGGGTGGATCAGGGAGGGGCAGCTCACGTGTATATTCCTGATAGTACTTGCCAATATTGACAACCTCCTTCTTAAAAAAGCTTCCTCACTGCAAAAGGTTTCAAAGGGAGAGAGATACAGAAGCAACTTTTCTAGTCAAGTCCACAAGTTTCCAAACTTGGGGCTGTCGAGGCATCATGAGCTTAGGTTTTCGGGTTCACGACTGGTGTGCATCTCTTACCTGCTCTGCCCTTCCTCTCTGCTTGCAGGCGCACTAGCTCCAGTCTAAGTTCACATCTCCTTTCAGGACTTTTCCAAGTTTAAAAAAAAAAAAGCAAATACCAAGTCCTACCAACTTCCCTAAATTAAAGCCTACCCTTTGTGTCCAAAGTGTACACAGCAAAGCTGATGAGATGTAATTTCAGGTCACAGGGAGGACTGGCTGTGTACACTGAGCCCATTTCACAATTTTGGTTCTGTTAAATTTGCAGCATCCAGCTCCTGTCACCACAATCTGCATCAATCAAGACTGTGTTTGACAAGTGGTAAAATACAGCTCTACTACACAGTAGCTTAGATGAATGAGCGAGTTATTTTTCTCATGAAGAACCCAGAGGGAAGAAGTTCAGGACTCAAATAATGTTCCAGGACGCCATCAGAAACAATATGCTCCAGCTTCCTGCCACACTCTGATCTGGCTTTTATCCTTACACGTATATGTGGACGTGGGCATCAGGAATCATGCTTACATGCCAGTAGGAAAAGGAGAAAACAGAGGCAGAAAATGGGCTTGCTTTTTTGTATGTGGTTTTGTGCATGTGACTGCAGTTCCCCCAGGCACTTCACTGAGTCACGTGTCCTCTATGCTCAGGGCGAGGACCTTGTTTAGGGCTGCCTCTGAGGGCGAGAGAAGCTGGACTACTGGCTACCCTACACAGAACCAAAATTCTTAGAGCAAGAAGGAAGGGAATGTCCGTGTCCCCACTGCACTCACTGGTTCCTTTAAAGCTCACCCCAACTCGTTCTCCACTCAGCTGCCAGAGTATGCTTTCTACAGAAAATCTTATCATATCAGTCCTCTCATAAAGCTCTTCAATACAATCCTATTGAACTTAGAATAAAAGCAGTTCGGAATCCTTAGCATCGCGGTCAGATGTTGCATACACAGGTGCGGCCTCCACTCCCACGCCTCATCTCACGCCACACCTGTGCTCTCCGTGCCCCGGCCATGTGGACTCCTGGGGCTCAGACAGGTGAAGGTAGCGTGCTTTTCCCCACCTAATGATTTTCTCTGGTACTCTTCCCCCTGCCTGGTGCAATCTTGCCCTCACTCTTCACCTGAATAACTTCTCTATTTGAGATAGCAATTTTATTGTCATTTATTTGGAGGCAGCTTCTCCAACCTTCCAAATAAAACCAGCTCACCATTTCAGTGTCTTATGAGTCCATTTGTTTTCACTGATGGCGCTTACAAGAGTGCACTCTCAGATGCAGTTTACTGTGTACCCAAAAAAGAATGGAACCTTGCTCCTCTCTCCCAGGGTGCTGGCAGAGAAAGAAGGGAAAACATGAAGCGCTTTCACATAAGTCTTCAGATGCACGCAGCAAAACTCACAGCTTGCCTCAGCAGGTTGCAACGCCTTGAGGTCTCCATCACTTCTCAATCAACACAGTGAGGTCAGACACCTTGCCCCCAGGCCTTGCCAAGCTGTCTCTGGCAGTGACCAGTGAAGCCGCAGGTTCCCTCAGAAGCTCTGCTTTCGCTACAAGCAGTTCATGCAGCGACAGTGCGGAGAAGGGGAGTCTGAACAGGGCATGGCCCCTGGGTCTCTCCCTTGCCCGTGCCTTGTCCCTGAGCAGTTTACAAGGTTAATCACAGAGAGCTGTGAGCTTTTTTTTTTCTGCCCTGAATCCATGCTTTGGGTTTGCATTTCTCTATAAAAATAGATGCAACACATTACAAACCCTGTGCGAGGCGTTCTTCTCTGGCCAAGAGTAACTCTTTTTCGAAGGTGTGATTTCAACTGACTGCTGCTGTGAGGTTGAGTATAACTTTCACCAAAGGTTTTCTAGTACACAAGTGCCCCTGCTAGACGGACGGAAGCAGCACATACTGAGTAAATTCTGAGGGTCTTTCCTCAAAGGGAGCACCGGCCAGAGGCGGCAAGACCGGCTCACTGCGCATGGACCGGGCCGGACCGCCTGCCTCCCTCAGCACTCGACGGCCAAGGGGCAGCACCCGACCGCCAATGGGCAGCACCCGACGGCCAAGGGGCTGCACCCGACGGCCAAGGGGCTGCACCCGACGGCCAAGGGGCTGCACCCGACGGCCAAGGGGCTGCACCCGACGGCCAAGGGGCTGCACCCGACCGCCAAGGGGCAGCACCCGACGGCCAAGGGGCAGCACCCGACCGCCAAGGGGCAGCACCCGACGGCCAAGGGGCTGCACCCGACCGCCAAGGGGCAGCACCCGACGGCCAAGGGGCTGCACCCGACCGCCAAGGGGCAGCACCCGACGGCCAAGGGGCAGCACCCGACGGCCAAGGGGCAGTACCCGACGGCCAAGGGGCAGCACCCGACCGCCAAGGGGCAGCACCCGACGGCCAAGGGGCAGTACCCGACGGCCAAGGGGCTGCACCCGACGGCCAAGGGGCAGCACCCGACGGCCAAGGGGCAGCACCCGACCACCAAGGGGCAGCACCCGACGGCCAAGGGGCAGCACCCGATGTCAACTCTGGACGAGGAAGTAAAAGAACACAAAATTCCAATGACAAGAACGCATTTGTCATGTATTTATAGATCTTAAAAATGGTAACGAATTTTACAGAACGTGTACAAGTTCAGTCCCAAATGATCACATAGGCGCACGTGGGTTAAGGGAGAGCTCGGGCCTCGTTCGCGTCTGGCACTCAACAAGCACACGAGAGCAGGTGGGGCCAAAGCGGCCTGCAGGCATTATCAGTGGAGATGCCTGACACCGGCGAAGACACTGTGTTATGTGTTCATCATCAGAGTGTAACCAATTAGCCGTGGGACATCTGTCTGTCTCGACGTCTGCCCTGTGATATTGACCGTACCTCCGCTTTCCTCACCAGACTCCGCAATACAATGGCATAACGGATACTGAAATTTGTCTTGACTGAAATTTCAAAAGGTATTTTAGAGCAATTTCTATTAAGTTAATAATATTTGACTTATGTTTGTTCTTAGAAAGTTGCATTCCATCAATAAAGTGTGATGCTAAGTACTCTCTTAATGCTTCAATTATATAAACATATATTTTGTAAAACTTGTATTAAACTTGTAAAAAATAAAACAATTATATGTTGGTATCAACCATCTTCTGTTGCAAGTAAGGAATTTACCATTAAGAATAAAATATGGGGGCCTCCCTGGTGGCAGAGTGGGTTAAGCAACACACTATGAAGCAAACCGCAGTCACTGCAGCACAAGTTCGATCCCTGCTGCCGGCCAGGGAGGGGACCCACATGGTGCGGCAGACCTCTCCTGCTGTGCCCGCTGCTCCCCTCAGCAGTGTACTTCCGTTGATCTGCCTGTTCTGCTCCCCGCTCTCTGTGGTGAATCGTCTCACTCCCCCACACCTCTGGCCTGTATCCCAGTGCTTGTATGCATAAATAAATAAATCTTTAAAAAAAAAAGAATAAAATGTGAAGTCAACTTATTTTTTTTAATTTTTTTATTCTGTTAGCTTTAGTTTTTTAATCCATATCCAGATCAATGATTCTTTAAACCATGTAAATCTACCAGGTACTATTTCTTCCCTTAAAATCCTAAATGTTGCATTAACTGTCCCAGTAAATCCTCAAATACAAGGGCAAATAATGAATGGTGAGTTTGGTTGACAAAGGAAAAACTATGCATTGGTATATCGATCGGTATGACATAAATTTCTAGCACTTTCTTTCCCTCTAGGAAGGAAAGGCATTTCTAGTGTTTTTGAAGACTGGACATCAAAAAGTTTTCCTAAAGTCTTCACCATTGTTACAGAAATACTGTCGTTCATGTTTATCTCCATATCCTTACACATGCTTATTAGTAAGCATGGAAGTTTGTGAAGGTAAAATGTTTATCTTTTGGAGTCACTAAAAACAGTCTGTCCACATGAAGTAAATCCTTCAATGGCATAATGTATTTTTTAAAAAAACAGATATTACCATTCAGATATGAGGAAGTGAAATTAATTTTGAACATCATGGCACAACTTTTGATGAATCTGTACTGCCTCAAAGAATATTTTTAGCCACTATAAATGAAAGACATTAATGGAAAGCCTATTTACTCTTATATGCGAATGGACATGCACATTCAGTTAATTACCTTCCTCACTTGGAGGGGGGAGATGTAAACTACTTCCACAGGTTATCTATTTTTTCTACTTTCCGAAAAAATTCTCTACCTCCCCCCATATCCATGATTGAGAGTAATCTGATTTGCACATGTGGCAAGTGTAACACACAAAAAGATGCACAGCTATTCAAAAGCGGACACTGGCACCTGAGCATGCCCCTGCGGGCCTCGAGAGCGACATCACCGTTTGTCACGATGTGCCTCCCAGCCCTCCTCGCTATCACGCTCTGTTCCAGCGATCACTGGCGGCCTTGACCTAGTGTCCTTTAATACTCAAACTTCATACTGTTCACCCATCCACACGATAACTATATAAAAATTGAAGCAAGGCGGCAGCTAATACCAAAAGCAAACAATTTTCAAAGGGCATATTTGTTGACCTGATAAAACAGTTCAGTCCTGTGGGTGCACTTAAATGCAGCAGTATGAAATTGCTGCTAAATGGTTAATAGCATCTGTAAGAAAACACACTTTTTCAGACGATACAAATATTTGAAGAAACTTCTTTTTCAGATGTATGCTCATGATAAATAATAAAATACATGAAACCAGTATGCTTGTGTTTGACAAAAATAACTAGTCGTAGAAAATTGGTGCCTTGAGAAGTAGGGGATGAGTGTGGCTAAGACTTTCATACTGTCTTCATAGGTCATTAAAAATAACAGAAAGGAAGGTCCCCTTAGTGGTGCAAGGGGTTGAGCACTGCACTGTGGGGCTTCCTCAGCCACTGCAGCGCAAGTATGGTCCTGGCCAGGGAGGGGACCCACATGGCGCAGCAGATCTCTCCTGCCTCATCCGCTGCTCCCCTCAGCAGTGTATTTTAGTCGATATGCCTGTTCTGCTCCCCACTGTCTCTGGTTAATCCTCTCACTAGCCCCCACCATGCCTCTGGCCTATACCCCAGCTCTTGTAGGCACAAGAAATTTTTAAAAATCATAAAAAATAAGGCAAAGGAGATAAAATGTCAGAAGTTGCTATTTGAGTTTTCTTACCTGAGTAAATATAGTGCTCAATGGCATAATTTTTTTTCAAATTATTCATGAATAGGGTGCACTTTCCTGTGTTTCCAGTGTGCGTGCTAGATAGTAACATGTTATCAAATAGCATAACTGCCGCAGTGTGTGGTTTTCCAGGATCATCTATGGGGACCATAAAACTCTGGATGACGTTGGGGGAAATCACTGCTCATGACTTAATTCACTGCTTTTCTAGGAAACTCTCTTTATCTTCATCTTAACCTCTAAGGATCATAACTGACATCATTCAAAAGTAAAACATACCCGAAAAGAATCTAAAAGTACTTTGGATCCTGAGGAGCAGCATGAATATACCAATCTGAGAGTATTTAGGGACATTCTTCTTAGCGGAGATTTAGACCTGGATCTTGCAATAACTAACTGTGCAATGCTGGAGAGGTCATGTTCCTCCCTGTTATTTGTATTTATTGTTTGGAAGGGAAAGGTCAGAATTCTCCATCAACTGCCTGCCTAATGCGCTTCTTCGTACAAGGCTGTGAGATTCTCAATGAAAGAAGTTCTATTTATTCACACTGAAGACAGAAAGTTTTTGGTAAAGGTCAAAGTAAGTTCTTGATTATAAAGTAAAAATGATTAAATGGAGCCTTAATAGGATGTCGCATTCTTTGGGGTGTGAGCATCTTGAAAGTATTTCATCTCAAAGGTATTACGTATGTCTCTCAGTCTTCTAGGTAGGTCAAGAGGTCAGAGATGTATTTAGACATAAGCTCTCACTAATTACAAGATTCTATAATAAGTTTTGTTCATGACCACAAAGTCCGTCTGGTCAGTAATAAAACGTTAGTTTCCTGACAGGGATCTTTTCCCTGTTTTGAGAGCAGTGGGAAAGGAGTATTTGTTCAGATCGGGCAGACCTAACATATAGTCTATTTCTGGCTCTGTGGCCAGGGTCTGTCCCCATTTCTTCTGTAAATGTCATAACAGTCTGTGTGTCTAAAGTTTTGGTTTTTTTTTTTCCCTCTGTAATAAACTAAGAACTTTCCTTTATGATAGAATGTTCAACCGATTTTAATTCATAACCTAATTATTACAAAATCCTTTCCTGTCCCATAGATACTTATAATAGTTCTTAACTCATAAAATATAGTTACATCATTACACAAAGGCTAGAAGGTAAAGATTTTAGATTTAACGTTAGTTTGTAAAGGGTTTATTTTAATAGAGATATGTTTAAAGATTATAGAGAATAGACTTTATGAAAGTAGGCTATAATGATATCTTTTTTATTATTATTATTTTTCCCTTTAATTTATATATATTTGACATCAATTGTAATCCCCATGTATTCCCCATCCCCATACCACCAGTACACCTTCACCTCAGTCCCCCGTGCTCCCATCTTCTGTCAACCCTCTCCTTCCCCTCCCCACCAAGTGTCCCCATTTGTCCTTGTCTTATAATGATTTCTTATTGAGTACAATCACTCTCTTTTTCACCAGAAAAGCTATCATTTTTAACACATTATATACTAGATTCTATGCTGCATGTCTTGGAATCATTTTCTTATATAATTCTCATAATCAATCTATAAGGTATTATTATTATTACTAAAAGTAAATATAATCCAATAAAGAGACAGATACACACACACATACATATATATGCCAGTCCACTGTCTCAATTTATTTTTAGAACAAAGAAGCCATAACTAAATAAAACATTAAAAATATGCTTAATTATTAAGTGACTCTCTAGGTTATACTGTTAACTCGTGTTTAACAGCATTTTAATACTTAATAAATGAATTATTACAATCCTCAGTGAGGACCCTTATCATCCTTCCATTTCCTTTGATAAGGATAACACTAAGGCCAATAGAAAAAGTAAAGGATTCTCCGATTTGAAGACTCGGCATTTCTTCCAGAGGAAGACTTCTGGAGTCGAGTGATTTTCTACACTTTCAACTCTTGAAATAAACACAAAGGACACGACAGCACCCCTTGCCCTGCGCTTCGACCAGCCCCAGCCTGACTGTTGTGAAAGCAATTTTCTGAGTATGCATGTGTGGAGGTGAAGGGGCCTGGAATGACAAGCCAGGACTAGGGAGGCATGTGTAGGTGACAGGCCTTCAGATGCAGGAATACTGAGGTGGGGGAAGACCACTGCTCCCCAGCCTGCGCTGGCCTGACACTGTCCAGCGCCACAGGACTGTCTTTCCTGCTGCTGTCTGTTCTGCACACAGGGGATAACTTCAACACCCCTGATGCCAAGTGACACACAGATTTGGTTAACACTGTCTCCTCTCTCTGCTGGATAATGACATGCTTGCATTTTGAGGACTTAGCCTTTGTGTAAGTTTTCATTTAAGACAAGCTGATTATCCTCAGCATAAAAAGAACTTATAGTAACTAGCTCAAATACTAGATATGGTGCATATTCCTTAAGTAACATATTTATTCCTATGGAAATGACCATCTCCTGAAAATGTTATAGCAAATAAACATAGCTGTTACAGTTATTGCAATTCTAAGCAAGATTCACCTACCAAACATATAAAAACTTTTTAGAGCACAAATAAAGCATGGCACAGCAGACCTCTCCTGCCTCGCCCACTGCTCCCCTCAGCAGTGTGTTTCAGTCCATCTGCCTGTTCTGCTCCCTACTCTGTCCGTGGTGAATCCTCTCACTCCCCACACCTCTGGCCTGTACCCCAGTTCTTGTATGTATAAACAAGTAAATCTTTTAAAAATAAAAAAACAAAACAAAGCAAAACAAAAAAACTCCATAGGCCCTGGAGAATTTCAGAAGTGTAATTGGTAAATCTTCATCATTCCTTGTCATGAATTATCAGCAATCATAATAAATAATTCAATGAACAGAAAGTTTCTCACAACTGGTTATGTGTAGAGAGCATTAGTCAACCAGAGAAATGACATACAACTGAACAAAAATAATTGCTCCTTAAGAGACTTAAGCACCTAAATACTTTCTACTGTTTAGACATAAAGAGATACACCCAAAGTTGACACCTGTGAAGTTACAATAATGAACACTACAGGTGCAGAAGTGTTTTACATGTCCTTGTTGCATTAATTTCAGGTGCTCATAAACCACTTTTTAATAAAACATTTGAAACCAAAGCCCACTGTAGCCACAGAGCTTTCCAGATATTTCTAGCATCAGCCTTGCACATCGGCTTTGTGCTGTAACTCCAAATACAGATAAAATGCCATCATCGTCACACCACACACCGTGACATTCACTTACAACCCAGTACCAGTAAGAAAATATGAAAATTAATTTCTTAAGAATATGCTTCTGCTTAAAACCAATTTAACCTTATCAAGAAATCTTTGTTTCTAAATAAAGAAGCAAAAATTCAATTAAGAACATAGGCCTAACATGTGAATACCATTTACGTGATTGAGCAGTGATAACACACCGTTCTGCATCTAATTCCCACACACAGTATTGAACCAAATGTGAAACTGATACTTTGGTGACATTAAGTATCCACAGCTTTGAAATGTTCTGCCATTTAATTACTACCAAAGCCCTGTGGCTGGGAGTTCCCTCTACCGTGAGGGTCTTGCCGTGGTGCTAAGACGAGCACAGTAAAGTGCACAAAACTCTGGAGAAGAACACAACGACTAAAAAGCCGTCGTGCACGCTGTGGTAAAGCGGCGACACCAGCAGAGATGACAACGACCTGTGTGCACTGACTGCAAAATGCGCTGGGACTGCTGCCCAGGGCTGTGCTGTGAGCAGTGTGACAGGGCGAACGTTGCGAGCAGAACCAGACACACATCCATGCCATTAGCATCAGTCCGCGGCTCAAAACGAGAAGGAATGCGCGATCCGACTGATAACTCCGTCATGAATCAACCGAGTCGGAGAGTAATTTTCATCTGGGGTCCCCCACGCGCTAGCCGACTTGACTCGACACCGCCGAACTATTCCACCCTCGCCGAGGCACAGACGTGCAACAGCGAAAACGCCAGCCGCGGAGATGTGGGTGTGTGTGTTGGGGGGAGAGCAGAGCGAGGCCTGCAGACCAGACTGCTATTTCCACACTCGGCCGTTTTTTTCTTTTTAACCAACTCCCCACCCCAAAAATGCTTTAGGACATGTCTTTTTGTTGCTGGTGTGATTATTGAAAATATCTCCTCATTTTTCTGTGTGATAATGGCGAAGATGCGTGATCCTTGCCCAATTAAGACATTTGGAGAACTATAAAGTTAAAGCCATCTGTGATGTCACCACTCACGGACAAGCACTAATCAAGGTTTGGGTGTATCCTTTCGGACTCTCCACTCCCACCCTGACCCTGCCCTCCCACCGCAAGCATTCAGTGTCCCCAGGTCTGCTGACCGCTGAAGGCCTGTGCTCAAAGCAGTATGTGGAGCACCAGGGGAAGCGAGCATCCAACACTTCTCTAAGTTTCACTTTTTTGGACCGTCACACAAGACATATGAAGAAAATTAAGCTTACTGATTCCAGCAAAATCACAAAGAAACACTTCAAGTATATGTTCTTTTGAAGTCTTAAAGGTTACTCGTCTTTTTTCCTGTTGGCGCCACCCTCCATTGTATACATGAAAAAGCAGTAAATGCCCGTGTGTAGCAAAAAAGCAGAAACATCAGTAAACGTGGGGAAGCATTTGGGAGAATTTAAACATGGGTACAGTTTCAAACAGGACAGCTGGGCATTAAACTTGCAAGCTGAAAATACCTTTCACCTTTCAACGGATACTTTGCAGTTGATCGTCGGGTGACCTGGCATAGATCTGAGAGATGCTGAATGCTCACACAGTATTCTCCAGTATGAACGCACACTGCTTATTCTGTTCTTTCCTTATTCACAGGCATTTGCCGTCAATGTTTAGTTTCTAGGAAAATGCTAGTGTAAAAATCAACTTGTCATCGGCCCTGGGTGAGAATAAGTTTATACCTACATTTCCACTAGTAGTAATTATCATTGTTTCTCAAACTGATAACTGTAAAATGGCCATCTTGTCCTTAAATTGGGTGGTCTTTGCTTCCAGCTAATATGAACGTTTGGTAAATGTTTCTGGCCATCTGCATTTCCTCTTTGATGATTATTTTATGTCTTATTACCCACCATGATCTGTACTTTTTTAGCGTGATGCTTCGTATCCTACAGGTTTTTTTTGTTTGTTAATACATTTTAAATTTCTTTGTATTGATACAGCCTTACATTGCAAATATTTCCCTATTTATAGTGCGTCAGTTGACTGTTTTACTCTACTTTTTGCTATATTTTTATACAGAAGTAACTATGTATATCTAGCTACCCATACACACAAACACACACACGTATAGTGTGTGTGTGACTTATACATTTGTTGTTTCAGGTCAAAGATTTTTTTTCTGTTAATTACTGATACAGTCATATGGCTTCTTTTAAGTTAATGATTACGAATTTCCTTGAATTGTTGGACTATAGCTGCCTGGCAATATATGATTGCCCTGTGTTTTCTCACAGCACTGTATTATCTGTAATTTTTTTTTTTTTGGTCTTTTTCTATATAGTCCTAAGGGACTATTTATCTTGAACATTCACCAGTATGTCTCAATACTAATATGATAACAGGAAGCAACCCTACCACTTTTATGGGATATTTTAATTATTAAGGTTGTATTTTCTCTGAAGAGTCTACTGTTAAATAGAGATTGTAGAAAACAATAACAGAAAATTCTGTGTATTAAAAGTGGTTTTAAAATTTTCACATTTATTAATGTATTTAGTCCCTTTAATCGCATGAGAGGAACTGTTGCCACCTGCTTTTTCACAGAGGAAAACTGAAGCAGAAAAAGTTCATGCACCTTGCCCCTGTTCAAACATCTGTCCCAGGTTAGAATAGTGAAGCAGATGCATCTCAAGCATCATGACAGAGTAGACACCGCCTACTTGTGCAATTTCTGGGGCTCACCTGCCAGCTAAGGGCTACTTGTGCCCTGCAGGGAGGGGTAGCTGGTAGCTGGACTGGTGTTTGGAGGTATGGACAACAAACACACTCAAGCAGCACCTTCTCCTTTGTTCTAGCACAAGATTATCTGTTCTTGCACCAGTAATAGAGGGGTTAAAATGACAGACAGGGAAGGTCTTTTACATAACTGATAAGGGGAGGCCTTTTTTGTTATCCTTTCTTTATGTCTCAATATTTTCTAATCTTTTTTCCCATGAGTTTAGAAACATTATTCACTACCCCTATTCCATTAGGATTTTGGTTTACATTACATCAAATCTAAAAATAAATTATGGGAAGGAAAGATACATTTATTCCTATATTCCATTTATAACACCTTTTGTAATATGTTACATATGGATAAAGTGATTAAGTGAATTATGAATGATCCACTAAATGTAATTTACTTACAATACTACAAATGTTCTCTTAAGATGTTAATTGCATAGGAAATTTCTCATATTATATGAAAGAAGCAGAATATAAAGTTAAATTTTATAAAACATTATGACAGAAATCTTTTTTTTTAAAGATTTATTTATTTATACATACAAGAGCTGGCGTACAGACCAGAGTCCAGGGCAGTGAGAGGATTCACCAGAGACAGAGTGGGGAGCAGAACAGCATACTGACTGAAACACACTGCTGAGGGGAGCAGTGGGCGAGGCAGGAGAGGTCGGCTGCGCCATGTGGGTCCCCTCCCTGGCAGGGATCGAACTCGTGCTGCAGTGCCTGCAGTTTGTTTCATAGTGTGTTGCTTAACCCACTGCGCCACCAGGGAGGCCCATTGACAGAAATATTATAAAATAAAAATGTATGTACTCATATGAATATAATGAAAAAACATAGTAAATGCCCCGATAGGATATTATGGAATAAAAGACATTATTAAAATGACTATATTACCTAAAGCAATGAACAGATTCAGGGCAAAACATATTAAAATCTAAATGGTACTTTTCAAAGAACTATAATAAAAAATTCTAAAATTTGTATGAAACCAAAAACATACAAAAAGCAATCCAGAGAAAATAAGAAGAAAAATAAAGGTATTTTCTCCATGATTTCAAGTTACACTGAAAAACAATAATCAAAAAAGCCTGGCACTGGAACAGAAAGACACATAGACCAATGATATAGAACTGAGCATCCATAAATGAAACCACACATGTATGTACAGTTATTCTGTGACAAAAGAGCCACTCTACACAGTAGAGAAAGGAAAGTCTTTTCAACAAATACTGTTGGGAAACCTAGACAGTTACACACACACACACACACACTCGAAAATAGGTCTTTTTTAGCTCCATATACAAAAATTAAAGACTTGGATATAAGACCTGAAGCTGTAAAATATATGAATAAAACATAGGTAAAACCACTCTAGAACAGGAACCTCATAAAATGAACAACAGGGTTTCTCTGGTGGTGCAAGGGGTTGAGTACCACACTGTGGAGCTTCCGCAGTCACTGCAATGAGAGTTTGATCCCTGGTCAGGGAGTGGACCCACATGGTGCAGCAGACCTCTCCTGCCTCGCCTGCTGCTCCCCTCAGCAGTGTACTTCAGTCTATCTGCCTGTTCTGCTCCCTACTCTGTCTCTAGTGAATCCTCTCACCCTCTGCCTCTGGCCTCCACCCCAGCTCTTGTATGCATAAATAAATAAAATCTTTAAAAAGTGAACAACAATGTAAACATTATTTTTTTAAGTCCTTGGAGAACTCACCACTAATGGCAAAAGAAAAAAAAAATAAAAACAAATAAATGGGATTACATCAAATTAAAAAGATTTTGTACAGTGAAAGAAATGACCACAAAAATGAAAATAATACCTAGTTCCTGGGAGAAGATATTTGAGCATCATATACCCAACAAGGGCTTAAGATCCGAAATATACAAAGACCTTATACAATTAAACAAGAAGAAAATGAATTGGTCAATCAAAAATGGGTAGATTTGAATGGCTAAATCATACAGATGGCTAAATCAATCCTACATGAATGATTTTCAACCTTCTCTCTTGCCCTGTGCATTTATTTAAAGCTGAAATTCCCCTCATGCACTGTTTTAGCTTGTTTCATATTTTAAATGACATATTTCCAATAATATTTAGTACACTGTAAATTTCTCTTGTTGCTAAGCATATAAATAACATATAGACAAGCTGATGAGAATACAGGTGACATAAGTTTAGATAACACATAGATTTAGATAACACATAGGCTCCCCAATTCTTTTTTTAATAATTTTTTCAAATTTATATATTTATGCATACAAGAACTGGGGTACAGGCCAGAATCACGGCAGGTGAGAGGATTCATCAGAGACATAGTGGGGAGCAGAACAGGCAGATGGACTTAAGTACACTGCTGAAGGGAGCAGCGAGCAAGGCAGGAGAGGTCTGCTGCGCCATGTGCGTCCCCTCCCTGGCCGGGGATTGAACTGGCACTGCTGTGCTGTGGATGGTTCAGTGTGGTACTCAACCCACTAAGCCACCAGGGAGGCCTCTGGCTCCCCAATTCTACATGCCCCCAGGGAAAGCGTTGTCTTTATTTTTAGGGTAGAACATGGGATAGCAAAACTGTGATCTGCTTTGATAATTACCTATTTCCTAAAGTTATAAAACTGACTTCTCAGGTTTTCCATGCTATAAAAACCCAAAGCAGAAGGCATATCTAGATTTTTTTCCAAGAAAACCATAGAATTCAATGGCACTATTTTATAGACAGAGAATTTAAACATGTTGAAGGTCAATAATAGAGATATTACTCCTGGTTCAGTTCTGAAAATACAATTTAGCGAAGCCAATCTGTGATGCTTTAAACGGCATAATACAGCCTGAAGGGTGCTGATATAGCCAACATTCAGTATTATAAACTTGGCTTGAACAGAAGAAAAAGCTACCAGAAAAGAAATACAGAAAGAAAAAGCTACCAGAAAAGAAATACAGATTTGGTTCCTGTCAACGCTGAAGACATATATTCACCCCTATTAATGAAATGAAAACCAACCAGGAAGACCTAATCTCAAACAGCTATAATGCAATGCATTTAAATTTCAGATTTGCAAATTACATCATAAGGACAGAGTATCCTATCTTGTAGGGAGCATAGAGAAAAACCTCTCAGCTCAGATGGCTCTCAGTGATCACTCAATTGGACCAAAAGAAATTATAACTTTATCTCAGCACTAAAGCCTGTAACTTACTTAGGACTTAACCCTTTCTATTATCCATCACTATGAATCGTTATTCCCTATTACCTTGCTCAAATCATTTGTCTTTCTATTACTGATAATTACGCAAAGATGCCCTTTTACTGCCCTTTTATTTCCAGTAAGTCAGCTATAATTACCAAGCAGCTTCCTATCTCCAACACTGCCCCATCACCAGGAGTGACAGACCTTTGTCGGGTATATAGTTAATCTTAGCCATAATGACACAACTTGTAATATTCTAAAATTAAATCCATTTTTACAGCTCATTTTACAGCTCTGAGGTTAGCTGTAACAGGTGATAGCTCCTGAGTGAGGAGATTAATATATCTTTTCCTAAACATCTAAAACATTTGTTCAGCTAAGTTTTGCTAGTGATTTTAATATTCTTCACCACTTCAGTCAACTGGCTCGAATAGAAATAACAAGAAATGCCACTCATATTTGAACTCTGTCTGCTGTGAACCGTGCGGGATGCACTCACATTTGCATTGTGAAGGTCCAGTATTAATTCATTTCACGTTCATCTGCCAAAAGATATCTTCATATTGATTTCATGACACATAGTGACTGAGAACCTTAGTGTCTCAACCCCAGCTTTGTTAGCCATTCAGTAAAAAGGAAAAAAAAGTTAGCAGATATACTACCCCAAAGGCAAAGTAACAATGCCCAACAGCTGAAGACCACGCATTCCTTTTATTTAATGTACTTCTTTTATAAGAAGGAATTTGAAACCCCATAAAATATCCAATTACAAAAGTGAGTCCCTTTGTATATATAACATTATTCTGTTACATGTACAAAATTGGTCAAATTTTTCCATGATTAGATTCACAAAACTTTGTATGTGAAAACGGGATCTTAGTCTTACGAAACACATTACTCTCACTGTCCACGTAGAGAAATCAATAGAAAGTAAATAATTTTTAATAAATATGATGTACCCTGAGTCAACATATGGTACTTATGGATAGTTTGACTTTGGACCCTCCACTGGTATTTCTGAACAAAAGAACACAAGTTAAAGAGATTTGCATGTGCAGTCTTCTTTGCACTCCAGAGAATTTTTGCGAAATAATTTATGAATTAACAAGGTGACTATAAATAAGTAATTCATCAAGTATGAGTCATTAACCGTCCTACATCCACTGGTGACAATATAACGATCATATACATATATATATGAAAATATAATGATCAATCGATATGAAAGGGCTTTATCAGCTGAAAATCCTAATATTGCACTAAAAGTATAAGTCCTTAAAAATAATTGACAAATATGACATCACCAAAATTATGAATGTCTGCTCTTTGAAAGACATTAAACAAATGAAAAGACAAGTCACATACTTGGGAGAGATCATTTGTTAAGTCTAATAAGGAACTGTCTCCAGAATTTAAAAACTCTCAAAATTCAACTCTGAGAAGACAAACATTACAATAAGAAAAATGGGCAAAAGATTTGAATGGACACTTTACCAAAGATGATATATGCATTCATATGTCAAGTAACCATATAATGAGATCTGTAGCATCTTTAGTTATTTTAGGATTACAATCTAAAAATGCTTAGTTCAATACTGTGCTTGACACTGAACAATCTTGACAAATCAATCAAAAGTATAGTAAATATACAGAATGTTAGGATCAAGTTTTTTCCACCCTTGTTTGGAACAATCATAATGTACCACCTATTCTTGAAAGAAATACAAAACTGTCAACTCTACAAATTAGTTTTTTCTTTCGATTTAATGAATAAATGTAAAACACATTGTCCAAGCAGCCAAGGAAATGTTGAAATTTTTATAATGGAGAGAACCACTGTGACAGCCATCATCTTTGGTAAAATGTCTATTCAAACATTTTGCCCAAAGATGGTATATGAATGACAAGGAACTTCAAGATAAGATAATCAGCATCATTAGATGAATGTGTCCTATTCTTGTGTTGCTGGATCTGATATGGAATACTATAGAATTCTGGATGTCACCTGCCCAAGAGTATCACCCAATATGACAGAATAACCTCGACCATAGCATGAGTCCAGCCTACCTCCTGCTGTCCCCTCATGGACACTGGTAGCCTTCTCCCAGATAGACAATGTGGGAGGCAAGCAAGTTGTCCAATCAATTCAACATCACTATTCCATAAAACTGGTAATTATCTGGATTTGTCTTGAAGAAAGGGGACCTCTACCTCTTACTTGCTTTAATCAGGCTGTATTGTTTTCTAATAGTTGGGAGAGAAAATACCAGCAATATAAAAACCATGTCTTTAAGCAATGGGGTAACAGTTCAAGAATTATATCCTCCCACCATATCTGTGTTATTAGACTAAAAATGTCCTTGATCAGCAAGATGGACATATATAAGAAAAAAAGAAAGCAGAGAGGAAAGAGAAAATATTAAGAGATATGAAAGCAAGAAAAAAAATCAGCTGAATGTTAGTGTATGTATTTTAACAAAATTATCATAATACTATGAATCCAAATAGATAGTTTACAAAAGAAGAAACCCATTTAAAAGGTAAGCAAGGGCCTCCCTGGTGGCACAGTGGGTTAAGCAACGCACTATGAAGCAAACCGCAACCACTGCAGCACGAGTTCGATCCCTGCTGCCGGCCAGGGAGGGGACCCACATGGCGCAGCAGACCTCTCCTGCTGTGCCCGCTGCTCCCCTCAGCAGTGTACTTCTGTTGATCTGCCTGTTCTGATCCCTGCTCTGTCTCTGGTGAATCCTCTCACGCCCCACACCTCTGTCCTGTACCCCAGTACTTACATGCATAAATAAATAAATCTTTAAAAAAAAATAAAATAAAAGGTAAGCAACTCCAAGGTTCCTGGGAGTTTTTTCATTTCATCTCAAGAGAATAAAAGGGGGTGGAAACAAAAATACTTCAAGGTGTGATGTTGAGTAGAAAGCTTTTAAACAGGGTCTCCCTGGTAGCGCAAGGGGGTGAGGGTAAGTCACAGCACTATGAAGCTGTCCGTGCAGTCACAGCAGCATGAGTTCCATCCCTGCCCAGGGAGGGGACCCACATGGCGCAGCAGACCTCTCCTGCCTTGCCCACTGCTCCCCTCAGCAGTGCGTTTCAGTCAATCCCCCTGTTCTGCCCCCCTCTCTTGTCTCTGGTGACGCCTCTCAACCCACAGCAATTCTGCCCTGTAACCCAGCTCTTGTATGCATAAATAAATCTTAAAAAAAAAAAGGTTCTAAACAAACCATTATTTCCAACTATTAGTAATAACAATATACAAGTCAACACCCAGCCAAGGGAAACGCCTCCTCTCTGAACAAGCTACCTAAAGTGTGAAGGCTGGTTAAAACCCTGAGAGGACAATCTGCCATAAACAACTTGAGACTACTTTATCTTGTTACACAACATGGAAATGCTTCTCAATAATTTGAAAATATTCTCTTCTGCTTTGCACACAGACAAAAGCGTCCACTGGAGTCTGTATAAGAAGAACAAATCAAGAAGCTGTGTCTCAGTACAGGGACCCATTCTATTTTCAATTGTTGCATTAGCTCTGATTCTTCAAGGCAACATTTAAAAAGTAAAATGCAAACACCAAAATAGTTGGAGAATATAGCAGAGTTATTTCTAGTTATTTCTTGAATTATTTCTAGGTATTTCATCCAGTGTTTTAGTAAGCATATTAGAAACAATTAAGACAATCCTGCACATTTGAGTGTGTGCGTATATATATACACAATGATTAAAAACCAACGTTTTTGCTTTTAATTTTTATATTTTATAGAACTTACCCAAACATATAACTGCGGTTTTGCAGGCACTTTTCCTACTAATGCAGAGTTCCACTTAAAAGTTATCTACTGCTGATTAAAGAACATATCACGTAAATAGTTAAACACACAAAGATAGTACCATAATTACCCTTTGGGCCTGTCACAGCTCATTTGAATAGAGAACACGCCAGTGATGGACGTTTGGTTCTGAAACATTTATGCGCCGAGTATACAGAGTGGTTATTTCTAATTGTGAGAACGTGGGTTGGTTTTGGTTGTTTAATTTTGCCTGGGTGTTCTTTCATACGATCATCATGATTTTGCTTTTGCACTAATTTGTTTTTGTTGAATTTTAAACTGAAAGGAGACCAGCCACTGGTGCTGAAGAGCTTCACGTCAGGCTCCAGACTGGCCCAGCTCTGTGGTCTCTCCCAGCCCGGGCTGCACCCAGGAGGCCAAGTCCCACAGACTGCAGCCGTGGGCTTTGCTTTCCTTGGTTCCATGTTTAATTTGGCCACTGAGAAGAGGCAGAAAATCACAAGGTCAGAGAAGTGTGAGGCTTTCTCTTTGCTCCCTCCTTGTTAGGCAAATTTACACTGGCTGGGCCTTGCACTCAGGCCTCAGAGCGTCAGGCAGCCTCTTCGACAGACTGGAAGCTTCCGTTCCCTAAAGCCCAGAGTGCGAGAGAGTCCTCCACCTCTCTCTAGTTTGGAAGTGAAGGAAACAGAACGTTTTCTAGAATGATCAAACTGTATCAGTTTCTTTTTTTTTTTTTTTTCACTTTTCCAAAGAATGAACTGTATGCATTTGCAATCACACAGGGAAAAGAAATAGTTTCTGAAGAAACACTCTTAATCCCTCCCTATTTGAATCCAAATGACAGAGGTCAAGACTAGCATTTGAAAAGAGGAAGGAAATATATTCTTTCAGATGAGAAGATGAAAGAGAACTGGCATAGTGACAGAACTGTACTTGAGGGGCATATTTGTGAGTGGATTATTTTGAGTGGTATTGTATACAAAAGCCAACTGACTTTATTTGCATGGACTTTTCAAAAACAACATCTATAGATACTTCTGTTGAACTAAACAATTTTTGGATGTCATGGCTTTTTATGAACTATTCATCTACTGGTGAGAATTTTCTAAGTTTTGTGACTAGACCTGATTTGATGCAACTACACATGTGGATTCTGTTCTAAAATGAGAACCCCAAATACATAAATGCTTCATTCTAGCAATTGTGGTAATTAATTAGAAACAGTCTCTTTAAACGAAGTGCCACGTTCAAAAATAATCAGAGTGGCAGCTCCTTACTAAAAGCAGGCAGTAGTTTACATGTATTATTCAATGTGTCACAAAATGTGCACCTGAAAATAATTCTTTTGCACACACACAGACAGTTAAAACAAGATTTACTTTATTTTCATAACTTCCTCATAAAGATTTTATATGCAAGGACACACAAAGGTGCATGTGTTCATGAATGTAAGTGCATAAACTTTTTATAGGTACTTTAGAGAGTTTGTAGTTCAATAAAAAATCACAAACGGCGAAATCTTACAATGGAATATTAATTTAGTTGCATCCATTTTACTTTGCAAACATTTGCCTGCTGAGTTTTTCCTGTCTTTACCATCATCATTCTATGTAACTGATAACTTTTGCCCCCTGAGAATTACTTTTCAAAATTTACTGTGTTCAATTATTATAATTATAGATATATTTTGAATAAATTCTGCCATGACTTTGTGCTTTCTTTTTTTTTTTTTAAAGATTTATTTATTTATGCATACAAGCACTGGGGTACAGGCCAGAGGTGTGGGGGATGGGTGAGAGGATTCACCACAGACAGAGCGG
>JAGFMF010011608.1:5007404-5033189 GCA_019455555.1 Galemys pyrenaicus | reverse complement strand
AGGGAGGGGAGGGGCAAGGAGAGGAGGGGAGAGGAGAGGAGAGGAGAGGAGAGGAGAGGAGAGGAGAGACTGCCTCATAGAAGCAAAGTTTCTCCTCAGCTGTGATCAAAGAACTATTCTTAAACTCCTGCTGGAGACCGGAGTTTAGTAACATATGCAGTCTTTCCCCACTCCAATCCTCTAAACACAGCAGAAATAGCAATCATTGCCTCCTCCAATTTATGTATTCGTTTGACAAGTAAAAAAAAAAAAAAAAGTCAGAAACCAGCTGCCTATGGTGTGTGAAGCACGGTTCTAGGTTCTAGGTAGCTCAGATTCAGCTAAACAGAACCAAAAGATCTGCCCTCATAGAACCTGTAAAGTGTGATCACTGACAGCGAGAGAGAGGTGCTAAATTAGGTGATGTGTGTACATTATTTCATTCAAGTTTTCAGCATTGATAATGTTCCCATTTTACACTTGGGAAAACTAAAACTGGTAACAATGAAAGCTACTTGGCAAAAGCTGCAGAGCTCGAACATGTCAGTCAAGAACCAGCCTGTCAGCCTCCAAAGTCAGTCTCACCTTGCCCACTCACGACACTGCTACATTGAGAATGAGGCAAACACAGTCTTTCACTTCGCCCAGGCCACGACACTGGGCTCCGCGGCCAGCCACCGAGGGCTCTGGGAAGCTAGCTCCCAATTTCTTTAAGGAAATGCCTGAGGTCTGGGATAAAAGGCCACTTCGCCCCAGGGCCTCTTCAGCAGGTCAGTGATACTTGCCCAAGCATTCTAAAAGAAAGTTGGGACTGAAAGCAAGGTGTTCATACTTGCAGAAATAGCATGGTTGTGAAATGATTATAGAAAAGTCCAAAGAATTTTATAGTAGCTAGACAGTTATTTTAAGTCAATGCTTAACATGGAGAGAAATGAAAACATAGGCCACTTTCAAATTACCTGGTAACCAGGTGACAATAAGACAAGTTATTAATAGCAAATATGGTTATCATCAGTCAATAGTAACAATGTGTTTCAGGTATACAAAAGTACATTTCATCCTAACGTATCAAAAGATTTTGAAATTCTTCTATCATTACCAGTAAGAATAGCTGATTTGGAAGAATCATCAGATGCCATGTGATGCAGCAGGCATCTCTATTTCTTGTCACTTTCCCCTTCCTGCTTCAGTCCCTATGTCTTCGGCTCTAGTGTAATTATTCTCATAATTATAAAACTGAGTCTAAGGCAAACATTTTCTCTTTGCACCCCATAAACCTTCCAAACCCTGCCGAGGTGTGTCCCTGAAGTTGAAGCAACCATCAACAAACTCTTCCCAGCCAGTGTTACCTATCTCCACCAGCAGATAAAGGTCTATACTCCCTAAAAGGATCTCAGCCACGAAATTTTGTCCTACCAGAAATACTTCTAAGCTTTTAAAAAATTGTCCCCATCAAAACCAATAACTTTCAAAATAAAACTAATACATATGTCACACGAAACAGAAAGCAATTCAAAGGCTCTAATATTCCTATTTCAAAGAGGGAAAGAGGAAGACAAGATCTACTATAACCCCGATGCTAATACGTACCATTTGCTTTAAAAATTATTAATCGCCACAAATCAACCTTGAAAGGTGTGTGTGTTTCCTCTGCATTTTCTGACTAATCACGAGCTTCTTTCTCCATGCACACCAGTCATCATCACGAAAGCAAAACCAACAAAATTCAAAGTGGCCTCTGAATGGTCTAGTCTAGTTTATAAAGCTCGGACCCCCAGGGACGTTATCTCAGATGCCTCTAGAATGAAATGGAATTAGCAATTACACAGATCTTCTCCACTGGAATTGCATTAAAAATAATTTAACATACTTGTTATGTATACTTTAATCATATTATCCCATAAGTAACCAGCCACTGATCTCAAAGGTCAGTATATAATTACAATGTATGTACAAGGGGGAATAAGACCTCCACATTGGAATGTAATGTGGCCTCCACAGTTCTGTCTTCCCTCTGTTTAATCTCTTTGTAAAAATATGAATGAGAACACTTAAAGGAGGGGCACTGTGGACCCGGCACATTGCTGGAAATAAAACAATAATGTGGTCTTCCTACGGCAAGATAGTATCATCATTAAATATTTTTGCTGCTATTGTTTTATGTGCCTTGTTACTGTTTTACATCTCACTAGCTCAGAGGCACTCACTCTTCCATGGAGTGGACTATCTCAATTAGTCATATGTCTATTTAACTCCTGACCTTTGCCAGAGAATGACATAAATGCACATTTTCTCAGCAGTCTTGGTTCTGTGCTTTCACAGCAACTGTACTTTATCTTCACAGTCAGAACTGTGTAATACACGGACGGCCACGTGCTTCATGAGCACAGGATGAGAAACGTCCCCTGTTGGATAACTACCTGGGATCTATCATTGAAACTTACACCAAGTGAATCAGAAAATGATATGGCCACTACACACTGTCCTCTGTTGCTCCAGAAATCAGGCTTCCATGTCCCTTTATGATATATAAGAAGAGTTGTTATGCACAGAGAGCCAGAGATGATGAGGCAGACGATGAAGACCGACAAAGAAACAGGAGAAATAGTAGTACACCCAGAATGAGTTTCACAGCCAAGAATTCCAGGCACTCACGTCGGCGCCCTGATGAGTGATTGCTCCCTAACTTGTTTTTATCTCTGTGCGTTAATAATCCTACTCCCAACTCTCAAAAACCATTATCCATAAAGGACTCATCCTCTGGTTCCTGAAACTCATTCTCCAGTTTAAATATATCCCCAATCTTCTATTCCTCACATACCAAGTTTTTATTCTATGTAAGGAAATAGCTGACAGATAATTGGATCAATGGAGAGACAAAGCATTAAATGAAAGTCTAACAAACAGCCAGATGTTAGATTAGGGGTGAACATAAAGCAACTGTAGAAGCTTGATTAGGTACTTTTTTAAGTTTCTGTCTGAACATAAGACAAGTATCTGAACCAATCAGAAAATTAATTATCATATAATTATTCTATTCCCCTGACTACACTGCTTTAATGATGTCACCACAGTAAACTCATATTTTCTATCCTTTAGCCTAATCAAGACCATACTTTGAACAATTGCTTTGTATGTCTTTCATATCGTGTACAGATGCCTAATGTCTGTTCGCATAGTTTGAATACAGACCTAGCCTGCGTACTTGCCTAATTTACAGTTTAGTCTCAGTTTTTCGGTGTTTGATTGTTTGCTGTTCTTTCAAGTACCTGGCAGCTTGCTGCTCTGACGTGTCCATCCGCAGTCCCCCTATGCCTGGGCTGGTGTTAGTCGTCCTCACGGCGTTGGCATCGCTGCTGGCGAAGTTGCCTGTTGGCGCCACCAGCCCTACCGCAGAGCCACTGCCCCTCCGCGAGCCTTAGTCTTTGCAAGTGACGTACTGAGCGAGCATCCGGAGTTCCAGACAACCCCCATGTCTGGGTTTTGTGAGGAAGCAAAACCTGTGTGATAAGACCATCCTCCTCGACTTTTCCTTTGTTCTCATCTCAGAGAACCTGTTTCCACGGATAAAGTCTTCGTTCATACACTTAATAAGCTCCTTGCCCGTACATTTTAGAGTTTTCCTCTCCAAGGGCCTCACTCTCTCTTTGCATCTTCCCCGAGTCATCCTTTACTGGGTCCCATCCTCCAACCATGATCACAGTCAGGCTTCACCTCGGACTTGAAAATTCTGTTCCCACCCGGCCACTGTGGTGTGACTTGCCCGAACCCTCCCAGGTGCTTCCGACTCAGCCTCTCTTATCCCAGTCTTGCTCCCAGCAATAAAGGGTTAATACAACAATCACAGTTATCATTTTTAAAGTATTAGAGCACTAGTTCATTTATAACAAATTCACAAAATAATCTTCCCTAATTTTCTCATCTCTGGCTCAGGAGTCCTTCCCGGGTTTTATAAGAGCTATGCAGGCGTCTATTGTGCTGTGCTGTGATCATTATTTCACTTGCGTCGCTCTAAATTTCATCTAAAGTCAGTTTACAGTCTTTTACCTGGCTCTGTATCCCACAGGCCTACCAATATGTTTTTAAAAATATTTTCTGAATAAATGAACGAAAGTATTCTGAAACCGCAGAGCTCGCATTTTCCCTTACCACCTTCCGAGCATTGCTCTTCCTTCTCCTTAGTGCTCTCCACTCCAAATTTAGCTCTTCCTTTCTTTCACGTTTAAGGACACCAGGGCAAGTAATACCCAATGTCCAAAGACGGACAAATGCTGCCAAAGGTGAAAAGAAACTTGGGTTTAGAAACAAAAGACCTGGGGCCAAGACTTTCGCAATTTGCTTATTGAAACCTTAGGTCGGGGCCTCCCTTGTGGCGCAGCAGGTTGAGCGCCGCACTGTGAAGCATCCGCGGCACAGCAGCGCGAGTTCGATTCCTGGCCAGGGAGGGGACCCACAGGGCGCAGCAGACCTCTCATGTCTCTCTTGCTGCTCCCCTCAGCAGTGTGTTTCAGTCGATCTGCCTGTTCTGCTCCCCACTCTGTCTCTGGTGAATCCTCTCACCTCCCGCGACTCTAGTCTGTACCCCAGCTCATGTATGCATAAATAAATAAATCTTTAAGAAAAAAGAAATCTTAGGTCACAGATTTATGAACTTGTTATAAAAGGCAGAGGATAATACTTGCAAAACATTTTGTGAAGTGAGATGCATAATTTAGGTAGCAGATATGGTTCTAACAGTCTCGATTATTTCAATTTATATATTCTTCACTATAGCTTTAGAAGGTGGCTTTTTTAATGCCCCCATTTCATTGATAAGTACATTAAGGCACAGAGATATTATACAGCTGTCAGAAAAAAATAGCAAAAAAGTATCAGTGTTCCAAACCAGGAGATCGGGTTCCAAATTCTGAGTTGTCAGTCCTGCTTGATTTTATCCTAAGGTAAGATAATGGCATCCATTCCACCTGCACCTTCCAAAGGTCTTTGAGGGCTTTGGAATTTCTCTATGCCTCTGTGGTGGTGTTTCTCCCAAAATCTGTGTAATGTTTTGAAGCCTTTATATAAACCAAGATTGAAACAAGCTAAAACAGCAAACAAAAAGCCCCAAATAAACAAGAATTCAAGAGAAAGACAGACCTACATCAGACAAGACAACCAAGACAGCCTCACCCTTCCACAGGTGTGCTGTCATTGAAAATTACTTTGAGGGCGGCCAAGGCACTCTGAGGACACTGAGCCACTAAATGCACATGCTCCTCTTCCTACGTATCGAGATTCCCCGGTCCTTCTGCCCTCGCATCATACCCCGACTTCCTTGCACTTCTCAGAGACACGGGAACCTGAGGTGAAAGGTGGGCTGAAGCCGGCAGATAGCTGCCCACAGGCTGGCCAGAGAGGCACCCAGGCTTCCAGCCAACCTGGATTTTCTTGAATCCCAGAGCACTGTGGGCACATGCCGGGAGACATGACAAGAAAAGTGGGGCAAGTGCTCATCAGAGAAGGAAGAAGGAGCAGAACCCTCTCATAACTTGGAAATGGTAGCACATGCTCTTCCCCTGATAACCAGTGACGGCCAGAACACCAGCAACTCGCAGACGCCACTGGCCATGGAGCACTGTGCTCATAAAAAGCTAAGAACAAGGAGACCTCTCAGTCAATTTCTTCAGCCGTCAGAGGGGAAATCTGCTTTCCTCCAGTGTTTTTCTTGAATGGTAGCAACATATTTAGCTATTGCCTTTTATTTCTTATTTTTAATATCTCATAAACTTAAGGATGAAGTAGGTAAGACATTAAGAAGTTCTGCATAATCACTAGGATTAAAATAGTAATTTTGGCAGAAACTTCAATATGATGAAAGAAAAACAAATTCTTTGTATCTATCAGTAGTGCTTGATAAATGTGAATCAAGAACTTAGAATTAAGGTTGAGGGGGAAGAAAGTTAGGACTGCATGCCCAAGACTGAAATGCTGTAGTTCTCACTAGACAACTTCATTCTGACTTGGAAAAAAAGTTACTAAGATAGCCTCGCTATTTTAAAATATTGCATCAAGAAAAAATCAAAGCTGCTCAAATTTTTATAATTATTCCACTCTGAGGGCAATCACAGTCTTACAAGCTCTAACAGAAAAAGGAAGGGAAAGCAAAAGGAAGAAGGGCTAATCAGTTTTAACTCTGAAACAGAATTGAATTTGAAAATAAAACTTCCATTAATCTTAATTTTATACAGCTACTATATCTGAATAACATATGTATTTTATAATATTAATTATATTAAGGCACTCAGAACTTCATAATGGCAACATCACAAGAGTCTGACAAATATTTACAAAATGTTAATGTTAATTTAAAATTAATTTTAAATTTTGGTTTTAGAATTTGATAAAAGGTAATTAAATTGCCAAGAGTGAATTTCATTCTTTTACTATACAGCAAATGGGGGGGGGGGTGGGCAAGGCGGGTAAAAGATTGCCCAAATATTCTCCCTTTTTAATACAACATTTAAGATCTATTTTTTATACTATGCTTTACTTCAAGAACACCTATGCTGTCCCGATACAAAATAATCCTTTCAAATAAATCTCACTTTTCAGTAGTTTGCATCAAAAGCAGATAAAGCTCCTGATGTTATACAGTGAAAAGTTTGGTTATGGTCATATAAAAGATGGTCATAAATTCTCAAGCAGGCTATTAAAAAGGGGACAACAATTAGCTAAAAGTACCCAAGGAGGCTTCTTACAATGAGAACAAAATCCCACAAGCATATGTATAATAATTATTTCAATGAGAGTAGTCACTAAATATTGCAACATTACAGTACCCTAACTACAGACATGAAGTCCGCTGTTATTATGAACCTTTTCTATATCCTGTATCCAAATCGACATCGACAACTGGACATGACCAGTATCAGTTTGAGTTTTGTCACAGTTAACAAGCCAAATTGATGCAGATCAAAACACCTTTTTCATGTCAGGAATAGAGCTTGGTTGTCAAAAAAGCATAGTGATGAGTGGCCATGGGGAGACATCCCAGCAATAATCAATCGTCAATCAGTCATGGAAAGTGCTTATTCTGCTCTTATAGGAGCCTCTTCATTACTGGCTGTGCACCGATCTCAGGAGAGAGAAGATAAAGGTTCCTTTCAATGAATAAAGCAATAGTTTCTACACAGAGAGAAATGAAGAGAAAGCAACCTAGATTAGTTTTAGAAATCACTTTTGTTTTCTAATTGTTTTTGGTGCTTTCCATTTTAAAAGACAGCTTTTTTAAAAGTGGCACTAGAAAAAAAAAAAAAACCCTCAAACGATGCTGAAATTGCTTTCTTCAAAACTGGTAATTCAGCATTTGCTTAAACAAATGTCATAAGTCAGAGATCTGAAATCTCAACAGTAGAAACTGATTAATTAAAGTGAGTATGTTCTCTTTAAATATATACATAAGAATATCAGTGTGTATATATGGTGGATGGAATGAAGTACATGGTAGCAATATCTTAAAAATATTAAAAGGTTAATCATATTATTAGTTTCAGTAAAGGTTACCTAGTTAAATTAAAGGTGTATGATTCATAAATGTAAATGCAAAGGCAGAACGCTCAAGTGGCTTGAATTTACAGATGCTTTATTTTTTTGGATATTAAAATTCTGTCCTCTTGGGATCTCTACATAATAACACTGAATTCCACTAGAGCCAAAAAAAAAAAGTCATTTCTCCTCTCTTGCCTGTTTATTGTTGAAGCAGATGTATTCTCTTTTCTTAAATGAGTCTTCAGCCACTTTGGCACCTACCCTGGCTTGCTTGGGGATAACTGAACGCTGACGGCAGGAAAGCTGGTGAGGAAAATGACTGCAAATGTGCTCTTCGAGGAGAAAACAGGTTTGCCAAAATAGTTTGACTTTATGAAAGGGGAGAACAGCTGTATTTGGTTTATAATAAATCTTTCACAAATCAGTGAAAGCAAATAGACAGCACAACTGCAACCCCTAAGAGTGGAAAATATCAAACAGGGAAGCTGTTCAACTTTCCCACAGACACTGCAGGTTTGGGGGGGGGTGAGGGGGGAAAGCATCTCAAAAATCCACACATGCAACTCACATGAAAAACCGAACCACACCACACCAGAAGGAGGGAAGGAATGATTGCTGATTAGAGGGAAAATCCTGCTAAGGTGACTTTTCTGGCAATGAGGATGAGGGTGTCCACGGCAGTTTCCTCCTATTACTGAATGTTAGTGCAGAATAATTACTTGCTTGCCAAAAATGACAGGACATTGACCCTGCAGACTTATTGAATTCTCATCGCTTGCCTCCAGGCCATGTCGGGGGTTATTCAATTTTGCCTGAGGAGGACAATCTATTATGAGAGATGAGTCAAGAAGGCATCCTCCTTGATTGCCCACCAAAACCATTATCGCTGCAGAGAGAGGGCGCCGGCAGGGAGTGGACAGACAAGACAACACTGATCTCGATTACCCAGGGACAAGATACAATTTACATTACTTGAAGCCACAGGACAGAGGGCAATCAGCCCTGGGAATAGGGCGGCAGCCCTAGAGTGAACAGGTATTAACAGCAGAGCGGCATCGCAGCTACTTGCTCATTCTAGACATGACCTTTACCCTGACAGGATAGGAACTGATTGGTTTGATCTGTAATTATGTAAATAATTTTACATTGATAAACAGAATAGTTCTCAAAAACTCTAGCAGAAACCAGAATCCTAAAATATGAAAATCGATGGCTCACATTCACTTTATCACATCTGGCTTAGATTTTCCGTTCTGAGGCAATTTCATAGCCAAAGCAGCTATTTTCACGCAGGGAACTTGTTGCAACAGAAATTGTAACAAACTGTGGAGAAAACAACAGCCTCAACCATGTGAAGGTCCCTCCTGCTTTTTTTTTTTTTTAAGTTCCAGATAATGAATAAAGTATCCTTGCAACTTAAGGCCCTCCGGAGCGGTGTACCAGCAGCAATGTTGTAAAATTTTGATTTGAGACTCTGTTCAATAAGCCAATTTTACGGAGCCTAATGATAGCATATAAGGAAATCAAGTAATGTTTCTCTTTAGATTTGATTGTTAGCTAAACCTTAATGGATACCAATATCCTGTTAAACTGTTCTACTAAATTGGAAAATCGTACACCATTTTTACTTAAGTCAATGAGAAATGCTTTGTTACATGTTTTTTAAAATGATTTAATTGAGAAAAAGAAGTATTTACATTTTTTGTGGATTACAAGGGTCAAGGACTATGCTTGGGGTTTCTAAATATAATGATATGTTCAATTTAACATATTGGAATAATAGTATGCTCCAAAGACCTGGTAACGAGTAGAATTTTCTAATCTTGGGAGTTCCTGTCAGCATGAGATAAAATTCCAATTGAAACAATGGTTCACGTTTTCTACATAATTATGTAAGAATCCATGGGAAACTGCTTCAAATATGAAAAATAACCCTCCTTTTTTTTTTTTTCCAGAACTCTCCTGCTATGCTATTAGTATATCTGCAGAAGCTGAAAAGCAAATAACCTCTCATTCCCCCATGAACACTGATTAATTAGGGCATGAAACCAGGGTGATTTGTGAAAGAGCTTTGCAAAACAAAAGCTTTGTGTGATTTTATGCTTGAATCCTGTTCTGAATCAAGCTAGCAACTAAAGAAAATTCTATTACACCACAGACTTCAAAATCAAAATGTGCTAGAAAGGGTCAACAGTAATTATCAGCCCCTCTTTTCAAGTCAGAATTTATTAAATAATCAAAATGCTTTGTTTCAGGTCAATCCTAACATATACACAGATTGATAAACCCTCAATCCTAGCTCTAAGGTGCACCTGTAATTCAGTTCAAATGGCTTATGAAACTGATACACAGAGAAAGAAAGGAAAAAGCTACAACTGAGTTTGGGGCATAGTAGGTGTGCACACAAAATTATTGATTACTTACATGTAACACAGATTTTTTGGTAAACATATTCATAGGATTAAAGATCACAAAATATTAAAATGTGTAGGTAACCCTGCATTTTGCAGCTGAGAAGATAAGCCCCTGGTGTTAAGCTTGCAGAGGAGATATAGCTTAAGGGTTTAGAACAAGTCCCTGGAGTGAGACTTTGGGTGGAATCACACTGTGTAGCTTTGGGCATCTTACTTAATCACTCTGTGCTTCCGTTTTCTAATACCTAAAATAAAAATAACAGTAGCAATAACAGTGCAGACTGCATATGGTGGCTGTACAGATTAACTGGGATAATATATTCGTGAGGGACATTTTATCTGGCACTTGGTACAAACGATGCTCTCAGTGAACACTGACATTCTCTTTATGTGCAGCCAAAAGTTATTCGGCTGGGTGATGACAGAGCATCAACTAAAATTTCTTTTAAAAGGCTACTTTTCTTATTAAAGCGCATTATCGCCTCTCCGATTAAGTCTTTTTTGGTTGTTAATTCTATCAGTTTTGTACATCCAGTTCAGAAAAAGTAGAAAATTCAACCAAACATAGATTTTTTTTTTGAAATCTTAATCTGAAGTGCACGAAACAAGCAGTCGGCACTTTGGCACATCACTGGACAAACAGATCAGTTCGTTTATCTATGACGTGTACGTAAAAACCTCTCATACGTTAACAAAAGGACCTGAAATTTTTAGTTAAGATGCGGATAGATTTTCTGTGACATTAACTGAAAGACCAAGAACGACCCACACAGCTACTTCTCTGACAGGAGGGCAGAGCTGTGGAGTCGCGGCCAGCACTGGGGCTCTCGCACAGGGCCTCACCTCCCAAACGCGTGTGTGCGATCTTTGTGCATATGAACCATGTTCTGATGCATTTGCACTGGCCGGCCATGTCTTCACCTGACATGAGCATCACTCCACACTCAAAACTTTATCATCCTAGTTAAACATTTTGACTCAGGACAAATCTGGGCTCTGTGACCTGACACTCGCCAGGAGCATGACCCTGAGAATTACTAACTCCGATTTTTACGTTGTTTAAAAAAAAGGCGGGACTATCAACCATGCCTACCTAACAATTTGTTGTAAACGTAAAGGGAATATCCATATTAAATACATAGTACAATTCACAGAGCTTAATAAATGCTCCAAAAATATGAGTAGTTTTAACTTTTTATCACTATCATAATTTTCCATGTCTGCCTAGTGATCCATTTTGTTTTTTTTTTTTTTAAGATTTATTTATTTATGCATACAAGAGCTGGGGTACAGGCCAGAGTCGCGGGGAGCAGAACAGGCAGACTGACAGAAACACACCGCTGCGGGGAGCAACGGGCACAGCAGGAGAGGTCTGCTGTACCATGTGGGTCCCCTCCCTGGCCGGCGGCAGGGATCGAACTCGTGCTGCAGTGGTTACAGTTTGCTTCATAGTGCGTTGCTTAACCCGCCGTGCCACCAGGGAGGCCCTAGTGGTCCATTTTGTGATCAGCACATAATTACCCAGTCTCCAAATCTTGGCTTTCTTCACTATCACAGTGCTGTCATCTGACATACATTTTTGCCACTTGTTAGATTCTTCCCTTAAGTCACTTACTAGAGGCAAAAGCCGTGGTCAGGGTACAGGCATTCAAACAACCTTTATCATTATTTTGAAATTGTTCTTAGAGGGATGAGAACTTTATCCTTTCTACCACAATTCCATTCCTATAATTGTCAATTTTCTAATTGAGGCGCAATCTACACTATACAAATTGCAAAATCTTAACTATATACCTTTGACAAATGTAGTCATCTACAGAACCATCACCCAGATCAACAGAAACTGCCCCTTCCCAGGTAACATCTGCCAACAGAGGTAAGCTGTACTCTGACTTCTTGCACTGTAAGACTGGTTTTTATTTTTTGCCTCTTCTTGAACTTAAAATACATGGATTCCTACAATACAGATTCTTTCATGTATGCTGACTTTTGCACAACACAATGTTTGTGATATACAACCAGCAGTGGTTTGTTCTTTTTTGCTGTAATATAGTATTCCACACATGTACCAGTCTAAATATGATAGAAAAACTACCTCAGTTTATTACTGTTCTCACACGTGTGAACACTTGGATTGTTTCCAGTTTGTTTCTATCATGAATGAAAGTGCTGTCAACAGCATTGTGCATACTATTTTGTGTACTTTTGTCGTCTTTTTATTTTGTTTTTTAATTTGTCAGTGAGCAGAGTTGCTTTTTCATTAGGGTGGGTATGTATTTCACTTTGGTAGATACTAACAGTTTTTTAAATGCTTCATTAAAATAATTTATACTCTCAGCAGTAAGGTCTGAGAACCCTAGGTGCCTCACATTTTCATGGACAATTACTATTATCAGTCTTTTTCATCTTAACCATTTTATTGGTTACATATCACATGTGCCTTTAGTTCACACTCTCTGAGGACTTAACATACTAAGCATTTTAAAGAAAGTTTATTATGCAGTTTGAAATCTTTTTATAAATCACTTCATTCAAATCTTTGCTATTTTTAGCTAGTCTTTTTCTTATTAACTTATATAACAACATAACTTCATATTACATATATACATGGTGGGTGTATGTGAGAGAGTTTTTCCCCCATTTGTGGCTTGCAGAAGTTATTAATTAGAGACATAATTACAAACTATCTGAAACAACTTATAAACCTACTAAAGTAGTATGTGGACTTATAGCAAGGTGTACAGATATAAGCAAAACAACCCAAATGAAAACACCAATCTCCTCCTCACATATGCAAAACTTTAATTGGAAATATAAGGGGTTTTCTTATGTTTCCTTAAGAATTCCTTTTTTTTTTTTTAAAGATTTATTTATTTATGCACACAAGAGCTGGAGTACAGGTGAGAGGTGCGGTGGGTAAGAGGATTCACCAGAGACAGAGCGGGGAGCAGAAGAAGCAGAGAGATGGCACACACTGCTGAGAGGAGCAGCGGGGGAGGCAGGAGAGGTCAGCCAGGCCATGTGTGTCGCCGGCCCAGCCCGGCCCGCCGCAGTGGCTGAACTCCGCTGCAGTGGCTGTGGTCTGCTTTATAGTGCGTTGCTTACCCCACTGCGCCACCAGGGGTTCCTTAGGAATGCTTATGAGTTTCCCACACAAACTGGAAATAACGCCAAACTTAATACATAAAAAAGGATATCACTGGTGCTATTTTTATTCGCATTTCTTAAATACTTAATTGGCTTAATTTCTAAATTTCCTGCTTACTTACATAACTTTATGGTATTCCTCGGGGTTGTTTTGCTCATTTTTTTCTATTAAAGGTATTCATTAATTTTGGCACTCGCCTAGGGACAGTGCAACACCCCCTCCCACACGCCAGCGTTTCAGGACGATTGGGAAACACCAGGGCTGGGAAATACGTGCGTGCCGGGAACCGCGTGAAAACAACACCCAGCTGGGCAATTCGTAGACAAAGGCCAGGCTCCTGGGGTGCATGCCAGAAGCAAGCGCTTGGTCAGGGGCATTGCAGCAGACCCACCCACCCGGCCACCCACAGATTGAGGAGGCCAAGGATCACCTAGGCCGCAAGTGAGTGCCTGGAACTGCGCAGAAACAGTGCTGCACAGGGTGATCCATAATCAAATGCCAGTCTCCGGGGGCGCATTCCAGAAGCATGCACTCAGCTCAAGGCTCTGCAGCAGCTCTGCCCACCCGCCTGCCCGTAGACTGGGGAGGTTGGGAATGTCTGGGCCAGGAAAAGAGTATACCCAGAACCGCTCAGAAACAGCACAGAATCTTCCAAATCTCATGCCCTGCCAGTGACTTGGAACGGAGAGGGAAGCTCTGGACTCGGAGGACTCAGTAGCACTGGAAAACACTCGCCAAACGCCATCATCGTACAGAAGGGGATTCTGGGTTGGAGGCCTCACCTAGCTGCTCTGTGGAACTACTGTTAAACATGACCTGACTGTCAGTTCCTGATCAGCCCAAAGGAGCACCCAAAGAGATGCCCAAAATACGAGCAACACAGTGTCCCAACAAAGACAACAAATTAGAAAACAGACATCAGGGAGAAGAAAAATTATAAATAACAAAGCAAGACCACAGGGGAAAGCCACACCACGAAAAGAAAACCAAATACAAGAACCCAACGACATGGAAGGAAAGTTCAGTCTATCAGAAAGAGAATTTAGAGTCATCACAATGAAAAAAATGAATGATCAAAAAAAGGCAAAAGATGATATGATAAAAAATAATTAGTGAACTGAAGTATGAAGATGAGTCATTAAAGAAGAAAGTGGAAGAGTTCCAGAAAGATAAGGATAGCAGTGAAAACAGAATGGACAAAATGGAAGAGCAAATTAGTTCTCCCAAAGACACAGAAATAAAAACAACCAAAACAGAAAAGGACAGAGCGGCCCAAAGGAAAAAATGAGGCTATGCTTTGAGAAATCAAGAAAGGAAACATGAGCTTTAGGAGTCTCAGATGGGGCTGAGAAAGATGAAGGAAGGAGATGAAAATCTATTTAAGGAGATAATCAAGGAAAATTTCCCAAGCTTAAAAAAATGAAATGATAATAAAATACAAGAAGCAAGACACACCCCAAATTTCTATGATGGAAAAAGAAATACAGTAAGACACATACGAGTAAAACTCCCAAGAATCCAAGCCAAGGGAAAAAAATGAAGCTGTCAAGGGGGAAGAAACAGATAACATATAAAGGAAAACCTATCAGGCTAACATCAGACCACTCTGAAGACACACTATGGGTAAGGAGAGAATGGAGGGATATATCCAAAAAAATTCAAGACAACAAATGCCAACCACAAATTCTTTATTCTGCAAAGCTTTCCTTCATATATGAAGAAAAAATATGGACTTTCTCAGATAAACAGAAACTCCAGAAATTCAGCACGATCAAACCTCTTTCCAAAAAAATATTACAAGGAATACTAAAACCAAAATCAACAGAAGAATGAAAAAGAGGGGCCCTCCCTGGTGGCACGGTGGGTTAAGCAATGCACTATGAAGCAAACCACAGCCACTGCAGCACGAGTTCTATCCCTGTCGCTGGCCAGGGAGGGGACCCACTGCCTCGCCCGCTGCTCCCCTCAGCAGTGTGTTTCAGACAGTCTGCCTGTTCTGCTCCCAACTCTGTCTCTGGTGGATCCTCTCACAGCCCTGAACTCTGGCCTGTACCTCAGCTCTTTTATGTATAAATAAATAATTTTTTTTAAAAAAGGAATGAAAAAGAGGAGCAATATAAGGCAAGGGAAACAAAACACAAAAAGACAAAATGGCAAATACAGATGCCAGCAAAACAATTTTAACTCTAAATGTAAATGGACTAAGTTCAGCAATAAAAAGACACAGAGTAGCAAGCTGGATTAAAAATCACAGTCCAACCTGCTGTCTCCAGGAAAAACATTTAAACACAAAATATAAGCACAGATCAAAAGTAAAATGTTGGAAAATAATCCTACAAGCTAATGGACCAAAAAAGAAAGCAGGAACAGCCATACTTATATCAGACAAGATAGACTTCAAACTAAAAAAGATAAAAAAAAGACAAAGATGGACACTATATAATGATTAAGGGCACAGTACATCAAGAAGACATAACACTCATCAACTTATACACACCAAATGAAGGAGCACCAAAATATTTCAGACAATTATTATCAGCTCTCAAAGAAAACATTAAAGAAAATACCTATATATTAGGAGACTTCAACACCCCACTCTCAACAATAGACAGATCAACAAGACAAAAAAATAAACAAAGAGACCAGAGCCCTCAATAAAGACTTAGAACGCATAAGCTTAACAGACATCTATAGGACTCTACACCCAATAAAGTCAGAGTATATTTTTTTCTCAAGTGCACACAGATCATACTCCAGAACTGATTGCATATTGGGCCACAAGACCAACATCAACAGATACAGTAAAGTCAAAATCATTCCAACTATATCCACTGATCACAAAGGCATCAAATAAGAGATAAATCATGAAAAGAAAACAAGAAACCCACCTGCATCATGGACATTGAAACCAACACTACTGGAAGACCAGTGGATAATAGAGGAGATCACAGAGGAAATTAAAAAATACTTTGAACTAAATGACAATGAAGATACCACATTCCAAAATGTATGGGATGCAGCAAAAGCAGTAATAAGAGGGGAGTTTATAGCAATCCAGGCCCACATCAACAAAGAAGAAAAAACTCAAAGAAACAATCTAATATCCCATCTCAATGAATTAGAAAAAGAGCAACAAAAGGATCCAAAAACCAATAGAAGAAAAGAAATTATAAAAATTAAAGCAGAAATAAATGAAATAGAAATTTAAAAAAGCAATCCAAAATATCAATGAAACGAAAACTTGGTTCTTGGAAGAAATAAACAAAATACATAAAACTCTAGCCAAACTAACAAGGAAAAAATGGGAGAAAATACAAATAAATAGGATCACAAATAAAAGGAGAAATCACAACAGACTCAGAAGAGATTAAAAGAATAATCAGACAATATGTGAACAACTATATGCTAACAAGCTCAGCAATTTAGAAGAGATGGAAAATTTCCTAGAATGATAAAACCACCCAAAGCTAAACAAAGAAGAAATAGAACACTTAAAAATACCAATCACAAGCAGTGAAATCAAAGCAGTAATCAAAGCATCCCCCAAAAACAAAAGCCCAGGACCAGATGGCTTCACAAATGAATTCTACCAAATATTTAGAAATGAACTAGTACCTATCCTATACAAACTGTTTCAAAAAATTGAGAAAGAAAGAATACTACTGAATACATTCTATGAAGACAACATTACACTAATAACAAAGACAACACAAAAAAAGAGAACTACAGACCAATCTCCCTAATGAACATGAATGCAAAAATCCAAAATAAAAATTCTAGTCAATAAAATCCAACAATGCATTAAAAGGATAATACACCATGATCAAGTGGGATTTATCTCAGGAGCACAAGGATGGTTCAATATCCAAAAATCAATTAATGTAACAATATCAACAAAAAGAAGAACAAAAACCATATGATCATATCAATTGATGCAGAAAAGGCATTTGACAGAGTTCAACATCCATTCATGATGAAGACTCTCAAAATCCTTGGAACAGAAAGACCATGCCTCAACATGATAAAAGCTATATACGACAAACCCACAGCCAGTATTATCCTCAATGATGAAAAATGGAAAGCATTCCCTTTAAGATTAGGAACAAGGATGCCCACTCTCTCCACTGCTATTCAATATAATACTGGTAGTCCTAGCCAGAGCGTTAAAACAGTAAAAGGATATACAAAGAACCCAAACAGGGAAAGAAGAAGTGAAACTATCATTATGTGCAGATGATATGATAATGTACTTGCAAAACCCTAAAGGCTCTACAGAAAATCTAATTAAAACAATCAACCAGTTTAGTAAAGTAGCAGGATCAAAATCCATGCATAAAAGTCAGTAGCCTTCCTATATACAGACAACCAATCTGAAGAAGAAGAAATCAAGAAAAATATTCCTTTTACAATTAAAACAAAAAAAAATACTTGGGAATAAACCTAACAAAAGAAACAAAAGACCTACATAGAGAAAGTTATAAAACATTGTTAAAAGAAATAGAGAAGGACACAAAGAAATGGAAAGGTATTTCCTGTTCATGGATAGGAAGAATCAAAATGGCCATCCTACCAAAAGCAATTTTCAATGCAATACCAATAAAAATCTCACTGACATTCTTCAAGGAAACAGAACAAATATTGATGAAATTCATATGGAAACACAAAAAACCTCAATTAGCCAAAGACTCCTGACTAAAAAGAAGGGGAATGGAGTATACTCCCACACTTCAAACTTTACTACAAAGCAATAGTAATCGAAACAGTGTGGTACTGGAACAAAGACAGAAACACAGACCAATGGAACCGTATAGAAAGCACAGAAATAAAACCACACAACTATGCACAACTGATCCTTGACAAAAATGTAAAGAATTTGCAATGTAACAAAGACAGCTTATTCAATAAATGGCACTGGCAAAACTGGTCCACCACATGCAAAAAAATGAAACTGGACCACTATCTCACACCATGCACAAAACAACTCAAAATGGATAAAAGAACTGAATGTAAAACCCGAAACCATAAAATACATAGAAGAAAACAAAGGTAAAATGCTACAAGACATACATCTCAATGACACCTTTGAAGATGCATCCCCCAAATCAATAAAAATGAAAGAGAAATAAACGGATGGAACTACATCAAGATAAAAAGCTTCTGTACAGTAAAGGAAAAATTAACCAAAACAAAAGAGACACCCCACTGATTAGGAAAAAACTGCGCTCCACACAACGGACAAGGGACTGTCACAAAGATATACAAAGAACTCACAAGACTCAAGAAAAACAAAGTTGAAAACCCAATCAAAAAATGGGCAGAAGAACAAGAAGACACTTCTCCAAAGAAGATATGCGAAGGGCCAACAGGCACATGAGAAAATGCTCAACATCCCTCATAATCAGGGAAATGCAAATTAAAACCACAATGTGGTATCACCTCACACCGATAAGAATGGCACAGAACAACAACAAATGTTGGCGGGGATGTGGAGAAAAAGAAACCCTAGTACACTGCTGGTTGGAGTGCAAGTTAATCAAACCACTATGGAAAGCTGTCTGGGGGTTCCTCAATCTACTGAAAATAGAGCTACCATAGGACCCAGCAATTCCACTTCTAGGGATCTACCCAAAGGACACAAAAACACCTATCCAAAAGAATACCTGTACCCCTATGTTTATTGCAGCACTATTTATAATTGGTAAGACCTGGAAACAACCCAAATGCCCAAAAGTAGATGACTGGATCAAGAAGATGTGGTCCATATACACAATGGAATACTATTCAGGTATCAAAAAGATAAACTAGAGTCATTTATAAGAAACATGGATGGAGGGCCTCCCTGGTGGCACAGTGGGTTAAGCAATGCACTATGAAGCAGAAGCAAACCAGAGTCACTGCAGCACGAGTTCGATCCCTGCTGCCAGCCAGGGAGGGGACCCACATGGCGCAGCAGACCTCTCCTGCCTCACCCTCTGCTCCCCTCAGCAGTGTGTTTCAGTCAATCTGCTGTCCTGCTCCCCACTCTATCTCTGGTGATTCCTCTCACCTCCCACAACTCTGGCCTGTACCCCAGCTCTTGTATGCATAAATAAATAAATCTAAAAAAAAAAAAACATGGATGGAGCTAGAAGGAATTATGCTCAGCGAAGTAAGTCAGAAGGCAAGAGAAAAATATCAGATGGTTTCACGTCTAGGAGGAATGTAAAGGAACAAAAAAAAAAAAAGAGGGCTCAAGAAAAAGAACAATTACAATCAAAATTCAAAAGAACAATTACAAACAAAAAACACAACAAGAACAAACGGTCAGAGACAAACCAAAGGACCCTTCCTAGGGGAGGGGACATAGAGATCAGGAAGAAGGCAGAAAGAGCACAGGGACTGAGGTGACGGTGCACAGGTGACATGGTGGTGGGAACTCCCTGGGGACTACAAATGAGGTTGAATATAATTAAATTTAAATCTAAAAAATAGAAATTAAAAATGTGAAACCTCTCGGACTTTAAAAAATAAATAAATAAAGGTATTCATTAATTTTGTAACGTCACTTCTAAGAGTTAGAATAGAAACTCTTTTTATTAAAGTGTTATGAAGTTATAGCTCACAATATTTCCTTTCTCTGAAATTAATAAATTTTATTTAGGCAAATTAATGTTTTTCTTCATGGCTTCTCATAGTTTGAGGTTTCATTTAAGATATCTAAATTTAAATGCAGTTAATATTAACTTTAGTATTTTGTTACAAGTGTGGCTATCTTTATTTTTAAGGATAGCCTATTGTCTTAATTTCATTTACTGAAAAAGTAATGAATTTTTCCAATTTTTTAAAGTATCAACTTCTAAAATGTATTTTTACATCTATTTTTAGAATTTTAACTTTATTCCATTTATCCCTACTGTTTTTAACCTAAGACGATACCTCTACATTAGATAAAATACTATTTATTTAATGTGGACATAGAGAAGTGCATCTAGCATTGACCAGAAGTTAAATAAAACTGATAACATATATAAAATGGATAATAAAGGCAATCCTGTGCTATGTCTGACCAAAGCTTCCAGAAATTATTAGAAGGGCTGGGTGACTAACTAACTAATGGAAATCCTTGCTTTCTCTAGCCAGACTTTGCAGATTCAGTGTAACTACAAGCACTGACAGATAGTATGCTAACAGTAGTTACCAAGTTGGAAAGATTTCCGGTAGGTCTTCCACAATTTTTATTCACCCAGGAGGGCGTATATAGATATTGTAAGTGGTTGGAAATTTGTTATACAAACAAAATAAGACGAGAGTCATACCTCTAGTTTGAGTTTGTTACGAGTCACATTTCACCATGATTCACAAGACAATGATGAACAGAGTATGGATATATATTTTCTTTTTTTTTTTTCTTACAGGGGAGAGCGCGAACGCAGTCCCCCACTGCCACAAATTATGCAGTCGAGTTTCCCACCTTTGGGGAAATCGCAGGGGTCAGCACATCCGGAGTGCAATGGGTGAGCCTCGCCCTGGGAAAACCACCTTCGTGATCATGGTGTCTCCCCTGCCAGGTAAGTATGGGATAGATATTTTCAAGTATGAAAATGAGCATTTTTAAAATCGATGGTTTTGAAAAATGCATGAATCTTCTACTTCTCAAGAAAGCAGGAGGGAATAAGAAAAGGTAATTAAAATGTAGACATCAAAGATACTGCCATCCATACAACAGAGAGTTACTTATGGTTTGAAAGACTTGCAGGATATAGTAAGGACACAAACTAAGCATTTCTGCATGGCAAGTAAAGGAGAAACTCCTTCAGCCTTGAAACGGCTTGTGACATTAACATAGTATATGACATATTGGGAGGTAAATAAACAGAATTCTTGATTTCATGATGCGATTGCAGTGCTAAATGCACATGGATTTACAGGGCTTTAAAAATTCAAAAGTGAGATACACAGAATACATTCAGAAATGGAATATGGAAATGTTATTCTGAGTCCTCTGAAATGAACAACTGGGAGAAGACATTCTCTGCTTCTCTCCAACTATTCTTGGTACCATTAGTAAGAGAGAAAACACAAGGATGCGAGGCACCTTTGGTTTGATGCTCTGTGCACAGCCCCTTTCACGCCCCATTCCTTTTCACAAGTTATTGCTTTAAACTGCAGAATTAGGTTTATATTCCCTACAGAAGTATAACAGAAAAGTATTCCCAGTTAGCTCTGTATGAAATGTCCATAAATTGGTGAAAATGAGCAATCCTTTGACCCCAAGTACCATAATTTTTATTGAGTATGTGTTTAACTCTATTTAATTCACTTACCTGTTCATTTCAGCAGCAAACAACCACTATGGAGGTATAAATTCAAGATAGAGAACCTGGCCGAGTCTTCGGGACTGTCAAATGCCTCTAGAGCCAGGTCACTGTCTAAAGGTGCTCTGGGGAAGTCTCTGCCTCCACCTGGAGAGCACGGAGTGGCCAGCACCAGTGAAGAGGCACAGTGAATACAACGAGGGCCTACTGGGTCCAGGAGAGGGAGTAATCAATATCACCTAGGAGGGGCATCACTACAAATGCTCTTAGAATCCAGAAGTTCAGTATTTGCATCCTTGATATGCCACTAAATAAAAGCATGACTGAGGACACCTGCTGCTGGGTTCTCTGTAAAGTGTGTCCTGACTGGCAACTACTCCTAAGGTTGTTGGGTAGACTGTAGGAAATAGGAAGAACTCAGAAAAATCCCCATTATCTGTATCAGTGGAATGAATTTCTATTCATTCAATTTGTGCAGAAATTTGACTTTTTGCTTACTTTATTTACTGTAACAACCCCAATTACCTTTTTTGTAGCCACAGAAATGATTTGCACCAAGACTGCCAGTGGCACAGCAAGTCAATCTGCTTTTCAATTTGTGTGGTCCACCATCTTTGTTTTTAGAGTGGAAATACTGAACCATTCAATTGTAAGTTACATTTACTTTCTTAGAAAAATGTTTTAAAAGTGTGTGTGTGTGGGGGGGGTAAGTTCCAGAAAGGCATTCATAAAATTATGAGTTCTCATAAAATTACTGATAACAAGCAAATTTAGGAATCATTAAGAATTGTAAAAAAGTTAATCTTTAATCTCAAATGACATCCACTTTGCAACAATGATGTTTTATAAATACTTTAAGAATGATCATAGACAACAGGAAACTACCTGTTATAGTGCAAAGAGTCAGAGAAAGTTTCACATGGGACATAAGCATACTCTCCAGATCACGCGTATGGCATGACATTTTAAAAAGGAGGAGGATTTACCCAGACAGAAGAAATGTGGGCAAAGGTGAAAGGCAGGTGTATGCATCAGGTGTCAGTAGAGGAAGCAGCTCAGTGCAATCAGAATATGGGAGTCACGTGCAGAAAAGAGGGGTGTTCATCAGAAGGGTTACAGCCACACCGATGACAGGACTTTGTGCCAAGTCAAGAAATCAGAATATAATTTGGGTACATTTGAAGAAATGTTGACATGGGACCATTTCACAGCTAAAGGTTTTTCAAGGAAATCTTCTTTCATGTGTGTTTATTATGAATATGAATAAGGTATCATTCGACTGATAGGAAGGGGAAAGGGATATTTGAAAAGTCTCACTTAGGAGAGCTATTTTAGAGTGGTACAATGGTAACCTACTTAAAATAAAATTTTAAAATAATAAATTTAAGTAGATAAACTATCAAAAATGACATTAAACTATTTAAAATAATATCCAAATTAGCTATTGCTAATATTTGACATTCTGTCCCAATCGTCATCATTAATGGATCTGCTGCCCCTCACAATCTCTCGAGATCGAAACCCATATTACTTCATTCCTTACAGTGTTACCACGTAGGTAACAGTCAACAATCATTGGTTCTTCACTGAATGTGCTCACTGCCTGAATATACTTCCCACAAAACTTGTTTAGTGAAATAAGTATTGTTCCATAAAAAAATTCCAGGATCTTTATGGGTTCTGTCACTTCCAAATCATAATCCCTGTTATTACCAACACCACCTTCTTTAGGATTTCACTGCTTTATGCCAGTCAATTGATGTGTTTGTTGATTATCACATAAGTCAACACACACTGGTCGTATTCATACGCTATCTCAACGGACAGCAACTTTCTGCCAGCAGCCTGAAGGACCAAAGGGGGTCCTACATGCAGAGTTCTAGCATGCACCCCCAAAGCCTTCTGTTTTCATCTCTAATCAAAAGATTTTCCCAATATTACCCTTTCAGTTTTGACATTCCAGTTAAGGAAATAGTTATCTTTCTGTTTTTATTATACTGAATAGGTCTTATTCTCCATCATTTAGGAACATTTCCACTTAATCTTTTTAATTTCCCATTTACTTTGTAGTTACTTATAGACAATTAAGTCCAGTATGTTAATATTACTTATCACTTATCTTATATTTCATCTTAGCTTGTAGAACTCCCTCTTCTCTCCATTGTACATGTTGAGATTATTTGGGTTAAGCAAAAGATCCTCCCTTAATACCCAATTTAAAGCCAACTTAATGAGTCCTGCCAGTTCTGAGCACAACAGGGAGTTTGGTATCCCATCTGGTTAAGTGGAGACTACAATAACTTCCATGATGAGGACATCTGTTTAGAAAAATCAGAGTTCCATAAATCCCAAACTCTCCTTCCTGTATCACTCACACACCCACCATTTGTGCTTTTTCTTTATTCCTTTCATTCATGATAGCAAGATCAAGCCCTTTCTTCAATTTCCTCACCTAAACTCCTTAGTAGATAAAAAGTGTAACAAAGTTGAATTTGTGTAACTCCTAGTCCAGTTTCACTCTTTTTGCTCCACTATGTTTATTTTTGTCAAATAAATTTAGAAAGCAGAAGTATAGACTTGCTAATAGCAATAGTCACCATCAACATCTATAAAGTATCTTCTGTGTAAAAGACACAACCAGGTACTCTGCCTATCGGTGTCTTTAATCCTCACAATAACCTAGGAGGAAAGTAAACGAGCATTTCCATTGCCTCTCCAACATCCACTCCACTCCTTATGCAAACAAGGACAACAGGTGAAGACATACTACTAAAAAAAAAAAAAAAAAACCCACGAAAATCCCCATCCTCATGAAGTTTACATTCACCCATTCACCTGAAGCCAGACTCTACTGGGGACTCAGATGTATAGACCAAAGTACTTCCCTATCATGTAGTTAAAAGTTACTGGCACAACTTCACATTGAAAAAGAAATACACTTCATACTTAGTTACAAGATTTGAGAAAACAATGAATATCTTACTTCACCAAAATGGAAAGAAACAAGCACATACCCTTCTATTCGCGAAAATTCAATTCAGCAATTTTACTTTGACGCTTGTGTGTCAACATTGGGATACTATCTGAAAGCACAACAGAAGTCAAACAATGCCCACACTTTCAAGCAGAACACAGAAAACACCATCAAGTAAGGAAGGCCTCTGAAGTAAGTTGAGGTAAAATAAAAATAATTCTCATAAACCAAAACACATCAATATTGTTTCTTAGAAAAAGCTTGTCTCACTCTGTAACCTATTTACCTCCTTGTAACAGACCAGTTTGACATCTAGAAGTCAGGAGATATACTTAAACACACTGCCATCAAAGTAGATTTTGCTTAAAGTTGTGTATCATCAGTTATACAAAAAAATAGGTCATCGCAATAGGCTTGTGTTTGAAACCTTAATAACCTTACTAACTGCAAGCATTCTTCAGTGGCGTTCCCTTACCTGGGATCTTCACGCTACTCCCTTTCTGCACTGACTTGGACTATTTCCCAGGAGAGATGCAAGAACATCCTGGGGTCTTAAACGTTTTACACCAATTTAAAAAACAATTTTTTTTAATCCCTTCTTTTTGTGTACCTACGTGCTTGTCTTCATAATCTCCCTTTCAGTGACAGATTTCAGAAAGAATGAGTTGTACTCACTGTTTGCATCTTTCCCCAGGCTAGGGCAGGTGTACAGGACAGCCAGAATTCAGGAGGTAATTTTCCAATATGGCAGGACCTCTGTGAAGCAAGCTCTGCACCACCAGCAGCACGAAGGATCTGCTGAGGAAATGCGTGGCTTCATTAGAACATTGCTCCACCAACGATCCTCTTTTATTTAGGTGCAGCATGAATTCAGAACCCATCTACAATCTCACATGACATGATAATATCTCAGTATTTTCTCCAGGGATTCGGTTAACTGTCTATAGTAATTATTCTCCTCTAGCAACTGTCAAATATTTGGACATTTGTTAGATTCCTGGACTAGTACTGGGTTTGCCCACGTCTTCATTCTCCCTGCAAATGGACATCATCTGACGGTCCACCGTGTTATGTTGAGCAGTAAGCAGGGATGTGAAAACATGCCGTGAACTGTGAGGAGGTATACAAATATGTATTATTGTCTGTGCTTTACTGTTTTTCCCACCAGCAACCATTATCATTATCATCATGGTGTTTTTATTTTTGGTACAAATGAGGTAGTCTAAATATTTAATTCCTGTTGCTTTGTAGTAGAGTTTGAAGTCTGGGAGTGTGATACCTCCATTCTCCTTTTTTGTCAAAGCTTTGGCTAATCGGGGTTTTTTTGTGTCTCCATGTGAATTTCATCACTATTTGGTCTATTTCCTTAAAGAATTTCATTGAGATTTTTATTGGTATTGCGTTGAATCTGTAAATTGCTTTTGGTAGGATGGCCATTTTGATAATGTT
>JAGFMF010011608.1:4974390-5007354 GCA_019455555.1 Galemys pyrenaicus | reverse complement strand
TTTGCAATGTAACAAAGACAGCTTATTCAATAAATGGCACTGGCAAAACTGGTCCACCACATGCAAAAAAATGAAACTGGACCACTATCTCACACCATGTACAAAAATCAACTCAAAATGGATAAAAGACCTAAATGTAAGACCCAAAACTATAAAATACATAGAAGAAAACAAAGGTAAAATGCTACAAGACATACATCTCAATGACGCCTTTGAAGATGTATTCTTCAAAGCAATAAAACTGAGAGAGAAGATAAACAGATGGGACTACATCAAGATAAAAAGCTTCTGTATAGTAAAGGAAACATTAAACATAACAGAAAGAAATCCCACTGACTGGGAAAAAAACATTGCGCTCCACACAACGGACAAGGGACTGTCACAAAGATATACAAAGAACTCACAAGACTCAAGAAAACTAAAGTAAAAAACCCAATCAAAAAATGGGCAGAAGAACAAGAAGACACTTCTCCAAAGAGGACATACACATGGCCAACAGGCACATGAGAAAATGCTCAACATCCCTCATAATCAGGGAAATGCAAATAAAAACCACAATGAGGTACCACCTCACACTGGTAAGAATGGCACATATGAAAAAAACCAACAACAACAAATGCTGGCGAGGATGTGGAGAAAAAGGAACCCTAGTACACTGCTGGTGGGAATGCGAGTTAATCAAACCACTATGGAAAGCTGTCTGGGGGTTCCTCAATCTACTGAAAATAGAGCTACCATATGACCCGGCACTCCCACTCCTAGGGATCTACCCAAAAGACACAAAAAGATCAATCCAAAAGAGCACCTGTACCTCTATGTTTATTGCAGCACTATTTTTAACTGGTAAGACCTGGAAACAACCCAAATGCCCAAAAGTAGATGACTGGATCAAGAAGATGTGGTCCATATACACAATGGAATACTATTCAGCTATCAAAAAGATAAACTAGGGCCATTTATAGCTCCAAGGATGGAGCTAGAAGGAATTATACTCAGTGAAACAAGTCAGACGGCAAGAGAAAAATATCAGATGGTTTCACTTTTGAGAGGAATGTGAAATAGCAATAACAACAACAAAAAAAGAAGAGGAGTAAGTTCAAGGAAATGGGCCATTACAACCAAAAAAACCCAAACAAACAAAAGAACTCAAGAAGACCAAGAGGTCAACAATAAACTAAAGGGACTATGGGGAGGGTGGCTTGGGAGGGGAGAGCAAAGACTAGGATGAGGGCAGAAGTAGCACAAGGGACTGAGGTGATGGCACACGGGTGAAATGGTGGTGGGAACTCCCTGGGGAAATACACATGATGTGAAATATAATTAAATAAATATAATTTTAAAAAAATTTTAAAGTAAATATTTAACTCATTTAGCATTCATTCTGTGCGGGAAGGAAGGGTGGTCTGACTGCATACTGTCACATGAGGTGGTCTGTTGTCCCAGCACCGTCTGTCAGCGGCGCTCCTTTGCCCCACGAAAGCCATGGCTGTTTTACAGTGAAATAGGTGTTAACGTAGCTGTGGTTGATTCCTGGGCTTCTGATTCTTCTCCACTGACCCATTTTTTTTTTTTTTATTTCAAGCCACAGTTTTTGAATTACTGTTACTTTGTAATATAAATCAGGTAACATGATGCTTCCATTTCTCTGTTTTTTTCTGAGGGTTGTTTAGCTATTTGGGGCTCTCTTTGGTTCCACATAAACTTCAGTATTTTTAATAATTAATATTATTTGCATGTTAATGGGAATATTAAATTTATATATTACTATGGTAAAATGGTCATTTTAAATATATTGACTCTCCCCATCTATGTGTAGAGAGGATCTTTCCACTTCCTTACCTTATGATCTATTTCCCCTAGCAGAATCTGAAATTTTCATTACATAAATCTTTCACCTCCTTGACTAGGTTAATTCTCAGATATCTGAATCTTTTTGATGCAACTGTCAATGAAATTATTTTCTCAATTTTTTGCTCTTTTCATTCATTACTTGTAAATAAATATGTAACAAATTTTGCTATGCATATTTCATAATCTGCCACATTGCTGTTGTTTTAAAGATTTATTTATTTATGCATACAAGAGCTGGGGTACAGACCAGAGGTACAGAGAGTGAGAGGATTGACCAGAGACAGAGTGGGGAGAGGAACAGGCTGGTCGACTGAAACACACTGCTGAGGGGAGCAGCGGGTGAGGCAGGAGAGGTCTGCTGCACCATGTGGGTCCCCTGCGGCGCCAGGGATGGAACTCATACTACAGTGGCTGCGGATAGCTTCAGTGTAGTGCTTAACCCCTTGTGCCACCAGGGAGGCCCCCACATTGCTGTTTCTTATTGTTTCTAGAAGTTTCTTGGTGCAGTCTTTAGGGTCTTCTACATAAAGAAGTACATCATTTACAAAAAATAATACCTTCACTTCTTTTCCAGTCTGGCTTCCCTGTATTTCCTATTATTGTCTCAATACTCTAAAACCTCTAATACTAATTTAAACAGAAGCAGTGACAGTAATCATCTTTGTCCCACCTGTGATCTTAAAGGAAAACTTTCCTGTTCCTTCGTATTAATTACTATCCTGGCTACATGTTTGTGATATATGACCTTGATAGTGTTGAAGTGGATTTCTTCCAAGTTTTATCATAAGTGGGAACAGAATCTTATCAAATGATTTCTGTATCTACTGATAACACTGTTTCCAATTCGCCCAACATCTCCTTGTAAGCCTCTTTCATACTGGTTTCTACCATATCTTAAAAGCCTATGTGACTTCCATATTTTCTTGGTCCTCATCACATTTCAGTTTTCAGAAGAATTCTGAATTGCTCACCATGCTGTCCTTAAAATACAGTATTTATATTTAATCATGTCTTGATTGTTAACCTCAATCTCTGGTGATTTCCTTCTTTATGAGACTTACCTCCTCCACTTGTCTGGAGCATGTCAAATTCTTTGAGGCTAGTATCTAATCTAGCTCTATCTCTCATTTTATACCATATTCCCATATTTTATTCAACTATTCAAAGATTTTCTACAATCTATACAATTTAGCTACAGGTCTGACTGCACCTCTGAGCTTGTCTCGGGTTTTTTGGTTTGTTTGTTTTATGTTTAACATCAATGTAGCCAAGACAATATTTGTGATATTTCACTGTCTCACTTCTCTAACCAATAAATTACCTCTTGATCTGTGTGGTTATACTGGTCAAAAAGCCTGGACAATTTTCTAGTATGTTCCTCTCCTTCAAACACCTGAACTATTCACCAATGCAGTCAGTCAGTTTTACTTACTAAATATATCTTGAGTCTCTCCAGGTCCTTGGTTTCCCCAGCACCACTGCGCTAGGCCTAGCTGTCACCAGCTCCTGCCTCTTCTGTTATATTTTATTAAGTCATCTGCCTCTACTAATTTGTTTGCCTGTATCTACTCTGTTACTATTCTCACCCACTCTTCACAAAAACAATGAGAGCAATGTTCTGAGAAAATAATCAACATATCACTTTCTGGCCTGAACTTCTCTAATACTTTCTCATGGCTCACAGGTAGCCACACTTACTTTGATCTAAGGACACAACTTATCTCGATCTGAATTTTCCACTGTTTGCTACTCTTATACACACATACTATCTCTTTCCTTTCTGCTCCAGTTGCATTTACTTTCACTCTCCACTGGATAAATGCACCCATGGTTTTCTCTATCATTGTGCTTTTGTCTGTGCTGGTCCCTCTTTACCTAGTTAACTTTGATTTAATCTTCAGATTTTAACTCAAATGTCACTTGATTTGAATGCTCTGAAAAGATCAAATCTCCATATGGTGCAATATTGCACTAACTTTTAAGTACTTGCCCCTGTTGCAATTATGCATTTGTTTGTATGAGTGTTTAATTAATGTTTATGTCTCCCACTAGCTCACAGATGTCTAATAAGGGAGACTCTATATTAAATCCCAAGACCCAATCCAGTGCCTAAAGCAGTTTTCATTCAATAATAAAATATGAATGAATGGGTGAGTAACTTCAATCTCCCACTTAATCTAAATAAATAGGTACTTTTTTGAGTTTCCTTTAGCTCCCAATTTTCAACAGCCTTTGTAATTTAGTATATTTTAACCTAGAAATATTTAAGGAACAACATCTTGAGAAAAAAAATGAATATCTCTGATTATAGTCACTTAATGTTCCCTTTTACTTTACTGCTTATTTTAGGAATTTATATTTTCAGAGTTTATACTCAGGAATTATCACATGTTGAACGAATGAAACTTTGGGGGCATAAACAATATGTATTAAGTGATTTACTTATTAAAAGATTATGAAACTAAATTATGGAGCTATAGGTCTGGAATGCTAGTTTTCTGACATTATTCAATTGTTTCATTTCTTGTTTTACTCTCAAGTCATTACTCATATTTTTTCTCTTCCTATTTTTGCTTCCCGCTCTACTCTCCTAGTGGCTAATGAACAAAACTGAAGGCTTCCAAAAGAAACTTAATAAAAAATATTAGAGTATTTTCCACTAATAACAATTTTTAAGGTTAAAAAAATTCCAGACATGTAGGAAATGCATTTCCCAGTTGTGTCAGCCAAATGAGATATTACTGTGTTGCATACTTGTTCCTACAACAAATATTTATTGGGCAGTGTTTCTCAAATGCTTTAGCTTATTATTCCTGGACAGTGTATGAAATGTGAATTAAATTTATTGTTGTATTTGCTAAAATATTGTCAAATACATTCCAAATATAAACATATACCCACAATCTCTATCTCCCGACTTTAGCCTCTTTTCCTTGAAAATCATCAATGATTTATAAGCAAAGTTCCTCTCTTTTATGGAACTTAACAAACTCTGATTAAAATCTGGGATTTTTAGGTGGGCCTTCAAATAAAGACAGTATTTCCAAGAGTGGAACAGTAGTAGACACACATTATTCAAGATAGGATCGAGACCCTAAGAAATGTAGGTCACACCCAATGGAATACTACTCAGCCATCAAAAAGGCAAGTATATACCATTAACATCAATGTAGATGGAGCTGGAAAGCATTATGCTAAGTGAAGTTGTCAGAAGGATAAAGACAAATACCAGATGGTGTCACTTATAAATGGAATGTACAGAATTCAGACAAAGGGTCAGATAAACTCAAACTTGAAAACTAATTCTTGATCGCAGATAACAAAACTGGAGAATTCAAAGGGTAACATAAGAAGGGGTAAGAACAAAGTTGGGAGGGAACACAGAGAGAGCTATGGTAGTGGACCATGAGCACGTTGGTGGACAGTGCACTACGGTAATAACACATGGAGAGGAGAGCCCGTACTCCCAAAATGCAAACAATGATGCAAAGTAATATTACCTCGATTTTGAAAAAAGAATTAATCTTATATAAGTATAAAAGTAATATTGTATTATTATTAACTATAATCTTAATAATACTGTATACATATATACTTAAAAACAGTTTGGCTAGAATGCAGGTTTTAAGAAGAACAATTTTTATTATTTAACCGAGTTTTCACTACATCACAACTTCTTTACTAACTTGTTTTTATCAACAGTTGCACTGAAGTATAATTTACAGTCAATAAAATTCATTTTTTTTTTACAGGTACCACAGAGGGATTTTTAGTAGTCTATAAAGTTCAATTATCACCATGATGCAATGTGAACATTTCAAAGTTGTCCTATCAATATTCTACTTTAAAATCCTATAAGGTAGAATAAAAATTTTTAAGGGTTAAGATTTCTCTATAACATTAACGTATTTCTAAACATGTAAAACAATATAGGATACAAAGCCAAACAAGGGCCTCCCTGGCAACACACTATGAAGCAAACCACAGCCACTGCAGCACAAGTTCGATCCTGCTGCCGCGGCCAGGGAGGGGGACCCACAAGGCAAAACAGACCTCTCCTGCCTCACCCACTGCTCCCCTCAGCAATGTGTTTCAGTCAGTCTGCCTATTCTGCTCCCCACTCTGTCTCTGATGAATCCTCTCACCGCCCTGGACTCTGGCCTGTACCCCAGATCTTGTATGCATAAATAAATAAACCTTTTAAAAAAAAGCCAAACAAAACTAGTTACAAAGTTTGTTTTTTTAAGATACTCCATATAAAGTGAGTAGTAAGAATTTAAACTGTGTCACTATCAATCATGGAAGATAGTGGTTTTGCTACAATCAAAACCATCATCCTAGCATTTTTTTTTCAATTTGATAAGAAAATTGTATTTTTAAATTTTTCTTATATTTATTCTTTTTCCTTTTTATTGAAATAGCACTGGTTTACCATTCTTATGCATAAATTAGATGTGACTAATAAGCTCTGAAATAGGTTTCCTTTAGAAGTTAAAACTAACTGTAAAAGCCAACCAATGAGTCTTTCATTTGAAGCTTAGTGTTTTATATCTGAGAAGGGTATGTATTTACATGGAAAGCCATTGTTATCTCAATTAAAATAATTAATTTTAAAAAAGAACATTTACATGGCCCAAGTACTAGGAGTTGAAAAGTTGGGAAGAAAATTAATTTAAAAGTAGTCGCTAACCTTAAGCCCCAAAGCAGCAGACTGATTATACAATGCTAGACCCATCAGAGATCTGATAGTGTCCCCTAAAGTGAATCACAGGTCAGGGGGGAGCATATTAAGGGTTTAGAGCCTGTGTCATGTAAACTTGCTCTTTCCCAGTCAGGCAATATTCCCACTAGCAAAATAGAGACAAATCCCCCAAATGTGAATATTCAACAAATTTCAATTACAAGATCCTCACATGCAAAGCCCCTATTATAAGGAATTAAGTCACGTGCTGTAAATGAGAAAACCTTTTGCATATCTAATCCCGGAGTTTGTCCTAGTGAGTTCCATATCACCCCAGTCTTCTATTCAAAGCATGCCCCATGTCCACTTAAAACCAACACAGGAAGAGGGATGCCTTATTTCTGCAGGTATGCAAGGATTCATGTCCACTTGGATCTTAAAAACGCACTTACTCACTGGTTCTCAACCACACTGCACACTGGGGTCACCTGGTGGCCAGGGTCTCACTCCTGCAGACTCCAATTTAATTACACTGACCTTTCTTTTCTTAAGAACTCTCCTGGTAATTGTAATATCCAGCAAATTTTGAGGACCACTGCTCTAAACTACTTCTGAGGGGGGTAAAAGTTCAGTAAGCTCACCCTCTCTTACCGGTCCTAAGAACTAACTGCACTCTGGTAGCAACACAGAAACACAGAGAAATATATAGTCTTAGTTTGAAATGAGAGACAAGAGCTTTCTGAAGCATCAACAGTCTTTGCCAACCTCTAAGTCTTTGCCAGAGGGGCTGATACACTTTCCATTTTTCAAAATGTTTCTTCCTTGACCTTTCCCTGCCTACCAGATGCTTCATTATTTCTTATTATGAGTTTTACAGACTCACATGAGTGCTATTTGCATTGGCCTCTATCATTTCCTGGTTAGGGGCAGATTAAAGTCACTATACTACTTTTATAAGAATCTCTTCGTTGACACCCAGCTATATTGAGGAGACCTTTTAAAAGTAAACAAGAAAACCCTTCGTAATATAATCTATTTGGGAAGATGGAATTGTGGTTGATTGCATTCACATTATTATTTAAAATAAATGCAAAAGAGGAAAGGCACAAAATATAAAATACTAAGATATAAGGTTTACATATATTAAAATAAAAATTTGAATTTCGGAATTCATTCATTTTGACTTATTGAACATTTTTATTTACTTGAAAAGATCATTTTAAGAATACTTTTAAGCATAGAATTTGAAGTTTTTCTGAACTATCTTTTTTCCCCCCGCCAGTGGAATTCTCTAAGGCAAATCAAGTGAAATATTTCGCTGGAGGGGATACTTTACTTTCAAGAAGCATTCCTTTGCATCATGAAATATATCAAGGAAAAGGAAAAAAAATCAAAGACAATGCTAAAATTTGTGTCAGGAAAAAATTTAATGTTAATATAGTCATGAGATCTCTCAGCTGCCCTATAACCTAAATTATGATTTTAAAAAATGTTAATTATTCAAATATTAAAACATGCAGTCACACAGTTTTCCCTTCTTTCATTTAAACATTCGTTGTTTTTCCCTTTGATGGCATGTCAAGGGAAGAGAATGCCCTTTACTCCTTATCTCAGACATCTGCTACTAAGGAACCTTCTGTTAATTATCCTGACATAGCTAACCTGTAAGTTTTGTTTTTTTAACACAAGCTGGAGATGAAAAGGTAAAAAGAAAGTAAAAGAGGAGCTACATTTACATTATTCCACAATTGAATGTTATACCTAAGTCATTTTCCCATTTTCAACTTGGTTCATGTTCATAGATTCATATTCTCTTTAGAAACTTAAATATTCAGAACACGCTTTACAAGTAATTGTGAGGCAAGGGAGAAACAGCAGATGCCTGAATGTTCTTTTGTGTTTGAGAGTATCTCACAGACTGGGTGTGATTTTTTTTTTTTTTTTTGACACAGTTAGTACCTCATGCCCTCAATAGTGCCTTGCCTTGTTATTGTTAAGGAGGATCTTGCCTGAAGGAAAAGAGAAGATTTATTCCTATGAGATTTTCTGAGATATTGTGTGGGTTGGAGATGGCATAGTTTTACATTTATTGAAATTGTCTTTCCCCTTGGGCCTTAAGAAAATGTGCCTAAAGCTATTACCGTATCTATCGACTCTGTGGGATTTCATGGACGTGGCTCTTTGTCCCAAGTGATTCAAAAATGACCTTTATGAGCCAAAGTTCAAGCTGAGTGAAGGTTCTGAGATGGAGATTAGAGACCTGTCAGTTGCCTGAAAGGATAAAAGTGTAAAAATCATATGTGACGCTCAGTTCAGTCACATCAAACACTGAGACATGTTTACTGAATGAACTATGCCATCCCTAATCACACTTTTCCCTTAAGTATCCACATTACCATGGACCCCAAACATCAGGAGAGGTTGCAAAGGAATCACTCCTAATAAGTATGCACCAATTACAGCAAGCATGTGCTTGCACCTTAATTTCTTACTGCAATTATTTTTACTGTTCAAATGAATTTGACTTGTTGTTAGAAACGCTCTGTCCCATTCCTCCACTCTTTTAATTAACTTTTCAGAATTAACAGAGAAAAAGCTGAGATAGCATAGGCTTTATTAAATAGATGGAAAAGCAGAGACAAACTATGTTTGCAAGAACAACACATAAAAATGTTCTTAACCACGCTGCCTGAGAACACAGTTCTTTGACACACGAGCAAAAAGACATTTAGTGACAAATGCGAAGCAGGCAAACATATGACTTGTCATTTCTGGAGGTCAGATACTATTCTGTGGCTGCAGACACCACCCCCACTGAAAAATGAATGAAATTGGAGTGGAAATCCTCAGCAAGAACACATCCCACCCTCTCCCTACCCCCACGGTGCTGCCACAGTCTTTAAATTCACAGATTCTTAGTTGTGCAGTTAGTCTCTGAACAGCTGAGCACATATTGCATACCTCATTTGGAAAAAATTAGCAATTATCATCTCATTTTATTTACATGAGGCAATATTATATGCATTTGACTATTTGAAACGTATCTTTGCTGGAAAATGAATAAATTACACTTATAAACTGTTTGGGATAGTAATCTATCTACTGAAAAGACAATACCAAGGGGGGCAAAAAACTTAAACACGTAAATCTGGACTCTGACAGAGCTATTATTTAAACAGCTGAATATTTTTATTAGCTCTTCAAAACTACTATTACTGTAGTATTTTACATTATGTGTTCAGAGGTCCAAATACTTTAATGCATTGTTCTCCCCAAGAAATAGCTGTCAGATTATAACTGGATTCAGTATTGCCTTAAAGCACATGTGTTTCCTTTAACATTTATCTTTAAACAGATTTCTACCTTATTACTAGCTCCTTTTTTTAATGCTTACACAGAGAACTGATTTCCCTAAGTTATAATTTAAATAACTCTTGGTCTTCACTAATTCCAAATTGTGTAACATCATAAAATAATCTAATTAAAAAAAGCAAAGGCCTCTACTTTACATAATATATTCAACAACCAACAACTAAAAACTCCTGTGATTTTTTTTTATCTGTAAGGGAATTATATAGACAAGAGCTTAATTAAAGTTGATCTCTCTCCATTTTATATCTTTACAGATGGAGACTTGGAAGAATAATGCCTAAAGTTTCTAAAACTAATATATCAGTCTCCACCACCTGAAAATGGTTCTATTTTGAGAGGGAAGAAAACCTGTTTAAATTTTCCTTTGTTATCCAAAACCAAATCATGTTTGCCATTAAATGATATCTAGAATGCTTAACTAATTTAAAGTATCTTTGCCTCTCCAAAGTGTAGATCTACGACCCATGTTTTTCTCTCTTTCAAAAAATCCTGGGGTGGGGGGGGAGGGTTGAGGTAAGATGGGAGCACGAGGGACTGATGAGATGGTGATGGGGAATACATGGGGATTACAATTAATGGCAAGTATATGTAAATTTTAAAATATTTTAATAAAAAAAATCATGGACTTAAATAAAATACAGATGTTCCACTTAAACAGGAGAATTATCATCAAAAGTAACCTTTAATAACAAGAAATAGTACAAAATTGTTTCTGCTTTATTAAACAAAGTTACAATTTGAGGAAAATTATTCTAAATCCTTACATGTCTGAAAACCAAAGAAAAATCCTTTCCTACCTCCCTGCGTTGGGGGGGGGGGGGGTAGAGGAAGAGTAACATTTTGAAATATGACCAAAACACTCTTATACTCTTCCTCTTTATAAGACCTTCTTCCTTCAAGGGAAACTACTTCACCAGAGCCTAACCCATCGGAAGTTTCACCAAAGCCAAACTAACCTAGAAGACACCCAACCCAAGCTCACTTTAGCCTTCAAGGAAAGGAGTAACCAGAGTTCACTAAAAGGAGACACCAAATTGCAAAACTGTAGAACACATCAACACATCAATAATGTTCCTCTGTAATCCCAAAGGATTAAAGCTAATAGGACACAAAACTTCTATTCCTCAGAAGTCTCCAGAGAAACCCAAAGATAAGAGAGGAGACCAAAACAAGGACTTGAGATCTGAGTCTGATACCACAGTCAAACTGCTAGCCCTAGAGCCATAAGCCTTACCCTGAAGAGTTATCTTCCCCAGTTTCTTTTTCATGATACACTATGTTTAGCTATCAACAAAAACTAACAAGTTATGCTAAAAGGCAAAAAAAAAGTTTGAAGAGACAAAGCAAGCATCAAAATTAGGTTCAGTCATGGTAGATTGTGGAATTATCAGACAGGGAGTTTAAATTTTGTATTAATATGCACAGAGAACTAATGAAAAAGAGAGGGCCTCCCTGGTGGCGCAAGGGGTTGAACAGTGCTGCACTATGGGGCTTACACAGCTGGTGCAGCACAAGTTCGATCTCCAGCCTGGGAGGGGACCCACATGGTGCAGCAGACCTCTCCTGCCTCACCTGCTGCTCCCCTCAGCAGTGTATTTTGAGCGATCTACTTGTTCTGCAACCTACTCTGTCTCTGGAAAATCCTCTCATGCTCACAACTCTGCAACTCTGGCCTGTGCCACAGCTCTTGTGTGCAAAAATAAATAAATCTTTTTAAAAAACTCAACAATAAGCAACCAGATTAAAAACATGGGCAGAGGATAGAAAAGATACATGTTCAAAGAAGCAAAGAAGACATACAAATGGCCAGCAGACACATGAAAGATGTTCATCATCTCACATTAGGGAAATCCAAGTCAAAACAGCATTAGATCTATCACCTCACACCTGTGGAAATGGCTCTAATGCAAAAGACAAGAAACAAGTGTTAGAGAAGCTGTGAAATAAGAAAAACATTGTCTGGTCTTGGCAGGAATGTAAATAAATGCAGTCATTATGGAAAACAGTGTGGCGATCCCTCAAAGAATGACAAATAAAAATACTATACGATTCAGTTATCCCACTTCTGGGGAGCATCTGAAGACTGACAAAATGGATGAAATATGTGTAACCCATCTTCACTACAGCATTATTTACAAAAATCAAGGAGTAGGGACAACCTATGTGCTGATGGACTAAAGGCTGGATGAAGAAGTGGGTCACAGAAACACCATGGAACAGTATTATTTAAAAGAGACAAAATAAATTCTGCTATTTCCAGCAATGTGGTGGACGTAGAGCCTATCAGCTAAGTGAATTAAGTCAGAAGAAAGTCAGGCTTGTATGATTTCACTCCTGTGGTGTAAAGAGACACCAAATAAATTGATAAGCAAGTAAAATTAAAATAAACTCTTCGAAGATAAACCCTAATTAGGAGTTTCCAGAAGTGAAGGAGGAAGAGAGATGAGTAAATGAGGTAAAAGGGGTCCACTCAAGGAAGTTTTACAGGGCAGGGAGAGGAGCACCCAGAACCCCTAAGCCTGCCCTCTCTGAATGGGTTCTGCCATCCGCTGCATTAAGACAAACATACAAAACCTTTATTGGAAAGGAATTTTAATACAACTAGGGTACAATAAAGAAAGAACAAAGAATATAGTTACTAAGTTAAGCATCCAAAGTTACCCATCTCCTTGAGGGTAAAAGTCTAGCCAAATAGGATTGGCTCAAAGCAAGGCCCAAAAACTTGCTACACATCTAAAGGACCTTTTAGTAGAGACCCATAGAAAAGGGTCAGAAAGAGTTAGACAAATCTGGGAGGCAAAGAGCAAAATTAAAATTAAGATGAAAGCTGCCATGGTTAACCTCCCCACAGGTCCACATTTGTTCCAACTAGTTTAAGACCAAAAAGCAAGCACAGTTTTTTTACATGTCCCTCTGCTCCACGTGCCTCCTTTAGGTCTCCTTGCTGTTCTCCATCTTCCTTTCTTCCTCCTCTCTTCTCTGCAGAAATTTTTTTTTCCTCAGCTCCACCCACTTAGGGCGGAACCAGGATTTTGGAACTTCCCCTTTTCTTAAAATCACCCTGTTACAATCAATTACGTTGGGCGCCACATCTGTTACAGGGCAAGAAAAAAAGCACCCAAAACCCCTAAGCCTGCCCTCTCTAAATGAGTTCTGCCATCCGCTGCATTAAAACAAACATACAAAACCTTTAATAAAAAAAATTTTTAATACAACTAAAATACAATAAAAAAAACCAAAAAATATAGTTACTAAATTAAGCATCCAAAGTTACCCATCTCCTTAAAGGTAAAAGTCTAGCCAAATAAGATTGGCTCAAAGCAAGGCCCAAAAACTTGCTACACATCTAAAGAACCTTTTAATAAAAACCCATTAAAAAAAAGGTCAAAAAAAGTTAAACAAATCTAAAAAAAAAAGCAAAATTAAAATTAAAATAAAAGCTGCCATAGTTAACCTCCCCACAGGTCTCTCACCCACATTTGTTCCAACTAGTTTAAAACCAAAAAGCAAGCACAGTTTTTTTACATGTCCCTCTGCTCCACGTGCCTCCTTTAAGTCTCCTTGCTGTTCTCCATCTTCCTTTCTTCCTCCTCTCTTCTCTGCAAATTTTTTTTTTTTCCTCAGCTCCACTCACTTAAAGCAAAACCAAAATTTTAAAACTTCCCCTTTTCTTAAAATCACCCTGTTACAGAAGGAATTGGACTTTCGGGGGTGACCATATTAATACAGTGCGTAAATATAATTTTATATGTAATACATATATTACCAGTGGTGGTGGGTAACGGTGCACAACTGAAGCTTCTAGAATATTCTGATGAAATGTGACCTCAGTTATTTAAAAAAAAAAAAAAGGCTCTAACCACTCATTGCAAACAGGGGAAATGCAAATAGGGGAAAAGCAAACGTGCGGACTCGCTCTAGAGGGGCAGTTAGCAAAGCTGAGAGAGCGTCAGAGCAGGGTCCCCAGGGTGGGAACCCATTAGGGTCAGGACACCCGTAAGGCAGTCTCGTTCTGAGGTAAGACTCCACCAGTGATTTCCCTTCTCTGTTTCTCTGAGGCGCGTGGCCCAAGTCGGCTATCCGGTATCAAGCGGCGTTGTTCAGGATAAACACTAACAGAAAGGCGGCTGCGACTCCCTGTCCCCTGCCTAACCCCCGCGCTGACCCGCCACCTCCTCTCTCCTGCCATTTCCATCTGAGGGAAACGTGGTCTAACATGGAAGCAAAGCCACGGAGTCTGGTCACCATGGAGGTGACCTCATGCACACAGAGTTCAGAATCTTCGAAATAAGAGTACCCCCCCCCCCCATCTACAGATAAAAGGGGATACACCCTCAACCCCCGCGAATGGCTGCGCTGGCCAAGATCCCCCTCGACCCGCGGGAGTGAAGCCCGCACTCGCTCCTACCGCAGCACAGCCGCAGAGAGGCATCGCTGTCTCGTGCCCAGGAGTCACTTGACCGCGTTCTGCTGCTTTAGCCAAATGCCGCCTCAGCACTTCTGCCTCTGGGGTGGTGCTGAGGGAGCATAGAGGCCGCCACTGGCACAGCCTCAGGGCGGGCGCTGGAAGCCCAGCACGAGGAGAGTGGAGGCAGCGGGAAACGCCTGTTCAGCCCAGGTGTTCGAGTCGCACAGCTCAGGGGCAGGTTCTGTCTGGACACCTCCCTGAGATCTTGCCCAACTGAGGTTGACCTGACGGAGGCTTATTGAAACTGCAGATAAAGGGGCACTACTGAGGTAGCTGAGGCATAGCTCAATGCAAACCATGAGGGGTATTTTGCAAGTTTTAAATACAATGCTATTTGTTTCTCTGCAGGAAAGGAGCCATCAAAGGACAAGGTGACAGAGCTTCCATTATGCAGTCAGCTTCTGTGTATCATGCGGCCAAGTCTGCGGGGATATCCATGTTAAGCATCCCCACTGAGAAATTTGCATTTATAAGCTCCCGTAGGCCGCTTCACTGTTTCCATCCACTGAGTTCACTCAACGGAACCTGCTCTGTGCATCCACATCGTCTTTGCCAGAATAACATGCATATGGACGGTTGCAACTGTGTGTCTGCTGTTTGCTGTCCTAGGTCTCCACTGCACAAGGGTTTAACTTAAATAAGCACCATGTCAACAAGAGTCCAGTGACTAATTCTATTAGATCGGGAGTTGTGACTACCGTGTTAAGTACAAAAAGAAGAAATCAGCTCTACTTAACAAAGGCAGAAACAAGCGAAATAAGTCAGAAGGAGAATGACAAATATCTGTTGGTGTCACATCTAGAGAGGAAATAAAGAAAAACCAAATCTAGAGAAACCAAAGGTCAGATAAAGCCAAACTCAAAAACTAACCCCTGAAAACTGACCATAGAACTGAGGCCGTCAGCGGTGGAAGGGGAAGAGCACACTGGACCAGGCTGGAGGACTAAGAGTGCCCGTGCGGTGGGAGCAGTGTGGTCACCACAGCTGTAGGGGGAGATTTATCTTCAAAATACAAACAACAATGTAAAAGCTCTAAGAAACAAAACAAAGACAAAATACACAACGGCGAAAGATCAAAAAAGAGATGTCACTAACGAAATGGTCTGCTTGGCCCACAAACATAGTTAGGAAACACAAAAATAGGAAGCTAAACAACAATGAGAGATCACGTTGTAACACTTGGGGTACTTCCTTGTAAGGTTTTTTACAGCCCCACAGCAGAAAATCTAATTCAGCACCTGTCGGGTGGAGTCCAGAAATCCAAATTAACATTTTCTGTACTTTGAGAAATATGCCTGAGAAGCTGTAAATTACAGCCAAGGAAGATCAGGTCCTGAGCAGCCAAGGACCCACGTCAGAGCTTAAGGAACCAGCACAGGTTCAAGCATGGAAATTACATCTCCAGATTGGGAATTCAAGGGTCCTCGTACAACACCCTCTGTGTTCACGGCCATCATTTCTAGTCCTTCGGTCAGAGACTGCATATGTTCCTTGTTCTTTGATTTTACTTCATCAAGAAGCTGTTTCAAAATCAAATTTCACATTACCGCTCCTCCAGACACCTCAAACTGCAGAGACACTGAACCAAGAAATGTAAAGCCCTTCAGACAATTAGGGCTGCTCAGACTTCCAGAGGCAGCGCACGTATCATCCACTCCTCTCCCTCTTGATGTTGCTGCCATCAGCAGAATGTCTCCTGTGTAGTGTCTCACAGAACAATAAATAGATACATTTTAAAAACTCACAGGACTCAGGTGAAAAGTGAAGTGGTTCTCACTAAGAGATATTTTATATATATATACTTTTTTTTTTTTTAAATAATGAGCGCCAGGGAGATACTTCTCCATCGAGTCTAGTAGGTACTTTTGGGCCTGTGCAAATTACATCTGGAGTTTATACCTATGTAAATGATGGGCAAAAGTTTTGGTTACATTACAACTCTTTCTCTTGAGAACATTAAGTCACTTCTGCTTTACTATGAAGTTCTTTTATAAATATTCCCCTGAAGCACGTGACTCTGCAGCATGGGGGGGGGGGCTGAAATTAGTATAGTACTTAGTACATGCTTGACACATCATAGGTGCTCCAAAGTGGAGTTATTTTGAAGTGACGCTTATGGAAGGATGCCGGTGGCCTGCCAATCACTTGCCCTTGGTGATTATGCACATCTTTATTAGTCATGCCCAACTTGAGTAAGGGCTCCTGGTTTGGTTTTCCCTGCAGTGTCTTCTGGATGCTCCTGTGTGGATACTCAACACTATGATTTCCCAGCAGCTCTCTCCATCTTAAGAGATGCTTGTACTTAGGGAGCAAATCTTACTGTTTCTGTACTTTTACCTTATACTTTAGTTTTCTTTGCATTTACATTTTCAAAAGTGTGAACAGGGCTAAATTTTTGCTGAGAGCTACTACTAGTGAAATCGCTGTTCCGTGGGATTCAAGCACCCTCTTCCTGATGGTTTTGTTTTATCTATTGCTTCATCCACAAGTGGCTGGCATCAAAAAGAAAGAGTTCGCATCACCACATGGAATCAGCTCTTGCCCAGGGTCTCAGCTGCCTGTTTGTTTAACCCGGTTCACCTCAAATATTGTGTTGCATTTCTGCTGTCACCTAAATGACCTTTCCTATTTTTTTTTTCATTTTTCATTTGTATTTTTAAAGTGCTTTTCAAACATTCACTGCCAAACCTCCCAGCAGCCAATAACACAGGTCAATGTTATTAGCCCCATTTTACAGATGCGGTTAAGAGAGTTCCTGGAGGTTACAGTGAGTGAGTGGGAATGAGGCAAGTCGACAATATTTGCTTGGACCCACGGTTTTATGTTCCAGGGATACAGGGACAACAGCAGTCATTGCTCTATGGAGAAACAACAAGCAGCAAAAACAGAAAGGTCAAGGGGTAAAACTGGATTGGATGTCCACCGTTTCCTGGACATTTTTTGTTAAAGTGGCACTTGCTTTATTAAATTTTGAAAACATTTCATTTTATGATATCTCACTAACTGCAGCTTTACAACCAAAGTATCTACTGATCCACCCTTTCTTTTCCTCATATTTCACTTATAATTACAAAGTACTCATTCACTATAATTTCAAAAGTCTACATGTTATAGGAAATTAGTGGAGACTATTAGTTCTGTTTCACTAGAAGATTTTATTATATACTGTGAAAAGGAGGGAGAGCAACGTCTCTCCTGGAAGTGATGTTTCCAAAGGTCCAAAGAGCACCCCTAACTGTTCTTTCCTCCCCAAGCAAGAACAAGGAGACTTTGAGTTCCAGGGAATGGGGTCTCCTATGCCAATGTGCAGGAATAATGCTGTCTGTTATTGGGATTTGTTTTCTAAACTGATAGCTGTGCGTTTCATTTAGTTATGTGCTCAGCTGAATGCTGATTTCAAACATGATAGGTTGCATGGAAATTCATGAACACAGAACAAGTAATCTAAAATCCTCATCTGAAGCTACCTCAGTCGCCACTATAATAATATTTTAAAACCTCCGGCTGACCGATTATCCTTCAAATGGGCTAATTAAGCTAAATACCTGAGAGATAACCCTGTCACAATTTGATGACTAACTTTTTAAAAATACAGCATGTCCTGGTACATTACCTATGTAAAATTTTAAAAAATAAATAAATAAAGGCATGTATATACATATGTTTTAGGGATCTGCACCTAAAATGTGAAGGGTGTGTATGTAGTGAGGCATAGGTGGTGGAAAAAGAGAAAGGAGTATTTATTGTATCTGGCATAAAATATTAAACATAATTTGAGTGATTATCAAATATGAAGTCATGGGAATATGAGGGTTGTTAAGAATCAAGAATAAAAGTGGATTTTTAGATACAAAATATGCAATAGTAAAGCAAATAGCATGCCCGCAATATTTTGCTAAGTTTTTATATGAATCGATTTGTATAATTACTAAGATGCTAGCAAAGTATCATTAAGGGAACACAAATAGCACAGTATTTAATACTTACATAAATTATCATATGCATTTGTGCTAAAAAACAAAACAGAAATGAAAGAAGTCGTGTGACATATAAGTTAAAATGTCCTCATGTTTCTTTAAATATTAAAAATTATACTTGGATTTCCAAGAGATTATGAGAAAATTGTCTCTTAAATTGTAACTTTTTCATAAAAACTGAATTTTATAAGATATGTAATGAAAGGAAACTTTAAGGAGATTTCTTAACTTGCAATACAACAACAGTTGGAAGGTTTACTTTGGGCTTAATCTAGGCTAGGATAAGCCAAGCTGACTCTTCCATCGTATGTTTTCAGCTCTAATAGATGACTTTTTCCTCATTTAGAAGTCTCGCTGCTGACTTACATAGAGGCCTTTCTATTTATACTATGCTGGAAGCGATTAATTTTGCCTGGATACCCTCACCTCAATGAATCCTCTCAGTTTATTCATTCAAATTTGTGTAGAGGCATAAAATAGTCTATGAATGAATGCCAATAGATTACTTCCTTTCGATAGCATGAATATGGGGGAAAATCCATTAAAATTTAAATGATATGCAAGGAAAGATTTTTGGAAAGCAAATGAAGTTTTCCTTACAGGATTAGTGTCTAATTACACCCAATTCATTTTCTCGGTTTTCTACATTTTATGGTTATTTTATTATGGTCTAACACAAAATTCTATTTTTAACCCTTTATGTGGAATTTGCCTTATCATGTATATTAAAATATGTGTATTTCCTATTAGATCTTTCATCGGGTCTTTAATTAATTTGGTTATCTTTCTAATAATACGCGAGCTATCCTCTGTTAAAACTGAGGTTTTGCTTCGCTCTGACACTGAAGCATCAAGGACTAAGACACTAAAATGTGACTGACCAGAGCATGTCCTTGAAGCACGAGGCAGTGGCTGAGCTATGACAAATGAGCAGCGTGAATGGTCCTACCGAGATCAGCCTTCCAGGCACCTGCACTGACATGGTCAAAAACACCGACAAGTGGTACGGGGGTAACTGGGGAGGCAGCAGGCGGGTCAGAATGCCATGGAGAAGCTGTGTTCATTTCCTGGGGCTGCATCACACAGTCCTACAAGCTTGGTGCCTGGAGACAGCAGAGAGTCAGCACCTTATAGTTCTGAAGGGCAGCAGTTGACTATTGAGGTGTGAGTAGGGCCCTGCTTCCTCTCAAGTCCACAGGTCAGCGGCTCCTTGCCTCTGCCTGGCCTCGTACAGGTGTTTGGCAGCCACTTTTAGCAAGGCTTTGGCATGACTTCATGGCTTGGAGAAGCATCTCTCCAATCTGTGGACTCCCCATCACGGTGTCTTCCCCATCCCACATCATCACCCCTCTTTGTGATCCGTATCCATCTCAACTACCCCGCTGCTGATACCAGTCATATTAACACTCACAATAGCCTTATTTCAACTTGACTACTTCTGCAAAGCCTACTTCCAATAAGAGCACATTCCGAAGTGCTGGGGGTTAGGACTTGAACCCATTTGGGGGTGGAGTCACAATTTAATGTATAGCACTATCGATGATATAGATCATCCAAGACTGGCAAAAGCATGACTTGTGTTCTACATCACAGATCAATAGAGAACGCGTCCACCCGTGATAATGTGAAGGATAAGAAACATACCAGATAAGTCTATGGTGCATTCTTCACTTCTACATCAAGGACATCTTCATGAAGAAGGTTCGAAGTGCCAATTGACTTGTCTTAACTGAAAATGATAAAGTACAACAAGAGGTGGTGAGCTAAAGAAGGTACTGTAAATAGTGCACAAGAAGAATATTAGAGAAAATATACGGTGCCCAGGACTGGCTGAGCTGGAAAACGTCAGGCATCCCTGGCATTCAACCTGTAAGTTATTTCTTTCTAGTAATGTTTGTTCTTCTAGAATCACTTGATTTAAAAGTGTCCAGTGCTGGGGCCTACCTCGTGGCACAAGGGGTTGAGTGTTGCACTGTGGGGCTTCCATAGTCACTGCAGCACGAGTTTGATTCCTGGCCAGGAAGCTGGCCCACATCGTGCAGCTGACCTCTCCTGCCTCAACTGCTGCTCCTCTCAACAGTGTGTTTCAGTTGATCTGCCTGTTCTGCTCCCCACGATGTCGTTGGTGAATCCTCAGGCCTGCATCCCAGCTCTTATATTCATAAATAAATAAATATTTTAAAAAATAAATAGGGACCTCCCTGGTGGCGCAGTGAGTTGAGTGCCACACTGTGAAGCATCCGCGCAGAGCAGCAAGTTTGATCCCTGGCTGGGGCAGGGACCCACATGGCGCAGCAGACCTCTCCTGCCTCACCCGCTGCTCCCCTCAGCAGTGTGTTTCAGTCTGCCTGTTCTGCTCCCCACTCTGTCTCTGGTGAATCTTCTCACCTCCCACACCTCTGGCCTGTACCCCACTGCTTGTACGCATAAACAAATAAATATTTAAAATAAAAGTGTCCAGTGTTATACTTCTGATGAAATTTTATAAGAAACATAAAGGCTTTGGCATCCATTAACCCATTTAACCCTCAGATGTCATTGGGGGGTTAGAAACTATCTTTATCTTTACCTCTATTTTACTATTTTATAAATGAGGAACTTAGGTACAGAGGAGGGAAGCAATTTTTTCAAATCACTTAGAAAGTGATAGAGACAGGCCCCACACTATGATCCACTATTCTAGTCTGCCTTCAAAAACATGACATCAATATTATTTCTATTTTACAAAAAGGAACCACTGTGAACACAGGACAAGCATTTTCAGAAGTAGAAAATCCTTAATAAACGACAACCTAGAGAAGTCAGACATCTTTCAAATAAACAGGGAGATGTGAATATACTGACTATCAAAACACTGGGGGTGCTGTGCGGCGTTCTCATGGTAGATAACCAACTGGGGGAGTAAGCAGTGACCAGCCCGTGTGTAAGCGCAAGGGGTCCTACTCAGAAAAAGGAACACCCCTGAATCCATAGAGAATTCAATTAAAATACTGTTCTGATTTCAACTTTGCCATCAGTAGGTGCACCTCAATCTTCACCCTGTTTTCTGATTTCCTGGCTCACATTTTAATTATGACTTTATATAGTTTGTTAAGCTCTTTCAATCCTTTTGAAACAAGGAAGAAAATAAACAATATTTAAATAAGCAAATATATATGTAATTCATGTCTCCCACCTGGTCGCAGAAATGCTTTGCCATATTAACAAGAAAAACAAAGAAAGGAAAGGTAGGGGAGATCAAGGCAAGAAAAATATCGGTAGAGTCATATGATGGAGCCAGGAACGAAATCTCCCCACCATTGCTCCAAAGAAAGCAATACCTTGACAATTTCTTCTGGCGGGCCACAAATCTGACCCTAAGCTTTTTAACAGTCAGTGGGAAAACAGAATCCTGATCAGTTACACAATTTACAAGGCATATAAGATAAAATCAGAACAGTTGTTAGGAAAGCCAAATTATTGCTGTTACTAATATCCGACAGAAAGCTTTCCCCACAGTCCTCATAAAACCAGCACCATGTAATACACTGGCTTATGTCCTCAACTGCATTTCACGAGCAGACACAATGACAAGCCCCGAAGGGTCGCTGGATCTCGCTCAAACAACCCTCCAGCAAAGGCAATTCTATAGGGGTGGATACAGTCCCCATCCAGGTATGTAGCTGTCCCCTGATTAGACCAAATCCTGGGATAGATTGTAAAGTGTCTAGAATAATGGATGGGTTTTATCTTTTCAGCAAGCCTTTCTATATATTGTTTCTGTCTGCAGATCTTTTGACAGATACTGGGGAAGCAAGGACTTGAAACTACACTTCCTGGCAACAACTTAGAATGCAGATGAAAGATACTCTTGGTTATATGGACCTGCCCATATTAACCAACAGTTGGATATAGTTTTCCATCTCTAACCCAAAAAATAGGGGTGGGAAGGACCAATATTGAATTATAGGCCAGCGCTCCTGTACTCACTGTACTCAAATATCAACTGATGGAGAACCCTGTACCCACAGTCTTCACCAAATTCTCAGAAGGTCTGTCTAACACATAGACAGCTGAGGCCACAAAATCCCAGCCTGGTCTCATGTTTTGTTTGTGTAATGATGCTTGACTTCCAGGGACAGTCATTTCCATAAAGCACCCAACAGTGACTAATTTTGAGCTCTTTTAGTGAGACACATGATGAATTTTTGTTCAACCTGAGATCTAGTTGAACAAAAATATAGTAATAATACTATATTTTAGTTCTAGAAGGAAGCTTCAGGGTCACATAAGTCAATGCAGAACTTAGTGGATAATGAACTTGCATCCAAAAGAGGTAAAATCACTCTCCCATATTCACAAGGAATAACAAAGGGAAGGGCAGAACCCAGGTCTTTCCCCCACCATTCTCGGCGGCTCTCAGCGTGTGGATATATGGTGCTGGGCTGCATGAGCCCAAGGCATCCCTTTGCCCTCTGCCTCCGGCCCACAGATACCACTGCTGTGAAAGCTGGTTTTCAAGAAGAAAACTTCAGTGTTTGGATTACTAGTTGCCCATCCTGGCAACTAGTAAGAAGAAACTTACTAGTAAGAAGAAACTATCATTTCTTCTCCAGTCTGGGTGTCATATCACAGCAAAATGAACATGTTCTCCTGGCCTATGGTCTCCTTACCTGGAGTAACCAGATCATGGCAATCGCAATACACGAGGAGTTCGATTACTCGATGAAGGAATACTGTTATCTAATAAAAACCTTCATTTGGTTAACATAAAGGGGAAAAAGCTCCCTAACCCTCAGTCAACAACACATTACTACAATGACACAGCAAGCCAAGAGGTGCAAGACGAGAAATTATTTGCTTAGCTGCTGCACTGTGAGAACTTAACCCCCGCTGGCTCGCACCATCAGTCTTCGGTCCTCTGGGCCTCTAGGTAACGAGGTACTGTTCTGCTGTCATTGTCACTTCACATGTTCGGTCTCTAAAGCTCTGTTTGTTGCTTCATTCTGCTCTATGTCTCCCCTAGGAACACCTCATTTTAATATAAATAGAGCGTTTCATCACTCCATGGCAAAGAATCACAGAAGGGACAACTCCCCACATTACTGGACACAGTGCCCACAGACCTATTCCAAAAAAAGGTGTAAAAGAAGGGGAAATAACCCAAATTGAATAAAAACCATCGACAATCATTTCTCTAAAGATAATGCAAATTCTGGCTGTAACAGTTCAGCATAAAATCGAAGGCGAGGCTCTGGTGGTTCGTGTTGGAGCCTGTTGTCAGGACAATGGGAGAGGCGAGGTCACAGAGCTCTCACCCAGGCCGACACAAATCAGACCACCACCCTGGTCTTTAAGCTGGAGTCAGGGTGATTTTTTCGGACCCCTAGGAAAGGCTTAAGATACTAGCGCTGCTCAAATTTAGGAGAGTTAGTATTTCCTGAGAGTTGTTCTGAGACTTAACAAAATGAAGTATAACGTTTGCTTTAACCAGACTGAGTTTGAAGAGTGGATGGAGAGACAGCAGAACAATCGTACATGAAATGACCAGAAATGTGTTTTGTCACTAGGCCTGCCCTTCTAAGACTTCCCTGGGTTTCTGTAGGCCTCCTGCATCTCTGGCGGTGTCCTGGGCAGTGTCTTTCTCCCTGTGATTCCTTCCCTTCTCCCATCCATCCTTGGGGTGATGCTCCCACCTAGAAGGCTGAACTGTGTGCCTCCGCCCCTTCCGCTGTTACTGATCCCCTCTCACCACTCTGGAAAATGGTTCTCTCCCTCACTGTAAACCCGCCGCTATATTTTCATGAGCAGTACCTCCTCTCCCTGGAAACAAACAATGAAACCATTTCTTTTCTATAGCACATAGCCCTAGCAAGTACTTACTGTCTGCTGCCTTAGAGTCTTCCTGGCAGCTAAAAGTCTGGCATCTACCCAAAGTCGTTCTGGTTCCCTTATCCCAAAGTTACAAGTCTTCTTCCACTTCTTTCTTTGCTTTTGACTGGCACATGTCAAAGTGATTTTAAGTCTCAATAACCCCCTTCCTACCTCTCCCCTGGAGTGGTGGTGGAGGGGCACCAGCACCAGTGACTGAGTCCAAGGTCTAGTGTATGCCCCAGGCTCCTCTAGAGGAACTACAGATACCAGTTGTCTACTCTCACTCAATTTGGTGTTCTTTTTCAAAATCATTGATATCTTTATTTTCCAAGGCACTTATGAATGAAAAACACGATTCCCATCTTCCAATAGACACATGTATAAACTCATTCAAAAATCATTTATGATTTTTAAATCATAATTTTCTATGACTAAAAAAAGTAATAATTGATTTCTTAAAAATTGTGCTTTTTAATCACGATTTCCTGCACATTTTAGAAATAAAAGTGAAACAAACATTTTTCCCTTCTATCTACCATCTACTGTTTTACATCAAAGGGGAAAAATAAAATTCATATCTATTTTTTATGTTTATTGTATACTTTACATCAAAACAAAAGCCTAGAGAAGATAATGTGAGCTTTATTTTGCTGTGTTTCGTTTACTAGATCTTAACTATCTTTACTAGATCTTTTGGATTTTACTTGATCCAAAATGAGAGCTGAAGACAAAGCAGATGATTATTTATTGAATGCTGATATACTTTTAAAATTATTTCATGTACTCTACCTCAGTCCTTCTGAAGAAACCTGGTTACCACAACTTTGACCATGTAACTCTACCCTGGAGGAGCCTGTGGTTAAAACTAGATTCTAGAATTCTCTGAGCTATGCTTTTTCTATAGTACTGCATTATTCCACAATGGAGACATGAATCTGATGCTTTCTCCTTAAACAGACTTTTTGATGAACAGAATTTACACATAAGCCTAGCACAGAACACAATCAATTGTTTATGCCCTATTTTTTATTTTACAATTTGTCACATCTCTCTCTTTAGGAATAAACGCTTTTTAGTCCAAGCCCCTTTAAGTTTCCTTTTTCTAAAACAGTTCTTTATCTTCTCACCTTTCTTCCAACATCCTTATTAGTATCTTATTAGAACTCCTTTGTGGCGTACTGAAATAACATGGTATTTTCCAACTCCTCTCATTTAAAGGAGGACTCCTATCTGGGTCATTCTCATGACTTGCTTTGACCAAAAGAATGTGACAGAAATTACCTGACACAACTTTGCAAGCAAAAGGACTTGGGTATATTATAAACACTCAGTAAAAGTCCTGATCTTTTATTTCTCTATTCGCAGTTGCTATACAAATAAATAATCATGCCTTATTGATTTGAAATAACATAAATGGTTTTCTTGCTGTAGAATACCATCCAGTTGACTCCGTAAATACAGCTGGCATCTAAATAGACTGAAAGGATTTCAATAGTAAATCTTTCTTTATAACGTAGATGTGAAATTTGTTATGTGAACATATGCAGAATGTGCAATTTATGACTATCCTGCCGTAGGGAATAGAAAATAACAGTGTGTTAGATGAGAAGAAATAATGGGATAAAAGAGTGGATGTTTTCAGATAGTTAGAGCAGCTTGGTTTGACAGACTCACAGGTCACCCATAGAAATATGTGTTAGCCAAAAGTCGCCTGAGGTTTGTTTTTGAAATGTGACCATACAAACAGTACATTTCTGTCAACTACTCCCTGACTTTGAGGAAAGGAGATCCAGACGAAAGGAAAAGAGTATAAGAACAAACACTGCCATTTAGTTCTGTCTCATTCACAATTACAAGATGTTGCATCAACTGTCAATTTTGTATTGATTCTCTTTTTGGACATTCATAAATAGGGTAATGAGCCAGAGAATTTTTACTATATTTCCGATTTGTTAATGAAACACTTAAGAAATTATCAGGTGATGCCATGAACATGTTTTTTTCAAGAAAATGACATTCTCTCAAGATGTATTAACAACTGGAAAAATTCACAGGTTATCTGATTAATGAAATTTTTGAATATATACTGCCATTCTTTCCATAATGAGGATATGGAAACTGGTAATTTTGATTAAACTTCTTAGTAGCAAACTAAAATGTAACTCTTTATTAGCTTTATTAACAAACTGATGTTTCTTATTGCAACACTGTTGCAATATAATAGGTAAGTCTTTGAAACAACCCAAAACAGATTACTGGACAAAAAAGATGCGGTACATATACCTGGTGGAATACTATGCAGCGATCAAAAAAGATAAACCAATGCCATTCACAGCAACATGAATGCAGCTACAAGAGATCACGCTCAATGAAATAAGTCAGAAGGAAAAAGAAAAATATCCTTTATCACTTATAGGAGGAACATAGGGAGTCAAAGCATCAAGGAAAAAAAAAAAACTATAACAAAACAAGAGCACAACAAACAAACTGAATTTGAAAATTAAAAGTGAGATAACACCTGATTCTTCTCTTCTACAAATTTTTAACTTTGTTCAAAGTGACCATCTTTATTGCCTTTATCCCCTTATCTAATACTACTGATGTTAATTTTATTAACCACCTAGTGATATTATTGGGATTCACATTACTAATGAGCTATTTAATCTTGTCTTTCGTTATTGCTAGTATTATTTATCATCTATTATTTAGTAATTGCTTAGGATTGGCATGTAGTAGCCTAAGCAATTTACATGCAATGCTTAGTCTAATACTCAACAATCCTATGTGGTTAAAATTATCAATAGCCTGTTTTACTTCTTAAGGAAACTGAGATGGAGAAAACTTAAAAAGCTTTAGAGCTTTACCACAAAGGAGTGAAGTTGAAACCAAATAAGGATCAAGGAAAGGAATAAGAACAGTAATAATAATAAACACACAACAAAAACCAAAAATGAAAAGACAAGGACAAACTGGGGACACTTGGTGGGGAGGGGGAAGGGAGAGAGTTGAGGGCAGACAGGAGCAAGGCAGACTGAGGTGATGGTGCACTGGTGATATGGTGATGGGGAATACATGGGGATTACAATTGATGTCAAATATATATAAATAAAGGAAAATAAATAAAGATCAGTAAAATTAAAAAAAAAGAAATTCAAATTGACACTTTCCATTAGACATTAACACAGAATACAAAACTTTTGAGTCAGAATCAAATAATCTCATTATTTCACAGATTTCATTATTATTATGCAAATCTAGGGCTTAAAAACATTTAAGAATAAGGCTTGCACTTCCCTAGCTTTTGGATCTGTTCCTGTGATTTAGACAGATTATTCTCAATTGAGAAATTTACTTTCAAGCTCCAAAGAAACCCTGATAATAATCTATGGATGTAATAACATAGTCTCTCTTCATGGGGTCAGAAAGTTCCTGAACATCTACCGCACCACTACCCTTCTGATCTTGCTTCTGGTAACTCACCTATGCCCAAGTGCCACAGGAAGGTGAGTGATGAGGTGAGCAAGTTCGTTGGGGAGCCTTGTAAGGGGAAGCACTACCTAAGGCCCCGAAATATTAGGAGGCCCTGTCCAAATCAACGTGAGTACCATCTTTTAGAAGTGACTAGTCCTTAGGATACAAAAGTGCATTTTTGTTTTACTTAGTTCATTTCACTTTGATTTCTCCATGTAGCACATCTGAGTGAAATTATACAGTATTTGTCCTTCTCCTAAGCATAACACCCTCTGGAGTGTTAAGGGAATGCAAAACAGTAATTCGAAGGAATACAGATACAGGCACCCCTGTGTTCAGTGCAGCACTATTTGCAATGCCCCAATTACAGAAACACCTCAGTGTGGAATATATTCACCAATGGAACACTACTCAGCTATTTTTTTTTTTTTAAATGAGGAACTCTTGCTTTTTGAGACAATATGGATGGAAATGGAAGGGATTATGCTAAGTGAAATAAGTCAAAAAGATAAAGACAAATACCAGATGGTGTCACTTTCATGTGGGATACAGAGAAACAAAACAAGGGGTCACACAGAACCAAACCAATAACAAACCCTAGAAAAATGCTTGTAGAATTGAGGCTACCATGGGTGGGTAGGGAGAGTCACTGGGAGGGGCATGAAGGACCGAGGTAGAGGACTATGGGGGCCTTGGTGTGGGTGTGGGGTGTGACACACATATCAAGGGTGTGATCCCATCATTCACACCACGTACACTGTTGTAAATCACTGTTATGTCAACTAAAAAAAAAGTATGTTCAAAATGTGACATAATGTATGTCAAGACATAAAGGAGATTTATATGAAAAGAGAAGACAAAATGCTCTTGAACAGAGTCAAGAGAATTAAACAAAGAAATTCAGATTAAAACAACTACAATAAAATCCTATTTTTACCTGTCAGATTGGCAAAAATCCCAAAGTTGGACAGTGTTCTTGGTAAGACAATTATACATGACTCAGGTATTTCTGGAGGGAGTGCAAAATGGAAAAAAAAATTAAAAAACCATGGGGAGCAATTAGGAAATATTTATCAAAACAATAATAACATTTACTCTGTGATTTAACAATTTCACTTCTGGAAAATGCACTGACAAAACTTGCACACAATAAAATAACATAATTTATTCATTAAAACTGCTTCTTATGACTAACGCCTAGAAACCACCTAAGTGGTATTAATTTAGGAAAAGGGCTAAATAAAAGAGGGTACACCTATATCATGGGACACTTTACCCCTATTTTTTTAAAAAAATGAGCTACTCTGCAAACACAGAGCTGGGATGACATTCAAAGTATATTGATTTAAAAAATACTTTAAAATAAAGGAAATTCTAAGGAAGAAATTAATACTTTCAAATGGAAGTCAAAGTACCTACCAAGTTGCTAATTATTTTTTGTCAAGTATCCTTTGTCCGGAAATAAAAACAAAATGATATGTTTATCACACAGCTAGATTGACACTTATCTTTTACTCTAGGAATTTCACTTATACCAACATTCTAAGAGATCGAAAGTCCAGTCGTAGGCACATGAGCTGTGAGCGTTTGACTTATATATTCAGTAGTTAACCACTCATAAGCTGTCAATAAAATTCTGGGCTTGTGTAAATTCTATCACATTTCCAATATGACATGATTTGGGTTGGGGAGATTTATGAGCATTTCTTACATATTCTTGCCACCAAGACCCTCGTCATACAAATTGTTACAGCAGACTACAAGTCACAGTAACTTGATTATGATTGTGTTTCAGGCAGACTACAAGTGATTAAGTAAACTTACTGTAAGGATCTAATAATACCAAAATAAGACTATTTAGCATATGACCATATTACTATTATTATTATTTTTCAAATATATATTTATTTATGCATATAAGCACTGGGGAACAGGCCAGAGATGCAGGAGGTAAGAGATCCACCAGAGACAGAGTGGGGAGCAGAACAGGAAAGATGACTGAAGTACACTGCTGAGGGGAACAGCAGGCGAGGCAGGGGAGATCTGCTGCTCCATGTGGGTCCCCTCCCTGGTGGGATCAAACTCATGCTGCAGTGGCTGTGAAGCTTCATGGTGTGGTGCTCAACCCCTTGTGCCACCAGGGAGGCCCACATTGCTATTATTAAGGATAGATGCTTCTTTAAGAATTATTGAGTTATTCCAGAAGACTCATTAATGCTGGAAAGAAAGTAATAACAGACATTCCAAATTCAAAATAAAGGATTCCAGATACAAACCCAAGGAACATATAGGGTTAATATATTACTCTACAGTTTCAAATTCCCATCATGACAGAGATATATTAACAGAAAGATAATAGGTTTGAGGCAAGTCTATCAGGATGTCAATCCCTTCTGCTATAGTATTTGCAATATTTGGATAATTTGTCCTTGGAATTATATAAAATCTGTGTTAGTCATTGCTTCTTACTGTACTTTACCATGAAAATTAAAATGAATATACCCAACGGACTTAAAATTACTTTGGTGATAATTACAGTCTTGCTCACTTCGTGGTGCAATATTGTGACTGTTAGCAGAAGACAATACCACCCGCTGACCTCCATCGTCATGACACTTTCTCACTGCCCCTTACCAACTCTACCCTTCTAGCTGGCATTTCAGCATCGGAGGGTAAAATGTTATACTGAGAGGCCGTCCTGCTGGTGAAGGGGATTAAGTCACAGCACTATGAAGCATCTGCAGTCACTGCAGAAAAGTTCGATCCCTGGCCAGGGAGGGGATCCACATGGCGCAGCAGACCTCTCCTGTCTCACCCGCTGCTCCCCTCAGCAGTGTGTTTCAGTCCATCTGCCTGTCCTGCTCCCCACTCTGTCTCTGGTGAATCCTCTCACCTCCTGCGATTCTGGCCTATACCCCAGCCTTGAACGCATAAATAAATCAATCTTAAAAAAATAAATAAAATGTTATACTGGCATCTTGATTACACGGTATATCCATTTCCGGTTGGGGAATCACAAAAGATGATCATGAAGCAAAGATGAATGTCATTAACTCCAGAATGTTTTCCAGATGCACTCACAGGTTGCTTCGGTGCCAGGACAGTGCGCGCTCCCTACAAGCTCTGTCCAGCAATCTGCACGGGCACAAGAGAAGCCTGTAAAAACACCAGGGAATTAATGTATTCATTTCATCTTCTTTTGTACCATTTAGAGCAAATCCTTTCTGTCAGAGTCTTAGAACAGGAAACTTAATAGCTATCATAAAGCCTATGATAAACATAAAAGTTCTTGGATTTCACACTATGTATGCATTGTCTGATGAAATAATGTGACTTTATAATTGTTCAGATCTACTAAAATTTCAATCAAAATTACCTTAATTAGGTTCTTTAGAATTTGTGTGACCCTCATTTTTAAGAGTTAGATGAGCAGATTTTACAACTATGGTGCATGCATTTAAACGAGTACCTGGTTCAGCTAAATAACTGGAAATATTGACTGATGGTAATACTAAGATGTCAGAACAGGAGCTCTGAGTGCATAGGAGTGCAAGGGAGGACTGGCCAGGAGTAGCTGGGACTAAGATGCACCTACTATTATGAATCCTGACCCTGAGGGTGACAAAGCAACACATCCTAAATGACAGTCAGAGATGAAGAATGTGGTCATCGTGACAGGTGGCAAGACCAGAGAGGTCCAAGGTGTTAGCATCTGGTGTCAGCAAAGACAGCAAATGGAAAAGAGAATTTGCAGAAATTGTTTTGATTTGATGCAGTCAGCTGCTATGTGACAAAAAATACAGCACATGGACTGTCCCTGATTTGTGGGACTGAAACTCTTTACCAACTCTACCCTTCTAGCTGGCATTTCAGCATCAGAGGGTAAAATGTTATACTGAGAGGCCGTCCTGCTGGTGAAAGGGGTTAAGTCACAGCACTATGAAGCATCTGCAGTCACTGCAGAAAAGTTCGATCCCTGGCCAGGGAGGGGATCCACATGGCGCAAGCAGACCTCTCCTGCCTTACCCGCTGCTCCCCTCAGCAGTGTATTTCAGTCTGTCTGCCTGTTCTGTTCCCTGCTCTGTCTCTGGTAAACCCTCTCACCTCCCGCGATTCTGGCCTGTACCCCAGCTCTTGTATGCATAAATAAATAAATCTTAAAAATAAATAAAATGTTATACTGGCATCTTGATTATAAGGTATATCCATTTAAGTGCTCATGTGTTTTTATTCTTCACTTTATTTTGATAGTTCATGTGTCAACCTGGCTTTCAATCCCTCTCCTTTAAGGCCATAATGTTTGTTTTTGTTGAAATCATTTTCTGCATGGTATAAAAGTATACTTTGGTAAGCATGGACACTAGTTAAGGGTTCAATTTTAATGAAATTTTATGACAAAATGCCTTAAATCCAGCATGATTTGCTTCACTTTTTAAAAATATTTTTTATTTATGCATATAGGCCAGAGGTGGGGGGTGCTATGTGAGATAATTCACCAGAGACAGAGCGGGGAGCAGAACAGGCAGATAGATGAAAACGCACTGATGAGGGTAGCAGTGGGCAAGGCAGGAGAGATCTGCACCACGTGGGTCTCCTCCCTGGCCGGGGATCAAACTCGCGCTGCAATGGCCACGGAAGCCCCACAGTGCAGTGATCAACCCCTTATGTCATCAGGGAGGCCCAAGCATGATTTGCTTCAAAAGCATTGGTCAAACATGACATGCCTTAGAGAAATCTTTTCCCCAGCCATTCCTTCTGTTGCTCCTGAAGCACTCCCGTCTTCCATTAAAATTGCAGTATAGGTATCTCCTAAATGAGAGCTTTTCTGGCCTGTCCTTGGTCCTCCTTCTCCTCTACTTCTTTCCTTTCTTTACATCCCCTGGCCACAAAATGCCCAGAACTGCCAAGTAGACATCCCCTAGGGATCTGAGTAACCCATAACCACGGGAGAGGTTTAGGAGGAGTTTGGGCTAACGGTTGCATTGTCATTTGCACATACCCTATCTTGCATACCCTATCTTCAGCAGTTCCTCCATTTATTCTTTCTTCAGGACTTTAGGAAGCAGCACGGAGGAACCCAGCTGCCTGGGGTCCAATCCTACGCCACCATTCATCGGTGTGTGCCTGAGCAAGTCACGTAAACTCGCTACAGTTCCTGGTAAGCTGGTGACGGTGGTTAAGAATAGCACCTACGGGCCTCCCCTGGTGGCGCAGTGGGTTAAGCAGCGCACTATGAAGCAAACCGCAGCCACTGCAGCACGAGTTCGATCCCTGCTGCCGGCCAGGGAGGG
>JAGFMF010011608.1:4943217-4974278 GCA_019455555.1 Galemys pyrenaicus | reverse complement strand
CGCTCTCTGTGGTGAATCCTCTCGCCCCCCCGACACCTCTGGTCTGTGCCCCACTGCTTGTATGCATAAATAAATAAATCTTAAAAAAAAAAAAAAAGAATAGCACCTACTTTAAAGATCATTGTGAAGAGTCAATGAGTTGCTACACTCGTAACATTGAAGATCACGCTTAGACCCATCCGAGTTCACCGTGGTTGTCTGATATCATTCTTGTTATTTCATAAATGTCTACTTGGCTCCTCTGGGCATTTCGCTCTATCCAACATACCGCAGGACCCTTATCGCAAACACTCTTGGGTGTTCTCTGCAGACCTGCCACCTCTCTTGCCCCAGGCCACACTCATACCTATATTTAGTTGATCAAGAAAGATATAAGTGTAATCCACCTCCACCTCCACTCACCCCCTGGCCTGCCCGCCCCCTGAACCCAGTCCTGTTGGATCGGCTTTTTAAAGAGGGAAAGTGTTCTCGCCATCTGCCTGAACAACAAAGCCACAAGGAAAGAGCTATAACTCACAGGCACGTATCTATTTGCGGCCCTGCTTCTCTCTATCACCTGTGTTAAAATATCACAATATTTCAGCTGTTAATTGAAGCACGCTGGCGTCTTGAGTTATTTTTATAGTCAACTTGAGATGATATGTGATAGTTCAGATTAATGGAAGCTGTGAGTCAGAAATTCTGTCTCTAGTTAGGGTTATAACTTTTAACATGTGCTAACATGTGATATCTGTAGATCACGTGACCTGTATTTCTAAAATGGGGATTTGAAACACTGAACTTTTGTCATGGTAACACGTTATGCTAAATGAAAGCAACACTTTAGCCTCATAATTTTTTTTTCCCTCTGGTACCACATGTCTTAATAAAAAGCAGTCATTCTAATGTTTTTCAGATGTCTTCAGCAAACCCAAGGGTATTTAACTAAAATAAGCAAATACCAGGTGAAATGGGTTTATCAACCTTACAAGAGTGTTTATAAAATGCTGATCAGGACCAAGAAAACAAAGAAAAATGATTTGTGAGAAAGAAAGCCCACCTATTTTGTTGCCCCTCCACTACGTAAGGAAGAGTCTATGCGGCATCCAGGGGACCGAGGCTCAGAAAGTGTGAACTGCCTGAGAAGCGGCCTGGAGATCCTTTTAAGTGATGTGCGCAGCAAAGCTCTTAAAATGGGCCTAATTAGCTGTTTGATGTACTTGACAGAGAAAGATGTATGCAAGCAGAGAGAAAAGACTGCAAACACAGATATCCCTGATTGCGTTATTGTCCAAAAACTTTAATTAATTTCTTGAGGACTATCTTTTCTATAATTTAAAATGGTTTAAAAGATGTACAACTAACAGGCTCAAAGTGTTTCTTTAGCTAATCACTGCACTGCAGGAGGCTGGAAATCATAGAGCACATTTTATACCTCCTCGAGCAGCTCAAGGAGTACTTCTAAGGCTCTGGCTTCCATCCTCCCTGTGCCTGCGCTATGGCATAGAGAAAGGAGACTCGATTTTGCTGACACATTTTTAAGAGTGCCATCACCCTCGCTCTGCTCCTCAGGGTACCGGAGGCAGGTCAGCCGTGGGCCTGGCCACGTGCTCTTGGCGCACACGTGTCGTGCGAGACGAAAATTGAATGCTGACTATGGGCTCAGTTAAAAAATACACTTTTCTGCATTTTAAAAATCAAAATGAGCCCTTCTGTCAGGATTACATGCTTCTGCAAAGACATGAAGTTTTATAAAGAAAAATGTGGATCCCACTGGAGACAACTTTTTGAAGAAAAATTATAATGGTAAATTGTGTACACAGTAGCTATCAAAACAGAAGCACAGGAAAAGAAGCTGTTCCTGCTTATTGCCGTCATGGAAACATACATTCTACATTTGCTAGCGCTGCCTGGGTTTTCTTTGGGAACATATATATGTTTTAAATTGTTGTGAAGCTTTTAAGGCAGTCACTACTTCCAAAATCATTCTGCTGGAATATTCAGGGAGGCAGTCAACTTAAGGGTCGTTAGTGAAAACAAACAAAAACTAATAACCAGCTGAGCTGTGGGAGAGTAACGACCATGGGGTCTGTGCCCGCCCAGCTAGAGCGCCCCAAGGGAGTCATCAGAATCGACTGGGTGTAATTATCAGTCAAGAAATTTTACTTAAAGTGACTCTTTGTCGGAGACATCTAAGATTGTTGCCAAAATCATGGAGGATACGATGACTGATGTACTTTCATCGTCTTTGTGTATGGGTACGTGGAAAACCTTTCTCATTCATCCAATAAATGTTTACTGGGGACTCACCAGGTGTCCCCGGGACTGATATACGGTGGAAAAGTAAACAGACCGAACTTCCTTCTTGGAGCGCGCAGGCCAGCTGAGGCGGCGGTTTAAGTAAACTCTATAAATAAGTGGCTGGCATGCTGGATTATATGGGGATGTGCTGGCCCAGGGCACAGAGCCGGGTACCGCGTGCAGGGCTGCCGTGCTGACGTGTCACTGGTGTGGGGTGGGGTGGGGACTGCAGCCTTGGAGCGGAGACAGAGCTGACGGGCATCTTAAGACTCACCCCGGGGGCTGTGTTGAGATTAATCTAAAGTGGAGCAAATGTGGAAATCAGGTGATGACTTTGGAAGTTCTGATGGGGAACTGAGCAGGAGACAATGGTGGCTGGGGCCACCTCTGCCTTGGAGTGGGGAGAGCAAGAAGCACAGCAACGGTTGCAATCCTCCGGGCCGGGTCAGGGCAGGCAAGCAATGCCTTCCTCCTGTGCTTTTGATCTTAGCCTTATCACCTCCTCCTGGACTGGACTCCATCAATTACCCCGGCCTATCAATCTCTCCCGTGCTACTGCCTCCTTTCCCAAGCAAGCGCACGCCTCTCTCATTTATTATAAAAAGAAAGGAAGGGGATTTTTTGCTTTCGCCTTTTAGTACATGTCAGAAAAGAAGCGATGTCTTGAGCTGAGACTCAGACAATGAGCAAGTTTAGTGGGCAGAGAAAGGGGAACCCAGGCGAAGGCAGCTACAGGATATAACGGGCAGAGTCGCCAAGGCTGGAAGAGGCGACGTGCGGGCCTGGGAGTAGTCTGGCTTTGCGGGGGTGTCCTGGAGGGCACCCGTGATGGGCAGTGGACACCCGGTCACCAGGTGCCCTGGGACCGCTCTCGAGGCGGAGAGCATCGCAGCGCCAGGCATGGAGGCTCCCAGGGAGGAGGGGGCGGCGGCCTGACACCGGCTGCCTCATAGCAGAGGCGGCTGCATACTGGCCCCAGCGGGGTGCAAGGTGTGTGCTGGGACCCCTGAGGAGGCCCCCCCCGGCAGGGAGCATGGCCTGTCCCCTGCAGGGAGCACCGGGGGTCGGTCTGCCCAGAGCCCCACCCAGCTGGCCGCAGACCAGGCTCCCCTCAAGGATAACCCACAAGACTTTTCAGGGCAGAACCACAGGCCAGCAGAACAGGTATTTCAAACAGACTTTAGGGGCCGAAACTCAAACTACAACGTTTGTCATTGCTGAAGTATAACTGACAAGCGGTATGTGAGGTTCGTGCTCCATACAATGTGGCAATGTGAAGTGGTCACTACAAGAAGTCTATTTTTCATTCAGTCTTAGGACTTTTGTGGATTTGCACTGTTCTGTGCTAGCCTATGGATCCCAAGCTGACACTGCACCCCAGCACCTAGTACCAACTGGAGGTTATCAAATCCCCTCCCCTCTGGTAACCACTAACCTTTTCTCTGTGTCTATCAGTTTGGTTCAAACTATGATTTCACAAAGCATCTCCTGACCACTTTCAGAGGACTGTCTGGTATCCCAAGGAAGCCACTGACCCTAATAAGGCTTCTGCTTAAAGCGTCCTAGTATTTCACACAAGGGGATTTTCCAGGAGCTCCCTTGAGAAACGTGGGCTGACGATGGGAAAGTTAAAAAAAAATAGATCTGGGGCCTCCCTGGCGGCACAAGGGGTAGAGCCCTGCCCTGTGAAGCAGCGCGGCCACTGCAGCGCCAGTTCCATCCCGGCCAGGGAGGGGCCCACAGGGTGCAGCAGACTCTCCTGCCTCGCCCGCTGCTCCCCTCATCCGATCTGCCTGCTTTGTTCACCACTCTGTCTCTGGTGAATCCTCTCACCCCCACACCTTTGGCTTATACCCCAGTTCTTGTATGCATAAATACATAAATCTTTTTAAAAAAATAGCTCTGTATTTACAGAGATTGATCTGGAAGCAAAGTACAGGCAGACTGACCAGCGGCAGCATCAGCGATGCCCAGGCCAGAGTTATCCCAGATCGTCTGGCAAGAGTGATGGAAACTCCAAGCTGTCTCCGATGCCCTCCTGTACAGACAGGCGTGGGGTACAAATGCCGGCCGGCCGTAGGGAAAGAGACATCGGGAAACAAATTTTGGAGAGGAAAACAGAACAGCGGGGAACCCTGGTGGCCCCGAACCGCCTGAGCAGCGAGAGGCTGAGCCCATTCAAGGAGCAATTTATTGGACGGGGGCTGAGAGCCCGCACCCAGGGACGCCCGCCTGCCGGCAGAGCGGCTACTCCGGAGACTTTAAAAACTTCACCGGGGGAAAAATTACAGTCGACAGCAGCAACGCTGCATGGCCCAGGGCACAATATGCCGATAACTAAGTCCCAGGGAGAACTGATTTGTGAGTCCTGGGCACTTGCAGAGCGCAGGGCGATCGACGAGCGCTGGTCAGGCCTGACCAGAGCTGTCGCAGCTAACAAGAGAGCGCTGGAGGTCTCCATTTAGCCCTGAGCCCGTCTCCAGAGGCCGCGCGGCTGTCTGTGCCTTGCTTCCAGTCAACACAGCAAAAGCTGCAGAATATATTTTCACTTTCAAAAAATGCAAACTGCGAGCGAGATAAAGTTGCCATGCTGGACTAGAGCAGGAGTGAATGATGAGAGCCCAGCAACGGACAGGAAGAATAAATCACGTGTGCCCGGCCAGAGCTGTCTTAAGTGTGTCAACAGGACAGAAAGCCAGTGTCTGTGTTCGCGTGCCAGGCACACCGTGTTAATGGGACTAGAAAGGGTTAAACACATTCACTCACACTGGATTTCGTCCTGGAATGACGGTAAGCGGACACTTCCGCAGGATTTCTCCTGAAGAAACTGCTTCTAGTAAACTTATAATTTCAGGTTGTGCCTCTGTGTGGCCCTCAGACAAGTACCTGCGGTGGGCTTTTCATGCCAGCCCCACCCGTCAAGGCGAGGACACATTTCCTTCTCGATTTCATTTCAGCAAGTTCCCCATTTCCTGGGTGTTTGAGAGTCCATTTGAAATACTCTGCATCTTTAAATGTTTTCTCAAATTATCAGCTCCTTTGACATCGCTGCTAATATTGTCAAGACCTTTCCTCCCAGATGTTTTCCAGGAAGATGTACCCACAAAAGGTCAGCGCTGCTTCCCAGCCCGCGGGGATCAGGGGTTCCGGCACTCTCCACTTGGGAGCGCGCAGGTGCATGAGAAGAGAGAGAAGGTTACCCTTTGGTAAGCTCTATTTAATTCTCTAAAATGAGAGAAAGGTCACGCTGGGGAAGCAGCCTCCTTATGCATTTGAAGCAAAAGCCTGTGCTTTAGCTTGACGTTCCAGGTGGCCCAGCCAGGGCTGGAATGCACGGGAGGGAGCCTTCCTCTCCGGTGGGCTCTGCGGGGGATGCTGCCAAGACTGACTGGCTACTGGACAGCAGTACGCCACAGGGTCCTCGATGGCCCCAGACTCCCTCACGCAGAGGCACCCTTTCTTCCCAACGCTCCAGCAAGTGGGTGCCCTTTCACGGTCTCCTGGACCTGCCACGCCACTGGATACGCACCCCTCGGGGACGGATGTCTGTGCGCCCAGATAGCGCTTTCCCTGCCCATCACCCTGACAAATAGAAGCCACACAAACAATTTTCAACTGTGATGCAGGAGCAAACACACACTTGTGGTCCAAGAAAAGTCATGGCAGATGTCACATGCTGATGTCACACCTCAACTTTCATTCTAAAGGTTTGTCAGTTCCCTCGCACCGATCTTCCTATTTCAACAGATACCGGGTCTTGTTTCAACACTTTTATTAAAAAAAAAAAATCAGCGTTAATAGCTTTTCAAGCCCATTCATTCCACAGAGGTTCCAAGAAAGCTTAAAGGAATGTCTATTTCCACATGAAGGACTAGACAACACATCAACTGAACTTGCAAGACATGCCATTTTACATACCTTTGTAACATCCGGATTAGACTGTGGCGGAGCTCTCTCCCCGGGGCCATTCTTAAAGACCACCCAGGGAATTCCCAGTGCGGAAAGCAGCATCAGTCTGCAGGTTTAGGATCGGAGAACATTTCAGTTGTGTCTACACCGTAGCAGCAACATGTCTACGTGAAGCACAATTAAAAATCTGCAAGAAGAAATGAGAATGTCTAGCTTCCCTGGCAGGGGCCCCTTCCCGGGACTCTCCATGTCCTCCTCCTCCTGTCACTGTACTACAGGGAAGCAGGTTGGCTACAGCTTTTGTGTGCATCAACTTAAGTAGCTCCAGGGCTTCCGCAAGGACCTACTTTAATCTGCTACCGAACCTAAATAAAAATGAACTGCACACTGAAGCATCACCTACTTCCCTAGGTAAAGTCATTTAATTAACTTATTTACAAATTAAAAAAAACAAACAAGCATAAAGCCTCTAAGTGGCATTACAGGTATAGCGCCCCTATGGATGTTTTAAGTGTAGCTCAGCAAAGAGCAAAGGTGAGACAGTTTGACCAGAAAGCCAGCTCTTCTATGGTTCTAATAATCAGGTGAGCGGGTCTGACAGTGTCGGCACCCTGATCTTGTTCCTCTCTGCCACACATCCTGTATTCTGCCCAGGTGTAGTTAGGGACGAGGATGCAGGGAGTCTCTTCCAGTCTAGTTCATCTCGCTCCAACCGGTCTCACTAACCGCCACCGAAGTCTTAGCAAAAATCCCAGTGCTGGGTCCACTGCGATGGTCCTGAGAATCTGCCCTTAGAGGCATGTGCCAAAATGCAGGTGCACGAAGAGGCTGTCCCCAACAAGGTCACCCAGGGCCAGCTCTTCATGTTTCTCTGCAGGTAAGTTTAGAAGAAAATGAATCTAAAGTTTGAGTCTTCATCTTATTCCAACAGTAGAAAAACAGTATGTTTTTCTAAAATAAATCAACCTTATTTTGAAATGCATTATAGTCCTTTCTTATATTTTTTTATGCAAAAGGTACATAATGGTTTCAAGGGAAGAGTTTTGTTTTGGGGGGTTAGAGTTTGCTCTGAAGTGTCAGCAGGATTTGTCTTATGTCAGAGGCTGGTGAGATGTAAGTCTCTCCGACACATGGGCCCATGAGTTAGATCCTTTCTTTTTGTTCTCTTAGATGAAGCGTTGAAGACAAGACTGGATTCAGTTTCATTGATGGCAATGCCCCAGTTTCTGTTCTGATTTCACCAGACAACTTAACCACAGTAAGAGGTAAATTATTTCAATAAGCAGTTAACAGCATTCTTTAGACGATGGCAGGAAATGAACTCAAGATCATTAACAACAGGAAAGTTTATATCCTTGGAAAATAAAGTATACCTTTTAATTGCTTCTTGGAGATGTGGCAACATTTTTACCGTGTTGAAGTCACACCATCCAAGGCAGGCAGGGTCCCGGTGCTGTGTCGCTGGAGTGGCCACATGGCAGATGCACCAGGAGCTGAGAAGGAGCAGGGCTGAGCTTCCCAAGGACAAGTTAAACCAGCACTTCCCCAGGCAAGGCCAGAGTCATCCCATCCACAAATAACTTCTGTAAGCCCCCGAAGATGCTGCCTTCCCTCTGGAGATCATTTATTTTATCTTTATGTTAAACTTAGAAGCAAATACCAAATGTCACTCTAATCCAAATAACTATCTTCATATTAACAAAACAAACTTTGCAATCTATATTTCTGCATATTTTTTAAAAAAATGCTTCGTTCTGGAAGACAGTAAATATTTGTGAAGCTGAATCTACTTTTTCTAATTTATAAGATACATTTTTTTAGATTTAAAAATATAGTTTAGAAACATTTTTATTGACTTAAATGTCCCTAGTATCTACAAACTAAATTATGAAATAAAAGTAATACTCATTCCCAAATTTTAACTAATTGGCAAATTTTCAATCATTTAATGATGGATCGCAATAACTTGAGTGACAGAAAGTATGTAGTGCCTGTGTGTGTGTGTGTGTGTGAGAGAGAGAGAGAGAGAGAGAGAGAGAGAGAGTTAAAAGCTAAAAGCTGGGCACTTAGGATTATTCATTCAGTTTTTCTTTCAGGAATGTTAACAAATACAGCAAATTCTTTGCTTTGCTGTTTAAGTATGTGTACTAATTTATTTAATAAATGTCTGAGCTTGAACTGAAATAGATTTGAATCCCAATGCAATCACATTCATTACTTGAACAAACTGCTAAAACTAGAACTCTCATTTTTCTCATTTGTAAAACTGTCGCTGTAATGCCTGTCACTGCGGCTGTTGGGAAGACGATGGGCCCCAGCACAGTGCCTGGCTTGCAGTAGACAACCACTAAGCAATCACTTCGCAGCACCCAGATTTAGGAAGAGAATAAAACAAATCATACTATGCTAAGCAGGGTTTAACTTTACTGAAACATGATTCAGGAAACATTTGAGGGTCTTAGAGTTTTTTGTAAAGCGTTGTTATAAACACCTCATTTTAATGCATCATGTTTGGAGAGACCCAGCTTTGAAGAGAATCATTTTAAAAGAATGCAACAAAGGTCTTATCTCATTGCTCAGGAGTTTGGAATAACTGTATTATAAACACATAGCAGAGGTTAGACAGGTCTTTTTCCTTCCTTATGTGATAGATTTTCAGAACTGGGAACCACTGAAATAATCTTAAGCAAAATAATTTAATACTCTTCTCTGAGTCTTAGTCTTCATGTATAAATGAAGTCTTGAAATACGTCATCTTTTAGGCCCCTTATAGCAATGACCTTGATTTAGCCTCAGTACTCCTCTTCTCCAGAAACAAACAAATCATAGGGTAAAAAATCCAAAACTTTTCTCTGAAGTCTCAAAAGGCAACTTGTTACTGACAATAAGGAAATCACCAGGAACGGAAATACAGCAGATAAAAGAATACTCATTTACCTTAATTTTTTTCTCTAAAATCATGGTAGGAGGGAGAGATGTTTGAGGAGGGATGTGAACAATGGCAGATTGGTCTGATTTTTAAAAAAAGAAAGGAAAAAGAAAATCACCATTAATCAAAATGACCCTGACTGAAACTTCTTAATAGAAGACTTATCTCACACCTTCTTGGTCAAAAGAATGAGAGGTCACCCGTACAACCTCTTCCACATGTGTGCATCCCCCCCTCCCCCGCTAAAACCCTGCCTTTTGTGCCAAATTCACAACCCTTCAGGAAAAGACCTAGGTTGTAAAAGGAAGACAAGGTTCTATTTTTGCCTTCATTTCCTGCACAAAATATTTAGATGTTTGTCTAAGAAAAAGATATATATATAACATGCTGCCTTAAAAAAGAAAATACTGGTTTTAAAAAAAAAAAAAAACATTCAATCACAAACACATTGCAGTCAGTAGCTGGGCTTCAGCCTACAAATCATCGGGAAAGCCAGTTTCTATCTATGGAAGCCATAAAATGCCTTTTTAACTCAATATTGTTAGGAACATTCTAGTCCAGATTTGAAAGGATTTCCCTATTATTTTCTACCCCAAAGATTAAGTATTAAATAATGACCCCCACCTCCCCAAAAAATAGATACTGTCTTGTTTGTTAAGGAGACCTGTCTTACACTTTCCTAACATTATAGCCAGATTTCACGGTCACAGGAAAACAAAACACACCATAATGGAGTGGTTATTAATTCAATAAATCCAGCAGCTCTCCTGCTCTGGGCAAAAGGCAAAGTTAAAAGCAGCTGTTCATTGACGACATATGGGACATGCCCAGGGTGAGGTAGCTGCTTTAGCACATCATCCAGCACTTTTAAGGCTGACTGCACTCAATTTCTTAGACAATCTACACACCATTTTCAGTTCTGTACTCCCATAATTTATCACAACAATACCTCGAGCACATAGATCGGAGGAGGAAAATGAAAGCAATTTACAGTATCGAGATGAAAGTGGCTGTGTGGACAGAGAAGACCTACTATGTAAATCATATCCACAACTTCAAGGAATGTTGACATAATATTCTGGAATTAATTTTTTCCAGCATTCCTATGTAGGTCACACAAAGGTAAATCTAGTTTCTCCTCCCTACCTCTTATATCTGGAGTTGTTTATCAATATGTTAAAGAGGAAATTGATTTTACCTCTCCCTCCTACAAGGACAATAAGAACCTTATGTATAAAACCTAGCAATAACAATGAAAGGAATCAGTTGAGACATCAGCATGCAATCTTTATATATGTCTTCCAGTTAAAGGTCATCGGACGAAGCAATAAAAAAAAAAAAAAGACAGAAACACAAAGAATAGCAGTCCATTTGAAATAGTAGTCTGGATTATTGTAGACTAATCTCATTATGTCTCCCTTTAAAATATGTCCCTTAAACATATTCATATAGGTAAGCAACACTGATGACAAACAATGAAACATTTTAATGAAGAAGTGTTTTCATGTCATCAAATAATGTATTTTGTATGGGAGGCTGTTTGTATACTCTAATGGAAATAGTACGCTGATGGTATGTTCATCAAAACTAGGTGATTATTTCCACTTCCTTCCCCACCACCCTTCTGTCTCTTAGTCCTCCCATCCTTCACAGGACAACCTGTGACAGCCGCCAGCAGTTACAAGGTAGTGGGAGAGAGCTCCAGAAAGCATCTCAGAACAAAAGGTAATAAACAAAAACCAGGACATGTAAGAACATTCTAGGAATCTTCAGAAACACTTGAAGTATTTCATTTCCTGAAGACACACAAAGGCAGGGTGTCAGCCTTTTTATTTACATAGTAAAGACAAAGTAGACCGTTAAAACTGGAAGAGTTGTCAACATGCTCTTTTGACACATTTCTCTTTCTGTAAATGAAAGAAATAATTTACTAGTTGTTTTTCATAGGAAACAAAAGTTAATCTGTTTGGTGTAGATAATTTGGGGTTAAAAAAATCACTCCCAATTAATTCTAATAATCAGAGATAAACTCTACGTCAACTCTTCTGTCCTCTACACATTACTGTCTTTCACTTCTTCATTCATTTTTTTTTCAGGTAAATGTGTAAATTCATGTACATATCTTTATATTAATGCTGTTAAATTTCTTTACATCATATATATCCAAAATGTCTCTTGTTCCATTAGCATTCACTGTTGATGCTAAGGGCTTAGATTACACTCTTTGATATATTCCTTACAAAAATCCTTATGTGGTAGTTATTGTGGAATAATAACAACTGTTATTTTTATCATTATTCTATGACTATGTATAGAAAATGGAGGCATAGAGTGGTTAAGGACATTGCCAAGGTCATACCAAATCACTGACACGTGGTTTTGAAATCCAGTATGACTGTCTCAGCGAGAGCTCTTAGTCACAAGGTACATTATCATTACAGGTGTTTTTAATTCTTAAGTTTTCATATATCAGTCATAGGAATTGTTTTCTTCCACCTCTGTGCTTAGAAGGACCTTCACCCTATGTCTGCATGTAAAGTCACCTCTGTATTTCTTCGAGTTCTTTTATTTCTTCCTTTATATTTTATTCCTTTATCTCACTGCAATCTAAAGATACGGGATGAGGCATCTTTAATTTTCTGTGTAGTTAGGAAATTTACCTAGAACTAATTATTTATTTTTTCCTTGATGCTTTGAAATATTGATTTATCAATGTTAATCATTTTATATGTTCTAGCTACTGTATTTTAACTACATGATAAGATCTAACAGTGCACATCTCCCACTCATCCGTTTTCAGATGTTTCTACTTATAACTTAGGTGTTCACTTTTTCAATTATACCACACAAATATTTTGGAATGTTAGAAAAATCCTCAAGTGGGACTCGCTGGTGGCACAAGAGGTTAAGCACCGCACTATGAATTATCCGCAGCCACTGAAACAGGAGTTCGATCCCCGGCCAGGGAGAAGACCCACAGGGTGCAGCAGACCTCTCCTGCCTCGCCCGCTGCTCCCCTCAGCTGTGTGTTTCAGTCAGTCTGCCTGCTCTATCCCCACTCTGTCTCTGGTGAATTCTCTCACCCTCACCCCTATGCCTCTGGCCTGTACCCCAGGTCTTGTATGCATAAATAAATACAATCTTTTAAAAAAGAGAAAAATCCTCAAGATTTAGGGGGAAAATAGGCTTATAAATACATCTGAGGAAAAAAATCTGTATTTCTATAATCAAATAGTAACCTAATGGCAAAACAAATCATAACTGACTTTTATTGTTTTATGATTTAGTTGTGAATCTTTAAATCTTTTGGAATTCTTAGTAAATTCTACCTCTTATGTCACTTTATTTATTGTCAAATCAAAGAATTATGAGTATATAACCAGAATTATTTCAACTCATTTAATTTTTGTAAATATTTAATTATTTATGCATATAAGAGCTAGTGTACAGGCCAGAGGTGTGGAAGGTGAGAGGATTCACCAGAGACAGAGTGGGGAACAAAACAGGCAGACTGACTGAAACACACTGCTGAGGGGAGCAGCGGCTGAGGCAGGAGAGGTCTGCTGCGCCATGTGGGTCACCTCCCTGGCCAGGCATCAAACTCACGCTGCTTCACAGTGAAGCACTCACTACGCCACCAGGAAATGATTAATCATTTAATTTTAAAAAATAATTATTTATTTAATCTTTAAAATTAATTAATTAAACTTTAAAAAATTTCAAAATTATTAATTTAAAATTAATCTTTAAAAAATTAAAAATAATTATTTGAAATTTTAAAAAATTAAAAATAATGAAAAATAATTATTTAATTAAAATATTTTACATTTTATTTAATTACTTCTTCATTTCACGCAAGAAATTTTACTATTTTCCATGCATTTAATAATTTTACATTTCAGTAAAGATTCTGCCACTTTTATGATTATGACAAGATACTCATAGCATTATTAGAAACCTAATAGGTGTCACGTAACAATGTTCACTGAAGTAAAAAAAAAGAGAAGAATTAAAGTATCAAGCATTAAGCTCATAATATGTGCAAGACATTATATCCTACTAACTTTGGATCTTTTTTTATTCTTCTTTTCAAGCTGTGTTAGGTGTGATATTAGATGGATTTTTCTTGCTTTTTAATGTGGACCTGTATTGCAATTATCTCCCCCCTTAAGAACATTTGTGCTGCATCCGACAGATTTTGGTAGTTTCTATTATCATTTTTGTTCATCTTAAGGAATGTTTACAAATAACTCTAATGTTTAGGGTGATACTATGGAAAATGAGGATCAAAAATACAGCTTCTGTTAGCTCACCCCATATCCATGTAGGATGTGGGAACACAGTTAACTAGGAGACCCCAGTACTACCTGAAGAGTCCTAAAAGCATTAGTTCACTGGAATTGAAGGGTCAGATTTTTTAATGAATGTCTTCATTTCCAAAACTTGACATTTCATATTTAAATCTATATAGAAATTATAGATTTGATCTAAGTAAAACAATATTGAAACTCCAACAGTTAAATTCTTTTAATTAGGAGACAGATTTGCATTTACATTTTTAGCAATTCCTCTCTAAAACTGACAATTTTGAATACTTTACAGTTTTCTAATGCTCATCAGAAATATCTCTAGATGGGGCCTCCCTGTTGGTGCAGAGGGTTGAGTGCTGCACTGTGAGGCTTCCGTAGCCACTGCAGTGCGAGTTCAATCCCTGGCCATGGAGGACACACATGTCACAGCAGACCTCTCCTGCCACCCGCTGCTCCCCTCAGCAGTGTGTTTCAGTCCATCTGCCTGTTCAGCTCCCCACTCTGTCTCTGGTGACTCCTCTCACCTCCCACTACTCTGGCCTGTACCCCAGCTCTTGTATGCATAAATAAATAAATAAATCTTTAAAAATTTTTTTAAAAAGAAGTATCTGTAGCATCTGACAAATCTAAATAAGATAAATATTTGAATACTTTCTATAATATTTTCTACATATATACATGTAAACATCTATCTATATGCATGTGAAGGTTTGAGAGAAAATTTTTTAAGGTGAAATACAATAATTACCTCTGAAGTTATTTTCACGTCTCAATGTTATCTTATGAAAAGGCTTACTGTAATTCCATTGGGAAGGAGTTAATGCATTTTTTTACAGAAAATTTTAGTTTCTTCATATAGTCTCTCACCACCTTGTAAGTTATCTAAGGTCTTGCTGTTTTGTCAAGGAGTACAGACTGCTGGCAAAGAAGAGAAGGTAAGTATCAGCTATGAATGCATCAACAACAGCCCCTGTGACACACTCACACAGACAGACAGACACACACACACACACAGCAACTATTTTGAGTCAGGTTTTCTGCTAAATACTTTACTTAAAACAGAACAGTTCATAAACTAGACCAGGATGCTTATATTTGGGGCCACTTAAAAAAAGCTCCTAATGGATGGAAATGCTCTACTATGACCTAGTCATCATCTACTCGCTCATCTAAGAAAGTTTCCCACTGCAAGCCTGGGCAAGAAATCTCTATTGCTGACCATCAAAAGAATTTTATTTAAATTACTACTGATGAGGTTACTTTTCTAGGTAGAACATGGGGCATTTAAAATAAATTTCATATTATAGTCTAATTACCAATGAAATTGCCCTTTTGAAAGTCTGATGACAAAGATCACAACCATCTAATTTCACTGGGAGTATTAGTCATTGAATTAGTTAATTAAGAATATTACAAAATCAATTTAATTTTTATTATTAGTCTCAGTGTGCAAATACACTTTTTAATTTTCATAAGCTCACTCATCTCTTTAAAAATGTTTTTAGCTAAGAATAAACCAAAAGGAATAACGCTATGTTTAGATTGATTCTTATACTGAACTGAAATTTATAACTAGTCATTTATTATTATGTATCATTTCTCTCAGGATCAGTGTCTTGATAACTGAATCTGTATCATCTGCCTAATTGAATTGTTGTCGGGACCAACAGAGAAAACAAATAAAAAAAATCTCTTTTAAAACTCACAACTGTTGGGCCTCCCTCGTGGCACAAGGGGTTGAGCACCGCACTGTGGGGCTTCTGTGGCCACTGTAGCTGGAGTTCTCCCCCAGCCAGAGAGGGGACCCACATGGCGCAGCAGACCTGTCCTGCCTCATCTGATGCTCCCCTCAGCAGTGTGTTTCAGTCCATCTGCCTGTTCTGCTCCTCACTCTGTCTCTGGTGAATCCTCTCACCCCCCACACCTCTGGCCTGTACCCCAGCTCTTGTGTGCATGAATAATAAAATATTAAAAATAAATAAATGAAACTCATAACGGTTAAGTACTAAATACTATAAATCTTACTAAAAGTTGTTAGTTTTTTTCTTATATTCATGAGATTATATTGAAAAAAAATCATTATTTTTATTTCTTAGGTACAAAGATCCCTACCCCTAAATTTCAGGGCAACGTGTTCTAGAATTATCTTCATTTGTCTACCAAACTGGAATGCAAAAATTTGTACTTTGCCTTCTCGCCAACAAAAGATATGCCAGCTGTCAGGCAATGCTAAATGCATTCTGATTTCTTTATCTTAAAGGTGAGTAGGATCTTTATCATATAAGTGATATTTTAGAAAAGATTCTTGAGCTCTTGGGAAGATGTGGTTTTCTTATTAAATGTCAGTTTTCAGTTATTTTTGCAAATTATAAGGCCAAGTTTTGCACAGGCAAGCAAAAAAAGGGGGACGGATATGGACAAGTACTTAAATAAAGATGAGTGAATAACAGGTGTATTTTCTGCTTTTGTCATGGTGCCGCAAAACTCTACAAAATTCACTTTATAAATTTTAAGAATTCAGTGCATCAATAAAAACCTGAATTGACAATTCAAGGAAACAGCTTTCATCTCACTTAAAATATTTTACCTTAATCCCGTATATGTATTTCATCACAATGATACAAATCTTAGGGATAGTGACATTTTTCTTTCAGACAAAAGCATGTCTGTATTTGCCTGAAATTCTTTTGCAAATAAAATTAGAATGAAATTCGGTTCCATGAACTCTTAGTGGCATATGAAAAATAAGTTTTCAAGGATGGGGAAATAGTAACTTGTGATAGTTGTCTAAATATTAAAATCTCCAATAAAATAAAACTAAGTATTTCAAGAAAATATATTTCTGAAGTGACACAATTTATCAATCTTAGCTTTCAGATTATATTTCTCTTGACACAAGACCAAGCTTGGATGAGTATGGATTCTCCAGAGAAAGAAAACTAATAGGGGTGTGTGCGCGCGCGCGTGTGTGTGTGTGTATGACTAATACAGTCATGGAGACTTTTGAATCCCAACCTGCAGTTGACTAGCTGGAGACTGAGGAGAGCCAACAGTGTATTTACAGTCCTAGTCTGAAAATCTGAGAACAAGAAGACTCAATGGTGTAGTCCCAGTACAAGTCCAACTTGAAAGGCATGGGGAGTCTGATGGCCCAGCTCAAAGCATGGCTGTAAGGATGAATTCTCACTTCCTTAGCCTTTTTGTTCTATCCATGCCTTCAACTGATTGGATAAGGCTCACCCACTTTGGGGAAGGCAATCTGCTTCACTTACTTTACTAAGCCAAATGCTAATTTCATCCAGAAACAACCTCAGAGACACATCCAGAGTAATTTTAATTTAACTTACTGCAGCATTACTACATCTATGAATGTTGCAAAAGTTTCATCAACCCTATTATGAATAATAAAAATGCCAAAACATGTTTAGAATATATTACATACAACTAATAAAATTAGCTTTCATGAAATGCAACAAGAGTGCCTAAAAATACCAAATGGCAAATGAAGATGTCATAGAAAAGAAATCACATAAAAAAAGATAGTGTCAACAGTCAACTTATGTTACTACCAACAACAGCAGATAGTATCCATGGATCAGATACCTACAATAAAGTCATTTCACTTCAAAGCTGAAACATTAACTTCTTACCCCCAAATGTCTATAGAACTTATGCTGTCAAAACAATTAAAATGTTTTTTAAATAAAATCAAGTTTATCTTCTAATTTGAAAGGAATTATTAAATACTGACTTATAATCTTATAGTTTAACTCCTAAGTGTAAAAGTAAAATTAAAAATAGGTGTAAATATGTATTAATTTTAGTTTTACATAAAAACTTCAAATTCTATGCTGTGTTCACTCTCAAAGCAGTGTATCTATTTACAGATCCAGTAGAACCATTTAAATAATAAATTGGTCAATAGTTTTGTCAAAATGTTCAAAATATTATTACAAAAGTAAGATCACAAATTAAATGTAGAATATAGATATAACGTAATATATATTATATACTACATTGTTATATTGCAATAACAAGGGTATGGAAACAACCTGAGTGCCCAAAGACAGATGAGTGGATTGGGAAGATATGGTCTACATACACTATGGAATACTACACAGCAATATAAAAGATACTTTTGACTTTTTTGACAACATGGAGGGGATTATACTAAGCAAGATAAGCATCAGAAAGAGAAAGACACATACTAGTTAGTGTCACCTTTATGTGTAATATAGAGAAGTAAAACAAAAGACTAGATAAAACCAAATCAATAACAAACCCTAGAAAACTGACTGTAGAATTGAGTCTAACAGAGAGGGAAGAAAAGGGGGGCGAGTAAAGTGGGGAGGGGAAAGAATGGACTAGGATGGAGAATTGGGGATACCTTGATGGTGGGTGTGGTAAACATCAGAAGGGTGTGATCCTAGGGCCTCCCTGGTGGCTCAGTGGGTTAAGCAACACACTATGAAGCAAACCGCAGCCACTGCAGCATGAGTTCGATCCCTGCCACTGGCCAGGGAGGGGACCCACATGGCGCAGCAGACCTCTCCTGCTGTGCCTGCTGCTTCCCTTAGCAGTGTACTTCCATTGATCTGCCTATTCTGCTCCCCGCTCTCTGTGGTGAATCCTCTCACCCCCCACACCTCTGACCTGTACCCCAGTGCTTGTATGCATAAATAAATAAATCTTAAAAAAAAGAAGGGTGTGATTCTATACCCCCAAATCATATACAATATTTTAAACCAACATTACTTCAATAAAATAAAGAAAGAAAATATACAGATATCCCTATATCTAGATATTTTTTTTAATATGGCTATTTCAGTGTTAAAGAAAAAAAAAGTTTAAATACCACTAGAATTATTCAAGTTTTCATTTGGATGTTGAGAGTGATACCTGTGCATTATTTTCTAAATACTTTACATGTCACATAAACAACAGACACCTGTGTCATATAGGAAAATGTAATTTAAAATTTTTGACTTACTATGAGACTGTAACAACTGATATTATTTCCAATCGTGTCCCCTTGGGTCTGCAGCATAAGCAGGGAAGCAAGCCAAATGTCATGCTGAAATCACAATGAAAAAGTCTTCTGTAAATAGCACCATCATTTTTCCAGCATCACTGGGAAAAAATAAAACAAAGGGAGCACTTATTCAACACTGTTTAAAAAAAAAAAAGAATGGAAGAATGTATTGCAGAAGAAAAAAAATTGAAAAGAGAAGAGAACCTCTGATTGGGTGTTATGTATCAGTCTACAGTGATTTGAGTGAACATTCTGTCAACACCCAGACCAAGTCGAAGGACTGGCAGGATGGTGAGAATTTCATGTAGTTAAACTGGAGGATTCTAACAAGTCATTTATTTCACAAAGGGCAATATAACAAACTCGATTGCTCCACTGGGCAAATAGAGTCATTTAATACAGATGGTGCAGACTGTAGTGCTGGGAGCTGGGGTGAGGGAACTCACCCTGTGCTTCACACTCCCTCAAATGGCATCCCTTAAAAATGAGCAGTAGGAAGACAGAAAATTCTTGTAACCAGATACTGGCTTAAATGTTTTTCTACATTCCAGTTTTCCCACAGCTGAGGCCATTCCTCATCTTTCATGAGCTAAGATGTGGCTCAACTTCTAAGATGCTGCTTAAGAAAACTGGCTTCTTTGCTCCTGTCATCTTTCAGTGCCATAATTTGAAGATACTACATCAAGTGGTGGTGCAGCAGGTGGTCAGAAAAAAAACTTAAAAATGTACACAATTGAAGAACTACAATGCTTCAAGGGGTTTCCAAGAGTCAGAATTACTCTACGTAGTATCACTGAGGGCCGCCATGTCTGGATTAAAAGCAGCTTAAAATCCATTCTGGGTTTTCACCAAAAATAGTAACAAAGGTTTCAGATCTATGATAGGCCTATGAATTGACTAATATTACCGGGTTTCAAGCCGTCACCATACTCCCACGATAAGCGCTAAATTAAATATTTATCATTCAGCAATTTATTTTTTTATTAGAGCTGGAAGATCCCCAAAGAACAGCACCTTCTTTGCATATTTATAACATTTATATAAATGGTTTCATCTTGTAAGTGTACTGCAGCTACTTGAATTTTTCATTTAATCTTTATTAATTAAAGAATTTACCTTGTTTCTATAGAATTATTTCTACTATCTTCCTATGTACTTTTTAAGTATCCTGGTTCTTTTCTAGTTTTTTCATTGGCATTTGTTTGGATTAACTTCTATTTTATTTTCTAGTCAATCCATTAAAAAATCATAGACTATTTTATTTCTTCAGTGGTTATCCTTAACTTTTATTATTCATATGTAAAATACAAAAATTGGAAGTAGTATAAAAGCAATTACACTCCCTGTTCTCATATATATTGTACATGACTTTAATGCATCTTTTGTTATCCTTCCTAATATTATTCATTATCATCATGTTATATAGTCAATGTTTGTTCAAATTTCCCTACCTGCTTATGATTTCTTTCTTTGTTTGCTATTTCTTCTTGTTTCTCAGTCCTTCCTCCAGAAGTCATTTTTCTTTTTCCCGACAAATATACTTCTAACATTCTTTTAGATGTTTTAGATGTTTGGATGGTTCTATTTTCAATTTTCTTCTAATTATGTATTTTTCTCTTTCACAGATGATGAGTTAACTATGTTACGACATTTTCAAAATAATTAGCACATTAGTCTGTAACTTTAAGTTCCTGTTGTTACCCTAAGAATTCTGCTTTCTTTCTGTCATTCTTCTGTACAGAATTTGTCTTTCTCTTGAGTTGCTTTTTTTCTTCACATTTCAGTAGATATTTATTGAGTTATTACTATATGCCAGGCATTCGTATAAGCCATGGGAGAAAAGATGAGCAAGGGAGAGCCTCAGAGCTCACAGACTAGCAGTGGACATGAACCAAAGAGGACAGTACCGAGAAGGCTGCTCAGACTTTACCCCGGCAACGCTGGGACCAGAACTGCTTGCGCTGTACATCTCAGTCACATCTTTAAAGTCACTGCACCTAAAGCAAAGAAAGTGAAGGAAAAGATAAACCGCTGGGACTACATCAAATGAAAGAGCTTCTGTATAGCAAAAGAGACACCAAAACAAAGAGACACCTCACTGATTGGGGAAAAAATTTTGCACTCCAAACAACTGATAAAGCAGTGGTTACACAGCTCTACAAATAACTCACATGACTGAAGAAACACAAAGTAAACAATCCAGGCAGAAGAACTTAAAGACACTTCTCCAAAGAGGAAAATACAAATGGCCAACAGGCATATGAAAAAATGGAAGACTACTTAGCAGTCAAAAAATATAAACTAATGCTATTCACAGAAACATGCAAGGCACTTGAAGGGATTATGCTCGGTGACATAAGCCAGAAGGAAAAAGAAAAATATTGAATGGTATCACACTTACATGAGGAATACAGGGGATCAAAAGAAAAAAATAATAACATCGATAACAAAAAAAACAAAACACAACAAAACAAAAACAAACAGCTACAAATCAGAGACATTCTGCAGGGAAGACGAAGGAACTGAGATCAGGAACAGGTGGAGCCCCCTAGAAAACAAAATTTGTAAGACAAAAAAATAAATTAAAAAAGAACAACAACGACAAGAACTGCTTGTTGTGGATAAAACAACAACTTCTACACACACTCAACTCCCTGGTGCGGAGCCCTCCAAACCTGGAACCCCATGAGATTTCCTTGACTTTCGTAGAAGCACAAATATCCCTTTAAAAACTTATCACTGTATTTTACTCAGCATTTTTAAGTGCTTATGTGAGGACCACTTTAGGGGGCTAGAGCAACAGGGGGATTCTAGTCTGCCTCTGGGCCTAAAGGGTCGTCTAGTTTTGTGATCGCATCGTCTCTGAGTCTAGCTAATTATAGCACCAAATGATGCTACTACATTACCAGAGCCCCATTTCATATGCCTTTCAATATACACTTACGTGACAATGTTTGTTTTTGTAAAGTTAATGTTTAAAGTATTAATTTTCTTAAATCATTTTTTAAGATTTATTTATGCACACAAGCACTGGGGTACAGGCCAGAGGCGCAGGGGATGAGAGGATTCACCAGAGACAGAGTGGGGAGCAGAACAGGCAGACTGACTGAAACACACTGCTGAGGGGAGCAGCGGGCGAGGCAGGAGAGGTCTGCTGCGCCATGTGGGTCCCCTCCCTGGCCAGGGATCCAACTTGCACTGCGGTGGCTGCCTGTAGTTTCATAGTGCTGCAACTTAACCCCTTGCGCCACTAGGGAGCCCCTCGTTGTTCATTTTTTTGGACAGTATTGGATATTTCCCCTTGGTATAGTCCCCATAGTTCTCCCACCACCACAGCACCCAAGTGTGCCTCTCTCTCAAGACAGGCCACAGTGCTGGACAGAAGACAGTGGTGCATTTAGCGCCGTATGGTCTGTGTCCAGAGCTGGGCGTCTTTCAGGAGAGGCTGCAGCCACACAGGGCAGCGATGGAGCTGAGATAGAAGACCCTGGAGGCATTGCCCAGACGATTTGTTCCAAGCAACAGTCCCCCTGCCCCCCAAGAAGGCCGGCCTTCTACCCCTCAGTTACTCTAAAATGAGAAGGCAGAAGGACCTGGCAGCTGGAAATAGGCCTTTCCTTTTGTTTTTCTAATCTACACTGAAAAGTGGAATGAAAGACAAGAAAGCTGCTCTCCAAAACTTATGAGAAGAGCTGTTATCATTTTGCTTCTCTCTCAAGAGCCCTCCTAGCTCTTTATGATTGCTGCAGACACCCTCTTCTCCGACTCAGCCCAGGCCAGCTGTGGGTCAGTTAATCACAAAAAGGCTGTGTCAGAGGGGGAAAAATTTTATATATATATATATAGATAGATAGATAGATAGATAGATAGATAGATAGATAGATAGATAGATAGATATCTCATATATATCTCTATATATATATGAGAGAGAGAGAGAGAGAAGAAATATACAAACCACAAACATGTCCTTTTAATGTGAAGTGCCCATTGTCTCTGCTGCCGCCTCATGTCTGCCCGCCCCTCTGCAGGTGCTGCCCTCTCTGGCTTTGTGTCCTTTCTCCGGCACAGAGCATACGGTGGATCACGGGACCCCCATTCCCAGTTTGAGTCTTTGAAGTAGAGCATCCTCTTAAATGCATTTACAAAACAATCCAAAATTTAAACCCAGCTGGGACTTTCTTTTTATCCTCTTCCTGATGTCTTTGAGCAGACCTGCTAATAACTAATTCTGCACTGATATTTTAAATGTGATGTGAAGCATGTCAATAGTGTCTCTCCAAAACTGTGACCCTGTTTCGTGTGTGTGTGTGTGTGTGTGTGTGTGTGTCCCCAGACACATGGTTTCTGTTGCTGGCTAGTATTATTTCACAAACCAGACACTTCACAAAGCAAAGGGAAGTCAGTTTGCTTCCCAGAAGAACGCATGTCCACTAAATGAATGAATTGGATAACCTGAATATCACTTTGAATTACTACCTTTTGGTCAATGACACACATGTTTAATTTAACAATTTTAAGAACTGTATTTATTCTGCTTCAAATAAAATCTACAGGCCTGTCTCATCTCGTCCATTTCCAGATGCCAACTTGACAAAGGCGTTCACTTTATTTATCATGTTTAAAAAATATAATTGTCAGATGAACTGAACGTGGAAGATGAGGCTAAACTGTAATGTTTTTCTACCATTCTGTCCTCTCAGCTCTACAAACACATGCACACTCCCCAACTTCCCATTCCTGATCCCCCCCTATTAAACTGTGAGACTCTTCACTGAACTCCTGGGAAATGAAGCATGTTTGATTCTTAGAGTTCTGATGTCCTCTTAGTCATCTTCTCTGTAAAACTGTCCTCTCGGGGGCCTCCCTGGTGGCACAGTGGGTTAAGCAACGCACTATAAAGCAAACTGCAGCCACTGCAGCGCGAGTTTGATCCCTACCCCTGGCCCTACCCACTGCTCCCCCCGACAGTGTATTTTGGTCAATCTGCCTGTTTTGCTCCCCACTCTACCTCTGATGAATCCTTTCACTGCCCCCACATCTCTGGCCTGTACCCCAGTTCTTGTACGCATAAATAAATCTTAAAAAAAAAACTGTCCTCCTTTGTTGAGGTTCAGACACACCCCTTAGAAATCATGTACACCTTCCTTGTGCTAAGTCTCTGCTTTTCTGTATTCCAGTTCCTTCCCATTTGTCATTTTTCTCTGCTTTATTGCAATATATCTTCAATAAATTTTTTTATAAAAGAAGCATGAAGGCTAAATTATTTTGATATTCTATATCTCTCATTTTCATATCTTCACTCCAAAGTTTACTATTTGCTTGGACAGAGGTTCTAATACTGAACCTGCCTTCAAGTATCTGAAGGTGTCATCTGTCAGCTTTCAGAACCGCAACAGCAACATCTAATGCTATTCTCATTGTCAGTCCTTTGGGTATGACCCTTCTCTTCCTTCTCTGAAAGTGTCTAGAGAAGCTTTTTAATCCTCCTTTTATCCTGGAGTTCTCAAACACTGTGAAGATGTGCCTTCATGTGGGCCATTTATCATTCACTGTGGAGAGACCTCAGTTGGTCCTTTCAATCTGGAAATCGTGTCATTCAGTCCTGCCACGAATTTTGTTCTCATTCATTGGCCATTTCCTGCTTTCAGTCTTCCCTATTTTTCCTTGTCAGCATTCGACCATAAATATTTAAAGAAAGTCTCTCATGCAAAACAGAGAGAACAAAACTTTAAAAATTTAAGAATATTAAGGGTGATTTTGATCATATGTTGAAACAAAGAGACAGTGAAACAAAACAAAGGAACAGACAAAACCAAGTCAAAACAAACTGGAGAACAAACCCTCAGCCTGTAAATCTGAGACTAGGAGAGGGGGAGGCGAGGTGCAGACGGGAAGAGGGGCTGTGGACTCCGGTGAGGATGAAGGGGGCCCGGCGGTGGGTGTGGAAGGCAGCATACATCTGAGGTGTGACCCTTCTCCCCTACATCGTTAAATGTTGCAAACCAACATTACCTCAATACAAAACAAATGTTTTAAGGAATCCTATGGAAACAGAGATAATAAATTTGAACCCGTCCCCATATTCAGTCACATCAGAGACGTTGGGGGCGATATAGAATCCATAAAACTAGAATACAAAATCACATGAAAAAAACCTTTCCTGGAACAACAAAAATCAATGAATTGAAATAATAAATAATGACTGGTGGAAAAACATGAGGAAATATCATAGGAAGAAAACAGAAGGCCAGATATGAGTTAGAAAGTTGTGGGGAAGGTGTAGGAGATTAGAGCGAGATCAGGTAGTTCTCATATTTGAGTGAATCTCACCTAGCAGGTCCTATCTGGGAAACACACACACACAAACGCACACACACGTGTGTGCACCGTGGCACCCCTGGAATGGGAGCTGACATGTAAAGTGGCACACTTCCTGAAAGGAGGATGCAGGGGTAGCAGCACCCTGAGTGTGTGTCCTTCTGCGCTCTCAGTACCTGGAAATCTGTCTTCCATCGCATTCTGGAAGCTGTCAACCTCTCTAAGTCAGCAGTGGGAAGGGACTGTCCTCAGCTTGCCCATGCCTGCGTGACATCCTGAGATGGAGCAGCCGGGCTCCCGAACTCCAGGTTGCAACCCTTCCACCTTCTGTCGATTTGGAGAAGGCAGTCGCCTGAATGCACAGATGCAAGAAGGGCTCTGCACTTGACCTTCCTCGCACAGGCTCTCAGCTAGTCCTGCTCTCAGCCCCCTCCTCACCTTGCTTTCAGAATTATCTGGTACCTAAAATGTTGAAGCTTTGCACCATTCCAGAGCATAAATGGATTGGATTCCCTTTATGAAGACTTGGATTTTAGCTTTCTCTGAGCTTGTAAGCTATCCAGCACATGTCCCTCCATGCTACTTCTCATCTGCTACTGTCTCCTTTCCCAATTTCTTTATACTTACTGGCTGATGACTTTTAGGCCTGTCCTGTCATGGGGTTTAGGAAAGAGAATAAACATGAGTTCAGTTATTCCTAACGCGAGCATTCAACCACCTGATAGAATTCTCCAAGTAAAATGTCTGGATGGTCTCACTTATAGAAGGAACATAGGGGATCAAGGAAAAAAATAATAATTCATCAATAACAACAAAACAAAGCAAGAATACAACTACAAATCAGAGACCTTCTGAAGAGGGAGGCAGTGGGATCAAGGCCAGGGCAGGAAGAGCACAGGGAACTGTGGTGCCGGTGCACGGGCGAGCTGGTGGTGGGAATTCTATGGGGACTACACCCAGAAAAGAAAGCAAACATTGTAAGACAAATAAATTTTAAAAAAGTTTTAAAGTCTCTATTCACTTGAATTTTATTGGTTTATTTTATGCTTCATTAAATTATGGGATTAGAATAACCAATACGAACAGCATGAAGATAGCCGGTGGCAGAAGAACATGTGGGGATGTGCAGCTCGGTACAGAGGTAGAATAAGCACAGTCCTCATAGCTGCTGTTCCTAACAAAGGGGACAGGAACACTAGCTAGTCCAGAAGAGAGATTTAAAAACCATCAGCTAACAAAGTGGGCACTTTGAGACAGGCCTCCTTTTGTCCTTCAACCGCTCCAGTCACATCTTACCTGAGAAACACCTCCAAGTCCCCACAAGCCAAGACGCTACTGAGAGTCCGTGAATGTTGACAGTCCCAGCCCCGGGGTCAAGCTACAGATTCGTGGGAAGAAGTCCAAGGCCTCCGAAGTGCCCTGGCAGTGCGTCAGGGGCCCATGTACTTCAGGAACTGCTGGAATGAGTAGTAATTAAATCTAGCCATCCCCTTCTTCTTCCACAACTGTTGAAGAAACCAAGCACACGTGACCTGGTTCATGAGACGTCAAGTCATGCTCACAGGTGCATACTGAGACAATTCTGCTTAACAATTTTTTTAAACATTTATTTATTTATGCATACAAACACTAGGGTACAGGCCAGAGGCATGGGGTGTGGGTGAGAGGATTCACCACAGAGAGCGGGAAGCAGAACAGGCAGATCAAGAGAAGTACACTGCTGAGGGGAGCAGCGGGCACAGCAGGAGAGGTCTGCCGCACCATGTGGGTCCCCTCCCTGGCTGGCAGCAGGGATCGAACTCGTGCTGCAGTGGCTGCGGTTTGCTTCATAGTGCATTGCTTAACCCACTGCGCCACCAGGGAGGCCCTTAACAACTTTCTTCTTGGGCCTCTCTGGTGGTGCAGTGGGGTGAGCACTGCTCTGTGAAGCATCCACAACAAAGCAGTGCCAGTTAGATCCCCAGTCAGGGAAGGACCCGCGTAGCACAGCAGACCTCTCCTGCCTCACCCGCTGCTCCCCTCAGCAGTGTGTTTCATTTGATCTGCCTGTTCTGCTCCCCACTCTGTCTCTGGTGAATCCTCTCACCTCTCGCACCTCTGGCCTGTACCCCAGTTCTTGTATAAAAGAACCTTCTTCTCAACAGATTTAAGTCCTGCAGCTGGTATAAGATTAGGCCAGACACATCCATTTGCTCTCTCTCCCAAAGAACCACACAGAAGGCACCCCGTCTCCCCCTGTGTGTGCTCCACAGCTATTCTCACCACCACCTTTTCCTTTTCTCTGCCGCATTACTTCTTCCTCACAGGACCAGGGCCATAAAAAATGGGGTCATGACCCTACCACCATAATAAAATGATACTGAGTATACATCCTAATTCAGAGTCTTTCTATCTCACCTTATTCAGTAAGGGAATTCCGTAATTCCAAAAAAACTTAGGCACACTAGTTCACTGATCCTCTCACTTCGATTTCCTCTCTCTATGGTATTCATCTAAAAACACCCACATATTTATATATTTTTTTCGCATGTATGGACATAATGAGATGTGCACTGACCTGCACTAGTGAGGAGGCTGAGAACTACAGGGTGGAAGCAGAGGTCAGTGATGTGGCCCCAGGCCCTGGACATGCACAGCACCAGGTCTCAGATCCCTGTCCTCTCCCTGTTTGTCTCTGTGAACTGGAAGATGCCCGCCCACCTCAGAAGGGCAATTTACCTTACTCTGTCCAATATCAATGTCATCTAGAAAATACCCTCACAGGGAGACTCACAACAGATAAACTGACACGTGTGGGTTGTGCACGCACATACACATCGATGACAGTGTTTGTCAAACACATCATGAATACATGAAATGGGTAGTATGCACAGATTATCCGGCAGATTTTCAAATTCAAAACATCAGAATAAAATATATGAAGATCACATGACTTATAAAAGAATGCAATTTTTCAAAAATGTAAAGTTAAGGTTCACAGTTTCCTTTGGAATATTATGAGGAATAGCTTTGTGTATTTTTTCCCATAAGATCTATAACCACTTGTAGTATTTGTGGGTGATTTTTAGTTCTAAGATCAAACATTTATTTGTAAGCCAAAATGAATACCACATAACTAGTCTCTGTGTTTACAAAGAGTGCAACTAGAAGAATATAATTTTTTCTTAGAGAACTATGTTGGAATATATACTTTAATAAATTTGATTATTAGTAAGGGCATAATTGTGTATGAAGTTGTTGGAACTCATTCTGTGGGTTCCATGAAACAACAAATGCAAGTTTCAAGAAACTAGAGATTGTAGTAGCTGATGGTAGAGAAGTCCTCGTGCCAGGAATATATTAAATGGATTTTATACTCTGTCTAGAAATATTACAAAATCTGGCCATATAATTCAGTATTCCTGAGAAGAGAAATTCCAGATGCATTAATAAGTGAACATTTTCTATGGTCATGATTTGAAAAACACAACATGGTAGACTTGGCAAGTTTTCTTAACACTGAAAATATATTTTGTCTGTGAAATAACCAAGCATTGCTGGAGGTGGGTGAAGTTGGTAAAAGGGGTCAATTGCATGGTGATGGGTGGAAATTAGAGTTTGAGAGTGCACAGCCACTGAATTATAACCCCGCACTTCTGAGAGTAACACACTATAAACAAATGTTACCGCAAGAAAAACATATTAAAGAAAATAAAATTTTCAGCTCACTCTAAAAAAGTAAAATAGCCAAGCCCTACATAGCTATTACATTTTAAAGAGTTAAACTCAAGTTATATGTGATCTATATTTGTAAGATTAAAAAACAGAGAATATAAAATGAAATATATACGGTCAAATGCATACAACCATATGTTTCTCTCTACATGTGTATAACCTATCTATAAGTATCTGTGTCTTGTATGGTAGCATTCACTCCTAGCTCAGAATCCTATATAAAGTCTATGTAATTAAATACCTGTTATATTTTCATTTTGTTGCCTGACTGATTGAAATACTGTAACTTTTCACTAAGTATACAGTAAAATAAAACTTTCCGCTAGGACTCTAAAATCTTTTGAAATTATCCATATTTTGAATTTTAAAATTGTCCCTCTATAGCATTCATGACTATAAATTATGTACATAATTTATGGAAGATTTTTACTATGCATTCCAATAAATCAAAACATTCTCCTGTTTCATTTAACATCATTCTTTTGGTCTTTCTAAAAATATAAAAGACTTTAAAGCTTAATCCCAGATGTCCTGATGACATTGGCTCAAGAGAATAAAAATGCAGCACCGAGAGTTTTCAACTGATGGAGAAATAGTCTGCCTACTTTCGTTCTGCTTTTACAGAGCAAGCCAGAAAACATCACTCATTTTGCTAGACTTTTAAAAGAAATCACAGCAAATGAGATTCAGATTTCCAAATGATAAAATACATGGGTTTAATAAATCAAAATTAAGCTTAAATTTTAAACCAAATGTATATCAAATTGTTTTCAAAGCTCAAAATACTATCATTCTAGTCTCATATTCCCATCCTTCTATTTTTTGTCGTACAACTATTTAAATATTCCTATCCTTTCTTATTTAATTCTCATTTTGAGACTGAGTGAGAGCTTTACAAGGGAAGGGGAGTGAGTAAGGCAGAAAGTATTGAAGAGTCATCTCTAAAGGTCAGATGCCTTTTCATTAGACAACCCCACAATGCCCGATTCCTATTAGACTACAATTAACAGCTTCAACTTGCTGAAGAAAGAGCAGAGATGCCAGCAAGCTGTGCAGCAACTAGACTGCAGATTTTCAACATTATGAAACTAGGGAAAGTTTTGGGAGTTCCTCCCTCAAGTCTGAAACATCAGGAACAGTATCCCAAAGAATGTCTCACATAACGCTAATAAATTAGATGCTCATTTGGAGCTTTCCACTAGATGACATCAGTAAGTCACAGGAAAGAGAAAAACATCTCTTTGTTATGACATACCATCAACAGCTAAGGAAGTGCCTTGCTTTCCAACTGGTGGTGTGTGTGTGTGCGCACATGTGTGTGTGCTTGTGTCCTGTGGACTCCTCAGTGAGAACTTTTTTATGTTTTACGGTATTACAGTCAGGCCGATTGGCTTCAGAAACACTATCTGGCAAGATCCACACTTTTCCGGCAGGTGTCCCGGCAACCTACTCCCTACTGCTTTTGCGAATCTACAATAAAGCACAGATCCTTCCTCACAACAGGGCTCTGCCAAATGCAGTGGCCGGAGTTGCACACCGCTCTGTCTTCAGATCTCATGCTTAAAAAGGAGTCATCGGCGCCTCACAAAGGCAGAGGCGATGACAAGGCAGAACAGAAAGAAAGGAGAGAGAGGACAGCGAGCTGGATGGGTGTGTATCCACACACACCGACCCGCTCCAAGTGGCCATCGTGGGGCGGGATCTCTGTGGTCAGTGACTCTGGTGGTTACTGGGAAAGACTCGCAGAGCACCCCCATCTCCTTACGACACTGTCCTGATATAGTCAGACAGCCGGACGTTTGCTTGAAATCATTAGGCTGGTTGATTTGTACTTGGAATAAACCAGTATTTTGTTATGGAGAAACAAATAAATGCGAGGCTCAATTAAAAGACAGGCTGCAATACAAAGTTTTAAATCCAAATTTAGTTTGTAGTTCAGTGTTCATAATCAGCACCTATTAAATGCATTGTTTTTAATTTTTAACACTTGGAAGAAATAAACAGCTGATTAAAAGGGTTTAGGACCTGTTGCTAAGGTCAACGTCATTACTCTTTTTTTTTTTTTCATATCAAGTATATTTTAGCAAACGGGGTAAAATTTTAAGTTAGTTATTCTTAAATGTTAATATCTACCTACCTCACAACTTGCTTAAGGTAAAAACTTTGCAATCTATCTATACTATTTGACAGACTCCCCATATTTTGCAAGTCTGTCTCCACGTATGGAGAAATAATAAAAACATTAAAATAAAGATCAGTGGACTAGACTGTAGAGCCTAGACTGAAAATCAGACTCAAGTTCAGACTCTGACCAGACAAAAACTGTTCCTGACTGATATGTTATACAGAGGCAACAATGACCTCTAAACCTTAGTGGTTTACAACAGCATAGATTTATTTCCTATTTAGACCACATACCAGTGCTTTGTTTTACCTTGAGGTCCAGGCTAACAAAGCCATCCTTTAAAGAGAGGGGACCCACATGGTGCAGCAGACCTCTCCTGCCTGGCCCGCTGCTCCCCTCAGCAGTGTGTTTCAGTCCATCTGCCTGTTCTGCTCCCCACTCTGT
>JAGFMF010011608.1:4921830-4938810 GCA_019455555.1 Galemys pyrenaicus | reverse complement strand
CCCGCTGCTCCCCTCAGCAGTGTGTTTCAGTCAGTCTGCCTGTTCTGCTCCCCACTCTGTCTCTGGTGAATCCTCTCACCTCCTGTGACTCTGGCCTGTGCCCCAGCTCTTGTATGCATAAATAAATAAACCTTAAAAAAAAACAAAAAACAGTGCATCGTAACTCCACTGCAATGGGCTGATGTCTCCGTCACCCTGTTCCAAGGGACCATGCAGAAGAACATGCAGCAGACAGCTGAGTGCTTCCTACTCTATCTTCAGTCACGTTGCTATTACTCCTCATGGTCATCTTGATGTACCTTCACAGCTGGGAGAGCTGTTGTTGGCTCCCACCAACACCCTCCTCCCACGCAAAGAATGACCTAGAAGCTTCTCTACCCTCCTTCAACCAGTTTCCCAGACGTCCTGCTCCAGGATGTCCCCAACGACTACCATCTCTGTGAAGCTCCCCTCTCTCACAAAGAGCCTCAAGTCCTTCATCCGAAGTGTCAATCTCTGGGGAAGGAAATATCATGGAGAGGTCAACAGGATTCTGGGCTGACAGCATCTTAAACTCCAGAAAGGATTATGGCACACAGGCTTTAGAATTTGGGAGGATGGGGCCTCCTTTGTGGCAGCAGGTTGGGTGCCGCACTGTGAAGTATCTGCGGCACAGCAGCATGAGTTCGATCCCAGCCAGGGCGGGGACCCACAGGGCTCAGCAGACCTCTCCTGCCTCACCCGCTGCTCCCCTCAGCAGTGTGTTTCAGTCCCTCTGCCTAGTCTGCTCCCCATTCTGTCTCTGGTGAATCCTCTCACCTCCTGTGCCTCTGCCCTGTACCCAGATCTTGTGTACATAAATCAATAAATCTCTTAAAAAAATTGGGGAGGCTGAGCTATTGTGATCCAATTAAATCATGACATCTCTTGATCTTTTCCTTATAAGACAAGCTTGCTCAATATTTAAACATGCGTCTGTTCGAAAGAGCGGGGCTACCTGCATCATACACAAGCACCTGCTGCACGCATGCTGCACTGGGCACACCCGGAGCTCTGCTGGAGCTGGAGCAGAGCCTGGCAGAGCCACTGCAGATGCCCCCTCCTCGGCTTTAGCTTGTGTTACGCTGGAGTCCTGAGGCTAGCCCAGGAACTGCCTAGTTTCTACTAGCACCCCTCCTGCAGCCCTTGTTGTAGAGCTACCAGTGAGCCCAATCTATCTTTAGCAGCACGCATCCCCTTCTTCACAGTCTTCTCTCCTTTGTATCCATCTTTCTGCCCTTCCTTGTCCGGGAGCTTAATAACCTCAAGGCCATTCTCTTCCCTTCCTTGGGAAACGCTTCCCTCCAATGATTACTTCATAAACATGTGCATCGAAATGTCCATGAATGACAAACATTTGAGACGTACCTTCCCTTGGGGATATCTGCAACAAAGTAAAGCTTTGAAAATGAAGAGGGAAGACAAGTTCAAACCTTACGTGTCACAAGTCTACGTACACCGACTGGCATGTCTTATGTCAGGTAGCTCACAGGATGAGCCTTGTGGGGGACAGAACCACCACAGCGGAATCCCAGCCAGCAGCGCTCACACACAGTCCAACAAGCAGGGGCAGACTTGCTCCTCTACCCGCTCATGTCCCACGCCAGAACACCTGCGCGGCTTCTTGCCGACTGACAGCTGTTGGTCCCCATCACCACCTGGCAGAGAAACACACATTAGCCCTCTTCCGAAATCAAGCACACAGTGTGTCTACAGCTCTGCCAGACCTACAAGTTATTGAAGGCTGTTCAATTTGAGTATCTTTCCACATCGAGAGGTCAATGTGGAACTCTGACCAAACTCTTCAGTAAATTCTGAAATGGTGAGTATGTTTTGAATACCCGATGACAAACTGACCTGCTAAGTTGCTCTGTTTACCGAGAGTAGGTGTTGGAAGTGGCCACGGTCCTCCCAGGAGCACAGCGACCAAGTTCCTCACACCTGGTAGGCGTTCTCACCAGCATCACCTTCTCTGTGAGGCCGCCGTCTACAGCTCTTCCATCATAAACGTGACCCGCCAGTCCTCTCCCTAGTCCCGTCACCGCCCATCTCCCTTCACAGCACGTGCTGCTTCTGTGCGCATTGTACACTTACTCTGCATTGTGTTTGCTCTCTCTGATCCTAAGGATATCAGCATCACAAGGATGGGGCTTGGCTTTGTCTGCTGCTGTAACAGCCCCTGTGCCAGTGTCTGGCATCGGACAGGCCCCTCATTGGTGAAGTATCAGTTGCACAGATTAATGACGTGAAGTAATTTTGAAACTATGGAGCCAGCGCCTAAATGTGGGTAGAGAGTCCTCAACAAATATTTATGGTCTTGGGAAAATAAATTTTGCACAAATGCATATGGAAGTCATTAACGTAACTAGAAAGCATGTCTGATACATTTAAAGCACATTATGTTATATATTTATCCAACGACAAGTACCAGGTAGTGTAAATTGGGACTTTTGTGAAATCTAAACATATACTGATATATTAGCGTGATATTAACACACTTGTTAAAATAGCGAAACTACCTTTTGAGAACTTGGATTATTCCACGAAAAGGCAAAAAAAAAAAATCACATTATTAGTTTTTTATATTGCTGTGTTATTTTCTTAACTACTCTCCGACAGTAATTATGGTACGAAATTATTTTACTGGGGAGAGGAATACACAACTGTTACAAATTATTAAATGTTCAATACTAATGAAAGTCCATTAGTCATAAAATGGCGATGAATTTCAAATTAGACAATAAGGTTCCACATAATAATTGTTAAAATATTTTTATTCCATTTTCAGTAATCAAAGTAAACCAAATTAGCCATTAGAAATTAAATATATTAAATTTCTGAGATTTACTGGGAGAAACAGATGAATCGCCAAAGAGCTTTTCCTTTCAATTAAAAAATAACTGTATTTTGCATCATGCCTTTTAAATGTTTTTTGAATCTCATCCACAGTTCAAAAAAAATTCGTTTTGAACCCCACGGACATATTTAGAAAGACTTTGCTTCAAATACATGGCAGATAACCAGTTCTATGAACACCGGGTCTTACCTCAAAGAATCACAATGACATTACAGCTCCAATATTGAAATAAAGCAAAACAATGCTCAATTATATATACACCATCTAATTGTACCAGCTGATAAGCGGCTGCACACTTTATACCAGAATTTTAGCAGATTCCAAATCCACGCTTATTACGGTCAAGAAGAAACACCACAGAGGTCACAGGGAATATTTTTTTCCGTGCAGGCCACTGGAAGGCACGTTAATGTGAAGCCCAGATACCGCTGGAGCAAGATGCTCCGAAGTGCAGCTGGAGCTCAGGAGCCCCGTTAGTTGTGCAGGCTGCAGCCGTGCACAAGTGCTCACAGCAGCAGTGACATGGTGCTAAGCATGTTTTAAGACTAGTCCCAGTCGAGCGGCATCTTATCCAACCAGAAACAACCCCACAATCCAGCTCTTTTTAAGTGATCATCCTTGTATCATAACAGATTAAGGTTGCAGCTACTTTGGATTATGTTTAATCTAACCTTTATCCATTCACATCTTCACCTGAAACTTACAAGGACCAAGAGTCAATTGCCGGGGCATAATTCACAATGACACTGATCTTTCCTTCCTAACTCTAATTATCTGGATTAAGAATAACACTTTTGAGTAATTATTTTCACATTGGATAAACATTAAGCTTTCCCGGATTTATCTGAGCTTTTTCCTAACATGAAATAGATCCAACCAGGCTTATAAGAACATAACTGACAGCAGTGACAGCTTAATCAAGGCAACCCTAAACAACTAAAACAATAAGGAAATGTTTATTTCCCACTGTTTAGAATATTTGGGAATCAGGAAATTTACAGCTATAATGGCAGAAATAAAATCATGCACATTCAATAGCATTTCTCTAACTTTTTCTCCCCGATAATGATTCGAGAATCCTCAAGTAAAGTTCAAACTCTGAAACACTGAGAACCACGCTGATGATATAAAATTGGCTCTTGTGACACCAGCCGTGAAAGCTAAGCATCTTTATTTTCATAGCCAATATAATGTCCTTTAAAAAACCTCACAGGACATGAGATTCAATGGGCTGAAATTACAATTAGGGCATAGCAAGCACTTGCTGTATCACTTCGGATGGCTATTTTTGATCATTCTGAATTGTCCACCTAAGATTGCACACGATCCCTAAAACTGCTATCACAAACAGGCTCGAAAAATCTTCCAAGCCTGTCTCTGAAACTATCGAAGATCATATACAATCACACACTAAAACCACATCACAAAACCCAATTACACTTTGGCTTTGCAGATCCACAGATAACCTTTTAAAGAGCAAACTCCCTCACTGTGTCGACCTCTGACCTCCAGCTCTTTTTCCAATCTTCAGCGGTCGCAATGTACATTTCTTAGCGAATCTGAGGAGCCCGAACTCAGAATGGTCAGAAAGGCCTGCCAGACTTTGAGGGATGACCAGTGTTCTGTCCATCATGAGTTTAAGGTCAAAGCTAATATTGTTAGCATTGCATTCTTGTTCCATTCTACATCTCACATGCTTTTCTGCCACTTGCTTATAACTAAACATTTTAAATGCATGAATTTCTCAGTACACTTGTCTCCTTTTTAACAGCGTAATGATCCCTAGGGAGTAAAGTTATCTAGTTTGGAGGGAAAAAAAAAAAAAGAGGTCACTATTTTAATGGAACTGGAAAAAAAATTACACAACTGTAAAAATCTGCCTGGGAAATTCCACAGAAGGACTTAGGAAGAATAAGAGAAGGGGACTCTTATAGAAGCATCTCTCAGAAGTTCACAAGGACACGTTTGCCAAGACTGGAATATCAGAATCACTGAGTATGTCATTTTCCAGAGGTCAGAGAAGGACCCTCGTTTCATACCAATTCTCCCTCACAGTTTCTGAAGAAAACCACCAAAAAGGAAAATATGACCAATCATTTCAGGCATTGTCCAAGGGTGAATAAGCAACATTTAAAATAATGAAGGAGAGACAAAATAAATCACCATCTAGTTCCAAATGTGAAAGAGCTCAAAGCCCTGCTCTCCTGTCACATTTGGGGGCATTGTGGCGTTAGGTGCAATTGAGCATGTCCTTAGGAAGGAGCGTTCACGGCTGACCTGCTATCGGGATCACATCCACGACTGGCACTGACTCCAAGCCCCAGGCCTTCCCCTCCGTAGACCACATCAACTAAGGACAAGGCCTGCTAAAAGTTTATCTCTACCCTCCCAAGTGCTAAGGCCAAGTGAGCAAATTAGCTAAATCAAAGGTCCTCTTTTGCAATTGTCTTCGTCCCCAGTGAAATATTTCCGTTTTGTAAGACTGCAGCCAAGATGTGGGCCGAGCACAGAACCCGGGGCATCCTCATGCAGAAGCGAGGCATCTTCAGCAACAGGCCGTTTCCTAATCCATTCCTTGGAGACACTGCCTTGCACAGAAGATACCCTCCACTCGCAACCTCAAAGGGTACAGAATGAGGAAGGAGACTAATGATGCCTCAAATATGTAGTGTTGGCAAGAACCACTGAGCATTCTGAGAAATAATGCCAAAGAGGAACAATATGGCAGAGAACAAAGGATAACAGAGAATTAACACAATGAAGATTAACTGAACTTCCTCAGATGATTACAGGCATGAGGGAACATAAACATTTGCGTTCATATGTGAACGTTGGCAGACAGGGGGGAAAAAACATGAAATTTAAGTACTATTTTCCCACTAAAATGATTTATATCATTTCAAAGGACTTTGCTTCAAATTAGAATGCATGAATATGTATTCATCTGTCACATCAGGTCCGCTGGTCTGCTTTGTGGGTCCAGGAGATGAATCCTCCATGTTCATTCATAATGACAACTCTGAAGGGACTCAGAACACGGGAACTAAACTGAGCTGCATTACGGCTAATCACCAGTACTCCAAATAACATTTCCATACTCTAAAATCATCACCGGTCCCTACCTAATCTCTCCAGGATGCTTCTGACAGAGAAAGAACAGAAGTCCCTAGTGACTGTGCATTTCTAATAGCCCATGATGGGTGAAAGAGAAGCAACCAAAGACGTGGGTATCTGAAGACTAACATGTATGCCTAAGCCAGTGTCTGAAAGTAGTTTGACGCTGGGAAAAAAAATGAGAAAAAAATTCAAGAAAGAGAATTAAAAATGAATTAGGTGTTTGGTGGAAGAAGGTGTGAAATCTCCAGCTGCTGACTGAGCTCTATAAACATTTACATTATCCCGGAGTGTTCATACTGATGGAACTTCCTGCACACGACATAATTTTACCATTGTTGCAGAAGTGGCCTTTCTCATGCAAGCGCTGTACTTGCGGTGTGAGCCATGTGTTCCTAACAACTTGGACAAGTCCTCCTTGATGGTGCCTGCGGAGGGGTTGGGCTACATGACAGGGCCAGACGGTTTTTAGGCCAAGGTTAGAAAAAGTGATATAATTGATTTGGTGCTAGTTGAGATGTCCTAAATGTTCAGTTTCAACTTCTACCTAATCCATCGGTTCCACCTTTTTTTTATGTCTACTTCTTTAAGCAAGTCTACAGGGAATTGGAGCTGTTTGTCGAGTATCTAAGAGCCTATCGGGAATTTGCTAGGGAAACATCCTTCTTTAGAAGACTCCACGGAGACATTCACGAGGTTCTGAGATAGCATCTCTAAGCAGTCTTCCTTGAGTTGTGTGGGATAAACATCCTTGGTCATTACTAGAAATACAAAGAATCATTCCTCTCCCAATTTTCAAGTGACAGTTCAGGAGATTCATACATTCAGAGATAGGTGACTGGAAACAATATCCATCAATTTTCCATAAATTTAAATGGAGGAACCTGGGGCGATGAGGGTGGTTTTACTGGTTTCGTTCAATGTCCTTTGTACAACATGGGGTCTGATTCGGTTGGATCTGACTTTGCTGGGCTTGGTTTGGTCAGGTGTCCTGGCTTTGGGAGAGGGAAGTTAAGGGTGCTGGGAAGAGGTCTTATTATTATGGGCAAAACCATCATCTGTCCAAGTCCTGAGGATCCACGGACTCCATGGGTGAGCGTAATCAGAAGACAACCCACAAACCTTCAGTGTGCTTCAGACTTAAAAGCACAAGCATGCAGAGAGCCACAGACCCAGGCCATCAGCGTCGGCGCTCCACAGAGGGAGAAGGGACCGGAGACAACTGCGTGGAAGAGCTGGAATTGCACATGTGGTCTGTTTTTCTTTTCAAATTTCACCGATTTACCAGTTGTTCACATAACTAAGTAATTTTAGGTTGACAACACGCCCTCCATATGTGAGCACATTTCACTCACCCTCCACCGGAGTTCCAGGGCCAGCACCCCAGCACCTCTCTCATGCCTCCTCTCACACTGCCTCCCCCTCCCCCTGGTAAGCACTCCACTGCTCACGGATTCTGAGTGGTTTCTGTTGTGCTTTGCCAGCTTGTTTACTGTGCTTACTTATGTGACTGTGAGTCCATTTGGTGATTTTCTTTTGATTTCTGACTTCACTTAGCATCATCATCTGAAGTTCCATATATTTGTCACAAGAGTCCCTCTTTCATCTTTCTTAATAGTTAAGTAACAAGCTGGAATCTTACTTAACTAATACTAGCCAAACAGTTTATCATAGACTACAATTGCTAAGTACTCTTTTTAAGAGTTAAGAAGAGTATTAACATGTGCACTCATCACAAAGGGAGATAAGAGAGGAGCACCAACGTCCACCAGCCATTTGACAGCATCAAGAGTACTAGTAAGGGGCCTCCCTGGTGGCGCAGTGGGTTAAGCAATGCACTATGAAGCAAACAGCAGTCACTGCAGCACGAGTTCGATCCCTGCTGCCGGCCAGGGAGGGGACACACATGGTGCAGCAGACCTCTCCTGCCTCGCCCACTGCTCCCCTCAGCAGTGTACTTCAGTTGATCTGCCTATTCTGCTCCCCGTTCTCTGTGGTGAATCCTCTCACCCTCCCACACCTCTGGCCTGTACCCCAGTTCTTGTATGCATAAATAAAATAAATCTTTAAAAAAAAAAAAGAGTACTAGTAAGCGTGGGCCTCCCTGGCGGTGCAGTGGTTAAAGTCTCAGCCCTCTCAATCTATCATCAGCCACTGCAGCAGGAGTTCGATCCCCGGCCTAGGAGCTGACCCTCCTGATTTGCCTTAGCTCCTCTTAGCAGTATATTTCAGTAGCTCTGCCTGTTCTGCTCCCTGCTGTGGTGAATCTTCTCACCCCTGCACCTCTGGCCTATACCCCAGTTTCTTGTAAGCATGAATAAACAGTGATCCAAACTAAGTGTTGAGGAAGTGTGGAGGCAGAGAGTCCTCATTCCCACCTTATGATGAAGAAGGGAAAGACTCGAATTGAATATCCATTTCTCACACTCCCCCATTCACCTACCCTGCAATAAATGTGCCTGAATAATGACCAGCTGCCAGGCCTCTCTCGTGGTGCAAGGGGTTAAGTCTGCAAAATAGCTTGCTGAAATTTTGATTAGAGTTGCTTTAAATCTCTAATTCGAGTTGGGAAGAACTGACATCTTAATAATAACAATGAGTCTTCCAATCCATGAACAAATATTATATCTCCATTTATTTAGCTCTTCTTTGATTTGTGTATTTCTTCATAAATATGCACACATGTTAGCTCACACAAGGTAACTCCAATATTTTTCATTATTTTTATTTTCAATTTCATTTTCTATCTCAAATCCTAGACGTTCACAGCTGTGATGTAGGGAAACTGACCTTGCATGTCCTACAAACTTACTATACTCATTTATTAGTTCCAGTAGGTATTTGTTAGTGCTCTGGGGTTTTCTACCTAGACAGTGGTCATCTGTAAATAAAGAAAAGGTTTTGCTTTCCTTGCTATACAGATTTTAATTCCTTTTCTTGTTGTATTGCACTGTCTTAAGTTGTCCTGTGACAGTGAATGGCAGTGGTGAGAGAGGGTATGCTCACTGGGCTCTTGTCTTTATGACAAGAATTGCACCTGATTATGAACTAGACTGTTAACTGTAGTAGGTGTTTACCATGAGTGGGCATTACATTTTGTCAAACTTTTCTTCTGAACTGATTCAAATGACAATATCTTTATTCTTAATCTTTAATATAGCTATTAACTTACACTTATCCATAATAAATGTTCAACTACTCTTTTATTCCTGGGAGAAGACATACTTGGTCCTGATATATTACTCATTTTAAATAATGCTGAGTGTGATTTTCTCATATTTTGTTATGGACTTTAAGGATCTGTACCCATGAGATACAGCGATCTTTTGTTTTCTTTTGTAACATCTTCCTCTGGTTCTGACATTAGAATACATTGATTGAAGTACTGAAGTATTGACTGAAGTAAACTGAGAAGTATTCAGTCTGGTTTTAATTCCTGGAAGATTTACAGAGAGTTGGCAAGAGTCTTTCCTTAAATTTTTTGTAGGATTTATCAGTGGAACTATTTGGATCTGGTGCTTCTTTTGGTGAAACGTTTCAAATGTTGAAGGGCATTGACAGAGGACTATTCCAGTTACTTACTTATCCTTGTTAAGTGAATTTTATCAGTTTGCATCTTTCAAGGAATTTGTTAATTTCCTTTAAGTCACCAAATTTCTAGACAGAAAGTACTGCTTTTTCTCTGTGTCACAAATTTTAAAAGGCTGTACAGCTATTTTCATACGTTTCCAAATATTTTTTATCCTGAGACTTCTCCTTTGACTCATGTGCTATTCAGAACTATGTTCTTTCATTTCCAAATATCCAGTGATCTTCCAATTATCCATTATTGATTTCTAGTTTAATTGCATCTAGTCTGAGAGCATACTTTTTATGATTTTTAATCTGTTAAATTTGCAAAAGTGCATTTTATGGTACAGAATCAGATCTACTGTCCTCTTACAGTCACTATATCCTTACATCTAATTCCATGACATTATCTGTAGATCTGTTACTACGTGGATTGGGATACCGAATTAAGTATTTATTTGAAACATGAATTATCTAACTCATCCCCTACAAATGGATAGTTAGGTACTTTTACTCTTGTAACTGTTACTGGCAATGTTCAGATAGTGTTTATTTACGTATCTGTAGGATAACTACTACAAGCCAAATTCTCCTATTTGTTCATCCTATCATTACACCTTCTTTCGTTGGAGGCATCATGAAAACATAAGTAGGAAGACTGCCCTTAGAAAAGCCCAACTGTGGGCATCTTTGATGAAACTTTGGCCCTTACTGTAGGGCACAAGAGAGCTTTCATATACTAAATGCCATTAAAAATTAAATTAGATGCACAATATTCTGTTAAAATTAAAACTAATTTTTAAAACTGTGCTTCATTTTATTTGGATCACAAATTAAAAGTCCATCATTTATTATTCGATTCTCTAATGTTATAAGCCTCTAGCTAAAATTTCTGAATATATTCCACTTGCCATGCCTTGGTTTTCAAATCTCCAATTACCAAACATTTGTTAGTATTATATCATTCTGAGACTTCCATTAAAGTGTTCCATTGGTTTACATAAAAATGACTTGGTCATCCAGAAAATTTACTTCAGGAAGTTGTAAAACCCCGATCATGTTTCAGTTATTAGGAATTCCAAATTGAAAATTAATCTTCCTTAGACTTTCAAGAAGTTCCTCCTATCTCAGAAATAAATTTGAAATCAACCTTTTCCTCATGTCCACCTGCCATCTTTATAAAAGTCAGAACCATATGTGCTTCGTCTTTGAAGTACAATTGTGTGCTCTAATGCTACCCTTCACATAACAGCATTATTCCACTACCCTTCACTTCCCATTGCACAACCAGAGCCAAATTCAGCAGCAGAATGACAAATGCATGTGCAGATGGGTGTTGCTGAAGTAACAAATGACCACAGCCTATGAAATTACGAACACAAAAAATGTCAACAGAAATCGCCCAGAGAAAATGGCATAGAAAATGAACCAATATAGATTGAATATTTAGGGCAATTTCTGGTTTGAATTACAAAGCCCATTTTTCTTAGATGAAATGTTTCTTGGAACAGAGGATCTATTGTTTATTTGTCGAAAATACATGCCACGGACTTTGACGAAGTAATTGTGATTAATGTGTATTGATTCACTTATTCTGAAAAGTAAATGAAACTTCATTTTTTTTTTTTGTTAGCAGAATATAGCCTTCACCGAACTGAACAAAAACAAATTTGAATTCAACAATCATAAAGCCCTAATCATCCTGTCACTGCTACAAATTTCATGGCAAGTGAATTTTCACCTCACCTGAAATCAGCAATATCAGAAGTGGAAAGCATTTGCCCTGCTAATCTCAGCTGATGGGATGTTTGGTATGTGAAGCAGAATCCTACAGAGCACAGGATGGGCCCCAGTCTTCAGAGAAATCTTGGATCAAATAAAATGGGAACCATTTTGAGGGAGAAATGATAGAGTTCTTGGATAGTTAAATGTAAAAACAGGTGGCAAAGAAAATCAAAAGAAAAGCCACTCCATTTTTCAATTACACGTCACCAAGGAAAGTTCAGAATATTGGAAAGCCTAGCAGCCAAGGCGCCTCGTATTCGGCATGCCAGCCGTTACCGTCTTGTCACTTTGGAATCCCGAGAGCCTTTTCGAAGGACCAAAGTGTACAATTTCCCCCCAAGTTCACCACTCACAATGTGCCCAAAGTAGTCAGTCTGTTCTTTTAAAAAAATCATATATAAAAAATATGAATTTGAGCCTACTATTCTTTCAGTCTCAAAACCCTTAAGCAGATTCAGTTGAGAAAATCCCTTTGTAAAAACTTTGAAAAAATCTATGTAATAAGCCTCAGGTGGAAAATATTTACCTACAATACCTCAGCCAGAGTGCCAACACTCTCGGGTGGTGAATGGTTCTGACACAGACAGTGTATGGTTCTGCCAGGGTGCTGCTGGGACAGTAACTGTGTAACAGACCCCAGCCCGGTGGTTGCTGAGAAAAGCTTCTTCACCATGGTATCCCTGACCAGGTAAGCTAGCTCCACAGTTTTGGCCCAGCAGATGTGCCTCAGTGGAGCCCCTAGGGAAGTTTGTGTTCCTCCTCTCTAGAGGGAGCAGCCTAAAACCCAGAGAATGGCTGACTCAAGTGGGGAGGGGCTGTGATGGAGAAACTGGGCAGGAGTCATAAGAGAGAAGCTTCTGTGCAAAATTCATTAGTTATTTCTGTGGTCATCAAGCCAGATGATGACGCTAAACAGGTGCAGTCATTCTGCAAATTAGAATTTGATCATCAAGCACAATGATGTCAACTAGGTTCAAAATGATTCAAGTCCACAATACTCAGCATGACAACTGACCAGGAGCTATTACTAAATGGTCAGCGAATGCCTAACATTTTAAAACACTGACAATACTAAGTGTGGGCAAAGATGACGCCTGTTTGACCCCTCTTACCCTTTGTTGCGAATGAAAAATGTTATAACTTTTTTAAAAGTTGAATCGATAACTACTATACGCTCAGCCGCTTCACAAGTAGGTAATTATTTACTCAGAGAAGTGGAAATCTAAGTCCACAAAGACATTCATCAATGCTCAGAGCAATGTCATGCCTAATTGTCCCGAAGCGGAAACAACCCAACTACCTCAAACAGGTGAATAAACAAAGCACACATATCTGAACAATGAATACTGAGTAATGAAAAGGGATAAAATATCAAAACATGTGACAACATGGATAAATTTCAAAAGCAATATGGGAAATGAGAGATCCAGACCGAGATGGGACATTCAGAATTACTTCATCGATATAAGAGGCAAATGAGTCTGCAGTGATAAATGCAGATCAGCCCAAACAAAGCCAGAGGAACGTGTAAGGGTGATAGAAATCATCACACGGGGCTGCAGACAACTATCAAAACTCCCACAATTTTGAAATTGATGTAATTAACGTCCATGTTACTCCTAAACAAGGTTCCTTACAAAGAGATTCATGCATACTGTCACCAAAACTTTCAACTTTACAACTGTGAATGAGGCAAATTAATCTATTAAGTAAATCTAGCAATAAATTGCTATGCATTTTACTATTTATTTTCTTAATGATTTTATAAAGTGAAAGCATTTGCAATTCTAGCATTTAATGTCCATCTGTCATTGTAAAGAGACTGTAATATGTTCCTGGCCTATTCTGTCTAGATTTACAGAAACTAAACAGCTTAAGAATCTGAATTGTTTAAAGTTGTGCTATTTCTCAGCTGCTCTGTGCAAATATTGTGAAGACTGTGCTGATTGGTGAATGAATATCCATTTTGGCATACAAAAGGAAGCCAAAAAAATTAAATAAATAAAAAGTCACTTGGCACTTAGGAATACTTTTAGGCAAAAGTGTTTTGCATTTAGTCTGGAAGAATTTGTTAAATTATGCAATTTTTTCTTTACCTAAGTGCCTGACATATTCCAACCTCTTCACTCGAGAGCAGGGTCTCTCTGTGACAGCAGCAAAGACCCACTGACTCGCAAGTTCTAAACTCACCTTTGGCTTTGGAACAGTTGTGGACAGAGCTTCATGGGTCTGAAAGTGAGGGAGTTGAGAGCAGAGGCTGAAGGGAACAGACTGCACTGTGCCAGAGATGAGCATCTGATGCCTATGGAGGAGGGGGTGCTGTGTCCTTTCATGCACCTACAGGGAGAGAGAAAGATAAAAATCACATGCACTCACAATATTACAATAAATTTTATTTTTAATCAATGAAGAGGGCTTCCCTGGTGGTGCAAGGGGTTAAACACCGCTCTATGAAGCATCCCTGGCCAGGGATGGGACCCACATGGTACAGCAGACCTCTCCTGCCTCACCCACTGCTCCCCTCAGCAGTGTGTTTCAGTCTGCCTGTTCTGCTCCCCACTCTGTCTCTGGTGAATCTTCTCACCTCCCACACCTCTGGCCTGTAACCCAGTTCTTGTATGCATAAATAAATCTGTTTAAAAATCAATGAAGAAATAACTATATGAATATTTTACAATGGATGCATGTTTATTAAGTCATATATAATTAATTAATGTTATAATGTAGGGCCTCCCTGGTGGCGCAGAGGATTGAGCACCACACTGTGAAGCATCTGCAGCACAGCAGCATGAGTTCGATCCCCAGCCAGGGAGGGGACCCACATGGTGCAGCAGACCTCTCCTGCCTCGCCCGCGGCTCCCCTCAGCAGTGTATTTCGTTCACTCTGCCTGTCCTGCTCCCCACTCTAACTCTGGTGAGTCATCTCACCTTCTGCAACTCTGGCCTGTACCCCAGCTCTTGTAGGAATAAATATTTTTAAAAAATTATAAAAAAATTATAGTTATAATGTATATATTAAAATAGTTTACTGCTCTATGTACTGATGTATTTCTATTTTGTGATCTTCAGAATCTTCTGAATCACAGGATGCAAAGAAAATCCTCTTATTGCTAATAAAACAGCAATACTAGCATTCAAAATTCACACCTTTCTTGAATCTAACAACTATTTAATCAGACATAAAATGAACATGTTGACAAAAATTTTAGCATCAATATTAATAGTAAAATAAATATAAAATACTATTTTGGGCCTCCCTGGTGGCGCAGTGGGTTAAGCAACGCACTATGAAGCAAACTGCAGCCACTGCAGCACAAGTTCGATCCCTGCTTCCAGCCAGGGAGGGGACACACATGGTGCAACAGGCCTCTCCTGCCTCGCCCGCTGCTCCCCTCAGCAGTGTGTTTCAGTCCATCTGCCTGTTCTGCTCCCCGCTCTCTCTGGTGAATCCTCTTACCGCCCTAGACTCTGGTCTGTGCCCCAGCTCTTGTATGTATAAATTAATCTTTAAAAAAAATACTATTTTATATTTATATTAAATATATTATATGTTAATAGTAATTAATATATAATAGTAAAATAGTGTTCTTTAATGGCAAAAATACTTTTCATATTTAAAATAGAAAACAGTTGCCCACTATATTTCCTAAAATGTCTAAAATCCATTTTGAGTTAAAGTATCAATGAAGGATAATTTCGTCACTGAGTTAATTTCTTTCTGAACAGATTTTTTTAAGACCACTTCTAAGCTCATAGCAAAATTGAGCAGAAAGCCACTTCCAAATACCTTCTGTCCCCATATATGCACCTTTCCCCACTATCAATACCCAAGTTATATATTTATTATCATTGATGAAACTATAATGATAGATCATTCTCACCAAAAGGCCAGTTTACATGAGTGTTTGGTCTTTGCCTGATGCTATGAATTTCACAGGTTTAAGCAAGTGAATAATAACATGCATTCAATGTTATTGTACCATGCAGAATTTTTTTTGTCCTAAAAAATTCATTCTGCTCCATCTCACCATCCTTTCATTCTCCTCTCAATTAAGTAAAGAACAACTTTACATTCACCTCCCCAAATGCTGGTGACCACTAATCTTATTACTGTGTTCACAGTTTTGTCTTTAGAATGTCACAGAGTTCAGATCATACTAATCATACATGAATGTCACACAGCTGAAATCACGAAGCCTTTTTAGACTGGTATCTTTCTCTTAGACATATACATTTAAGGCTCCTCCGTATCTTTTTTGGGGCTTAGTAGCTCTTTTTCTTTTTAGTGCTGAATAATATTCCAGCGCCTGGAAGTACCATGTTTTGTTTATCATGCATGGAAAGACAAATTGCTTGTTTCCATTTTTGGCAATTCAGAATAAAGTTTCTGTGAACATATGCTGATAGGTTTCTATGTACACCTGTTTTCTACTCATTTGGATAGATAACAAATAGTGAGGCCACGGATCATATAATAGTATATGTTAAGTTTTATAAGAAACCACCAAGACAACTTCCCAAACACTTCCATTCCCCCCAGCATTGAATGAGCTTTCCTGCTGCACCACGTTCTTGAAAGCACTTGCTATTGTCAGTGTTCAGATTTCGGCCATCCTAATAGGCACACAGTGGTATCCCACTATTGTTTAATGTTGCAGTTTCTTGATGCCACAAAATTGTCACGCAATCTTCTACGTGCTTAGATGCCACCTGTGAGTTTTCATTGGTGAAGAGTACTTTCGGTTTGTTTTTTTTTTTTAAAGATTTATTTATTTATGGATACAAAAGCTGGAGTATAGGCCAGAGGTGCAGGGGGTGAGAGGACTCACCAGAGACAGTGCAGGGAACAGAACAGAAATTTCATGATTTACTGAAACACACTGCTGAGGGGAGCAGCGGGCGAGCAGGAGAGGTCTGCTGCGCCATGTGGGTCCCCTCCCGGGCCAGGGATCCAACTCGCGCTGCAGTGGTCACGGAAGCCCCACAGTGCAGCGCTCAACCCACTGCGCCACCAGAGGTCCCTCTGTTCCATTTTATTGTGCATTTTATAAAAATTGGGTTATTTTTCTATTGTTGAGTTTTAAGATTTCTTTACGCATCTTGAAATATAGTCATTTATCAAACTTGTCTTTTGAAAATATTTTATCCATGTTTATAGTTTACCTTCTCATCATCTGGACATTGTCATTGACAGAAAAGTTTTTAACTTTACTAAGTATAATCGGTAATTTGTAGTTTCACATGTTAAATTTATATCTATGAAACATTTTGAGCTAACTTTTATAAAGAGTGTAAGGTCTCTGTCTAGATTCTTCCTCCTATTTTTTTCCTTGCATATGGGTATCTAGTTCTAGCACCAACTAATCTTTTCACTGTATTGCTTCAGTTACTTTGTCAAAGATCTGTTGACTCTGTTGATGTGGTTCAATTTCTGGCCTTTCTAAAATGTTGCGTTGGTCTATTTGCGGTAGGTTTTCTGAACCTCTTATCCCTTGACATGGTGTTGGCTATTTGGAGTATTTTGGGTTTTTTTTTTGTTTTTTTTTAAGATTTATTTATTTATGCATACAAGCACAGGGGTACAGGTCAGAAGTGTGGGGGGTGAGAGGATTCACCACAGAGAGCGGGGAGCAGAA
>JAGFMF010011608.1:4870880-4921780 GCA_019455555.1 Galemys pyrenaicus | reverse complement strand
TCCCCCTCCTGGCCGGCGGCAGGGATCGAACTCGTGCTGCAGTGGCTGCGGTTTGCTTCACAGTGTGTTGCTTAACCCACTGCGCCACCAGGGAGGCCCTATTTGGAGTATTTTGCTTCTTCAGATAAACATATATACACACATACACATACATACATATTTTTATATACATGCACATGCATACACTGGTTAAGCACAGCAAAAACAATTTCAAAACCTAGTGGAACATACACTGGTTACCTAAGGGAACATGGAGGAGTGGGGCGGGCACTACATTGAAAATGGGTAGGGTATCATCAGTTGGTTTGGTGGAGGGTCATGAAGCATGCCCACGCACAGAGGAGTGAAAATGTAACGAAAAGTTAAATAGGCATGTAAATGACTGACAACTTAATAATTTTAAAAAGTGACTCGGGAAGTTTCTAAAGAAAGATGGGCAGTAACATCCACCTCTAGGACTTGGCTTCTAAAATTTTTAACATTAGAGCTTCCTGAGTTCTACTTCAAGGGTTAGGTGGAAAATGTACTGAAAACCCTACTTTGGTCAAGATACAAATATACTCTCATGCAGTGCCTCTTCCTACACGAGAGTATGTTTTACGGTTAGTTTTCAGTTATTTGAAGCACTGGCAGTTGAACATGGAAATGTTGACAAATATTCTTTTGCAACTGGACCATCCTTTATTGTGCAATGTTAGATTTGAAAGCATTTTGTTAATTACACTTAGATTATTTCTACATATTCAGTGGTAGGGTAACTGTGAAAGCAAATGTCACTTAATCCAGTCAGCTGTGGCCCTTATAAACTGTGTGAAGATCAAAGTGTCTCAAATGTCTGTCTGTGTAGAACATAAGTACCACAGCTGATGTTGGATGAAAAGAATATTTTCACCTCACGTCTGCATTTCTTGGTGTGGAAATAGCCATTATGATCAACTCAGTTTTGAGTTATGCTTAACTCACTTTGATTAGCATCATCTCAGTTATATGCCTGAATTTTAAAACAATAAAGGTGGCATTCAAAAGTTCACTGTACTGAGAATTTGAAGAAATCACTACATAGAAAACACAGTATTTTTAAATGTCATCATAATGACAGTTTTCCCCCACCGCTGATATGTTAGCATTCACGTGTTGATGTTTATCTTGGAATTTTAAATTCCATTTATTATCATTCATTGTGTGTTACCTGCAGACTCACATCTAATTCTGTTCTCAAACCAAAGAGAGTTCTATAAACTGTTCTCTAGCCATGTTCAAACAATACCTAAAGCAGATCAATGTGTCTTAATGACCAAAGTCTTTAAGTGCCATCCTTAAGCTAAAATAGCAGTGTTTAACACCATTGTTATAGTATCTAACAGTTACCAACAAAACAGCTTCAAACAGAAGCCCTGGCTGGTTCACCTGAGTCACCGCCAAGAAATTAGAAGTGTCCTCAGAACTTACAGACACAACAGGTCAACGACAGTTGATTTCCAGTTTGCGTGTCCTGGGTTCGCACAGACGGTTAATGGTTCACAATTCTTCCCATTCTCTCCAGCACGGTATCATGTGAACATTTCATATTACAAACTCTACGTTTGATGAAAATATCAGTCCTAGACCTGGCCTTTATAGCTCAGATAGCTTTATTTCATATAAAATAAAACCCCTCTGATGTCTATTTCATAGACCATGCTGAATTGTATTTTTAAACATCTTCTTTTTGACAGAATTGCATGTTTTAATTATGTAATCTGATACGTTATAACATAAATGAATTGTTCACTGTCATCGAGGCAATCAACACATCCATCCCTGTCAAAAGTCTCACCCTATCCCTTGAAAATCTCTCCACACCTCCTTGTCCTCCTTCTAAAGCAACCACTGCTTCATTACCTGTCGCTGTGGCACTGGATAATGCTTTGAATTATGAAAAAACAATGCCCTCTGATAATCCATTATTTTGCTTCCAAATTCAATGAAAGCCCAAGACCTGTTAGGATGCTGCTAATAACATTCTGTATCTCATCAAAATCAAATGCTTTAAGATAGACAAAAATAAAATACTAAAAGCTGAACTACAAACAGAGCTCTTCTGTTAGACGTGAAGTTATGCCTCTCATGGAGTTGTGAAAAGTAAAATGAAAAGCCTTCAGTACAAGCCAGATCTAGGGCGGACCATACACAACTTTTTCCACCACCTGTCTCCCTTCACCAGATGCCACCCTGCAAATTAAAGAGTGCCATTATCGCCACTAACATAGAGTAACTTCTCCCAGGTTACAGAGCTAGGAGGTGGGGAGCTGGCACTTTTACAAGAGAATCTGTATTCTCACTCACTGCATCACTCTCCTAATGTTCTGGAAGCTAAACAGATATGTAAGCTCTAGCAATAAACACTGGGAGCAGCCCTTGGCATCTCCTCAGTGTGTTCCAGTAAACAGGAGGATACATACAATTAGACGCCAAGATAGAACGAAGCTGGCGTTTCCCATCTGGTTACACATTAAAGAAAGCTAAGAAGCTTTTAAAAAATTAGTGACCCAGTTTCACCAGAGAGATGGGGTGAAGCCCAGCATATGGCTATTTTAGTTTCCCAGGCAATTGTAACATCCATGATCAAACACTGAAGGAGTGAAAATCACATACTGAGTTAAAACTCAAAAGCTTCTTACTTCAAATTGAAAAAACAGATTCTTTACAAATGGACTCCCTTTGCTTTGAGAGCATGAAAGCAAGTTTGATAAATATCTACATACAGGCGGCAAAGTGGTAGAACTAAACGTAAGGATACAGAATTACAATATATGCAGTTCGAACGTGATTAAAACTTATATCTGCCTTTTTATTAATGGGGGTTTAGTGACAGCAAGCAGACAAACCAACTGTGGATATGACAGTCCCTATGATGACAGTGATGCTTTGTTAGTTAACGTGGTGATCACTTCACAATCTACGGACATATCAAATAATCACATTGTACACCTTAAATATATACAATTCTATGTGTCAGTTATACGACACTAAACAACTAGTCGTTCATTCAGATTTGATTTACTAATTCAGAATGTCTTCCCTTTACTCAAAGGTAAACCAGAATTATTTTAGAATGCACTCAGGCCGGCTAGATGAAATGCCAGATTTCTCCGCATTCCCTTCTTGGAGCCAATCCATCTGAGTAACCAGGATCCTTCATCCATACCTGACACTTTTAAAGCTTTGTATGAAACATCTGTTTTCTATTTTTAAAATGTCGACTTGTTCATTCTGAATGGGCACTGGGTAAAGCAGACAAATCCTGCTTTGTCTATGGAGCCCATCTTGGTTGTTATGCCAAAACCATATTTGCTCCATTAATCAGACCCCTTAACAACTCGTCGGCGGAGGCAGTGGGCAGTGGGCAGTCCTCGGGGCAACGATTTGTTAACCGCTCCAAAGAACTTGGGGAGTGGATACGCAAATGTGCCTTTTCTCCGAGGGTTTTCTTTTCCTACTACATCTTGTTTTGTGGTCTATTAAAAGTTAGGTAGCACAGTGCCAGAAGAGGTCCAGGTATTGATCCCTTCCTCCCCACCCGCCACGCACCTCTTTCCCTACCAAACCACTGGTCTTTGTACTCAGTCTCCCCGACAACTGTCTGCACCACTCACTGGAAGGCCCAGTCTAGGAACTGCAGCCCCGAGAAATCTTACAACTGAAGAGCTTTCCATAGAAAGCTATTTGAGATGCTAGACTCTTGCTTCAACTCTGAGCCTCTATAAGGACAGTGCACCTCCCTTTACCTCCAGAATATGGTACCTTGGAGTTTCCCAAAAGGCAACAAGGATCCTCACTACTGCCATGTCACTCTCCTCCAAGGTAAAAACCACATTTCACGCCACGTTGACACAAACACAAGCCTGTGTCTAGCCCGGCTGTACTGTGGGGGACAGTGTGGCTTGCTTCTAAGGGACTGGCGTGACCCTGCAAGCCAAGGCTGGTGGCAGCCCCACCTTCTCCCAGTTCCCCACCCCAGGAAGGAGGATCTCGGTCATTCCAATGTCCTCCACTCCCTGGAACCAAGAAGATTTTTGAAGGGCCGGCCCTGTCTGCCGGTAGATCACCAAACAAGCTGGCCTTTACCTAACAGTGGTGGCTCTGAGGCTGTTTCGTCTTGCGTCTCCCAGCTCTGCCTTTCCAGTTGGGTTTCGAGGTCTCCTTCAGGCCCAGTGCCCCTGTGGCCTGCGGCAGCTCACTCGTCCACTGCTACCGCTTCCTCTCCCAGACATCTGCTCGAGGGCAGCTTCAGATCATACTTCATTATGTCCCGAGGACCCCTCCAGCCACTCTGTGTGCCATTGTGGGGCGTTCTCTTTGAAGTCAATGTGAATCTTAGGTGATGACATGACATATACAGCAGAGGTAGCGATAAATTATGGCCTGTTTGAATAAAAAAAAGTAGAAAGATCCCCTTCCCATTTGTTATATTTTGAGTAACAGAAGCCCAACCTTCTTTAATGCAATCTATTTGCTTGGAGACTCAGAGAAGAGCATGTTTATTTCCTGCTGCAGAGCAGAGCTTTAAGAAGAGTAAGAGAATGCCCATGTCACTGGGCAGAGCTTGTGGCTCTGAAAGAACCCTGGGAATGCCTGTCAAACAAACACGTAAGGTGCCAGCAAAACTCTCGTTTCACATTCTGCTCTCTCTGCATGTGCATCTACTGGGGCTCTGCCAGTTTTTAAGCCAGAAGGGTATGCACATGACCCTTAAAGCTACAAATATTCAGCAGGCACAAATTTTTAGACTTGACAATAGTTGACACCAAGAATGCATTCTGACACATTGTCTATATTTTGCGGGTGAGAAAACTGAGCAACTGACAGAGTAAGTTACCAGCTCAAAGTTCACAGCATCAGCAGACACCATGGGAAACACATTTATAGAATCTAGGAAAGAGGAAGGTACTCATTGAGTCAGGTGGAACTTCGCACCAGCAGGAGTATGGATGGGGCTGTACTTCCTGACAACCTCCCTTTGCTTTTTACTCTGCACTCAGCTCTGTTAGCTGTCTGGGTCCGCTGAGACGGTGAGCATTTTACCTGGCTTCAAAAGTAGATTATGTCTGAGAAACAGAGAAATGAACCTCTGTACTAGCTTAATCTCCGCATTAGGTCAGTTACATAGCACGTAGCTACTGGAATGTGGTTTATAGGAAAAGAAAATCTACCAACAGATGACAGATCAATAAAATCTGATTAAAAAGGGAAAAAAATTCTACAGTCCAGACGATATTTGTCATTAAGCTATAAACCTATGAGTCCTGAGATGTATCTGTCTACAGATGAGAATGGCTCCTCACTAGCTCAATTCTGTCATTTGAGCTTAATCCTGTTCATTTAAACACTACGAGTATCAAATTAGAGATTTATATATTGATTGCAGCTTTTCTTAGATTTTCCCAAATCACTGTAAGAGCAACATTACTATTTACTCAGCAAAACATCATTTTAACACGTTTGATAGAATTTTGTAACATTTTTTTAAAACTTTACTCAAATGTTATCTTTTAAGGATTATATACCAGAGTAATATTTTAGTTATGACATGTAGAGTATTAACTTCTATAGGAATCTTTTTTTTCTGATTATGTTGCCTATGATACTTTTTTTTTCCAATTCACTACAGAGTATGAACCTAGCTAACATGATATTTTCTATTCTAGAGGAATAATATAGGTATAAGAAATAACCCTCGAGACATTTTTATCCTCAAACTGGTTCTAACTATGATAACATATATAGGGTAATAATTCTCCATTAGAAGATGACATCTACTTGAAAAGGTCTCTTGTTCGTTAAGTGTTTCTCTTATTGAGTTATTGGCCCTGTTTTCCCAGCGGTGAGAAAAGGGAGAAAGGAAGTGGGGACGTGAAGGTAAAATTCAACTTGAGACTGACCAAGAAGACAATAAAGACATCAGAAAAATGTCAGACAGCTTTCAGATTTCAAACTCTACAGTAGTCCCCCCGTAAAGAATTAAACCACAGTCATAAAGCACTCATGACCTGCTCCGTCATCTGCGACCCTGAGAAAGTGTAAACAAAGGCGACAGAGATGATACATGTTGAGAGTGACTGAGTCGACGGCCATCTGCATGAGCTGTTCACGATGGATACGCACGGACCCCTTAACAAATCGCCAGTCTAGTGGCTGCGGCCATGAACATCTTTTCCCCGCAAAAAGTTCTAAAGGATACATTTTGTTGAAAGACTGGCGCTACTTCTTTGATTCAATTTGGACATTTCATGCTGAAAACAGAAGGAAACCCCATCAAAGTAGCCAGAAAACGAAGGTGGTTAACTTGCTCATGGAACTGAAAAGTCCAGGATTTCCCCCAGCAGCTTCTGGGAGGCAGTGGGGACCCGCAAGGCCTCTCTGCCCTTGCCTTCTAGTCTCCCCTCCCCGCCCCTCCCTGCTGTGCTGGAGTTGGAGAGACCAGAGCTAGATGTAGCTAAGAGTAGCCGGGAGGGTACCGGTTCTATTCGTCCTTATACTGAAATCGCAGGGGAGAGAGTAGGAGTTGCCTAGAATAATCATTCTTGAGATCTGAACCGAGAAGGGCTTATCTCCTATGACTGTGATAGAACGCAAGTGACTAGAATGTCAGACTGTAAAAGCCACCCTGGGCTTGGGTGTGCAGATGGCTACTTCGAACTGAGATGCTCCCAGAGGAGACTTACCCAGTGAACCACACGAGACCCAGGAAGAAGGGCACCAGTCCCAGAGACCCAGCTGATAAGGGTTGTGAGACAAGGCAGAGACCAGAAGGAACCCCAATTCCCAGGGCAGGGGAGCCAGAAGTTTCCTCGAGTCACTCAGGAGAAACACAAGAGCAAGTGGTGGAGAAGCACAGCAGAAAGGAATTCTGAAAGCTGGGCGTTTACTAAAAAGGCCCTAGTGAACCTGTGAGTTTATGTGTTACCTCCAACAGCCAAGACGAACAGCCCTTTCCAAATTTACACTTTTATTTCGGCCAATTAATGAGAATGAACTCCAATCCTGTTGAAAACAGTCTTGTCCGGTGCCCAAACACCTGCTGTCCTAAAGGGAGTCCTCTGCTTCTCCAGCGCTCTGTTCCAACGGACCAACGTCAACCCCACCCTGTTTGCAAAGGCCCTTATGGCACAGCTTGTCGGAACTGGGGAGACCTCGGAGCCAGCCCACCCCTGAGTGCTCTCACTTGCCCTACTGTATGACCAACTTGCCTATACTGGGATCTCAGGTCCAGAAGACTTGGCACAAGTCCGGCAGCTCAGCCTCTCTGACCCATATTGTTGACAGTCTTCTCTGCACGGCGTCAGTCCCAGAGAGTGAAGCCGCCGTCATCCTGACGACACTGCGCTCCACTAGCCCACACTTGCCCCAAAACTTCTTATCCCAGGCACCGTGGCATCTTCCTTTCCTCGACATGTTGTGACTCTCCCAAGACAGCACACGACACAAAGGATGAGCTGCGCATTGGTTCGAACACGCAGCCTCAGCCTGGGATGCTGCTCCCCTTATTTGCTGTATCCGGGTAAACGCTGAGCCCCTGGAGGCCCAGGGGGGATCTTGAGGAATGAACGGTGGGACGGAAAGGGATTAAGATGGTTTTTGACTCTTTGTTTGGAGGATTTATTGTTCTGTTGATTTGTTTCATTGAGTGTGCTTTCTTTTTTCTTCTGCCTAGCAGAAATGAGGATTCAGAGGCAGATTCAATTTAGTTTAAAAAAAGATCAAAAACGTGATGTTTCTGCACATCTGTGTTCTGCCGATGCTGTGAAAACCCACTGGGGACAGTTTCGACGCTCTGCCACTTACTCGCTGTCTGAGGGGTTCCTGCAGCTTCTCAGGCTTCAGATAAGGTAATAAAAGCACTCTCCTTGCAGCTCATTCGGGGCATCAAATGATACAGTCAGTGCAGATACCTTTCTCCATCTACACAGTAAGCAGAATAAAACGCCCCTGATTTTAGTAGCCTAAAGATTGCTGATTTGCGTGAGAGGTGACTCCCAGAGGATTCCCGAGTGCTGGTTTAGAGAAAGAAGACAAGACGCTGAATGGGTGGACTTGCAAAAGAAAGTGGGTTTTGAACTAAAGTTAAAGAGCATGGGAGACTGAATGAATAACACAAAAGCGTAAGGGCGATTTCAGGAGAGAAAGAAGAAGTGAAAGGGTGTGCAACAGTTAGCACTGGAGACACCTGTTGTTCCTTCTGGCTTGAGGGCCGCTGCATGCGCAGGGAATGGAAAATGATCTGGGAGGTGTATAGGGAAGAGCGAAGGGACATCGGTGATGGGGCACCGGAAGTTGCTGACCTCAGGGAGCAACTGACAAGACAAGTGGAGGTGGAAGGTGAGGGGGTCTAGGTCGGGGACTGTACGGGGAAGAGAAACTCAGGAAAATAGCACTGATAGTTTTGGGGACTGATCAGTGCACAGGAGCAGAAGACAGAGTCCATGGAGGAAGAAGAAAGGGAAGAACATAGGAGGGCTGTCTCTGGCCTGGTGGTTAGTGTCCAGATGACCACATTAAGGGTGCAGACTTCAGAATGAGGCACCCAGGGGAAGAAGCAGGTGTGTGTGGAGGTGTAAATAACTCAGCTGTTGTAAGGTGAAGCGGATGAACCCACACTGGAAAATGTATATGAAAATACCCTGTGATTTATTTTGATGGTGAAACGGTGGTGGGAATTACATGGGGCCTACAACTGATGTCAAATATATATAAATAAAGAAAAAATTAAAAATAAGATAGTTTTGAAGTTGGGAGGGAGGTCCGGTTTGGGAAAACATATTTGGGAGACGTCAGCGCTCATCCCATTCGTGAATGGACTGCCAAGAACACCTGGCAAGGGGAGCAGGCTGGTGAGAGAATAGCCTCAGCACATGGGGTGGGAGCAGATGACGCTGTCAAGGGGCCCTCACGAAGTATCCAGAAAGACAGCCTAGAAATCAGCATGGGAGCAAGCTGGGGAAGGAGGGCACTGGACAGGCCCAAGGGCTCAGAACGTGCAAGGTAACCATTCCAGACTGCTCGGGGACAGGACGTGCATGGAATGTAAAGACTTGGCTTCAACTCTGAATTTTTCCTAAAATGGTAGATAATGGGGGTTTTCACTGTCTTCCCACTCTCCCCCACCTGTGGCTCTGGTAGCTTTTCCTTCAGTTACTCCATATCCAGACCCACTCCTACTTCGGGGTTATCTGTCTCTTACTCCTTTCCACGCTTCATTTTCAAGACATTTTAACAGGGCCTCCCTGGTGGCACGAGGGGTTGAGTGCAGCCACAACAGTGCAGATTTGATCCCCAGCCAGGGAGGGACCCACATGGCGCAGCAGACCTCTCCTGCCGCACCCACTGCCGCTCCTGCACCCTCAGCAGTGGATTTCGGTCGATCTGCCTGTTCTGCTCCCACTCTGTCTCTGGTGAACCCTCTCACCTCCCGCGACTCTGGCCTGTACCCCAGCTCTTGTATGCATAAATAAATAAAAATCTTTTTTTTAAAAAAGACATTTTAACACTCAGGTGTGCTGTTAAGGTTAACCCTGCTGTGCAGGTATTACTCTACATAATCTTTGAACTCCAGTAGTGCCACATAACAGCTTCCAGCTTACTGAACACGCCACATTCCCTTCTCTTCGCTCTGCAGCCCAGGGCAGTCTGCACACAGCATTTCTTCTTCCTGTAGCCCTCTTCACCTTCCATTAACCTGCCTCTCTCTTGACCTTTTCCTCTCAGTTTAAATGCTACATCCTCCACTGAGGTCCCTGGCCTGACCTCCAGAGTAGGAAAGGCACTTCTTTATGTGCTTCTCCCATCCCACAGCTTAGCACACTGAATTGCAAAGTGCTCATAAACTATTTTCCTTGTGACACTGGGAGTTTCTCCAAGGTTCTATTTTATTTACCAGTACATACCCAGCATACAGCAAGAGCCAGCTATTTTCTTTGGAACAGAGGAATAATCGTGGAAGCCTGTGGAAGTATGAGCACCATGTGGAACCTGATAGACACAGTTATGAATTATAGAAAATATGAATTCACTTTTTTCAACACAGCCCTGATGTGCTATGACTACTAAGAGTCACATTGCAGTTGGAGTGAGAGTAGTGTTGGGACGAGTGAATCTCTCACTTTTGTCCTAATTTTCTAACACTTAATAAATTTCATGATAATTTTTCTAAATAAATATGAGCGTAACAATACAGTGCCATATTTTCCACTATATGAACAAAACAGGGTAGCACTAACATATTTAAACGCTTCTTTCTGGAATACGCTAATGGAATATTTCCAGGTATGAATGACCCTTATCCTAACATAACTTTGCATCTGGAAATTCTAAGAAGGTAGGATGATCAAAACGTGAATCTTCAAATTGGCTTTTCTATGTAGATCCTTTTCTACCACGTAGATCTTGTTCTTGGAGATCCTTCTTTACTGCCTCTCCTTCTGTCTACTCTGAAATACATTTTTGCAACTGGAGACGCCTGCTGTTTTAACTTGGCCACATGCTTAAGGTAGTTTTTGATGCAAAGATATTTAGATTTGACCTATCAAATAAGCTATTGACTTTTGGCCTACAAAACAATCCATTAACCTTTGGGTTTTAAAAACATTACTAACGTTCAAGGTCTGTTAAACACATCTTTACCCGATCTCCTAGTCTTACCCCATCTCTGACCCCACCATTCCTGCTCCCTGTGCTTCAGATTAAATATTCTTGAGGCTGTTTTGCAAAATCCTTGCCAACTTCTTACCTCATTGAGTGGCTCCGTTTTTATCGTGTAGAACTTTTATTCATTCAACAAGCATTTTCCCAAATACAGCAAAGACAGAAGATAAATCTTGAACTTCAGGATCATCTAAAATAATGAATAAACATGCAGACAGAGTTAGTAAGAAATGTTAGAAACACCAAGCAAGGACAGGGGCAGAAAAGACTCGAGTAAAACACTGCTGCTACTTTAAATCTCCCCTCCCTATAAAACACCTTTTATCTACTTAACTTGTAATTTCTTAAGGAAACCACAGGGAGAGGGAAAGAGTTGGGGCGGGTGGTGGGGGAGAGGTGGGTATTCTCATGCACATCATCTTCCTCACTTAAAGTCTACCTTTCTCTCCTTTTCTACTTCAGACAATGGAATCTGAATCTGCTTCGATTTTAATGTGCTCCTTAATATTTGTTTGTTTGTGTGTTCTTGAGGAGTCACCAGAAACAGAATAGGGAGCAGAACAGACAGATGGACTGAAATCCACTGCTGAGGGGAGCAGCAGGTGAGGCAGCAGAGGTCTGCTGCGCCACGCGATCATCCTCTCCCTGGCCTGGGATCGAACTCATTCTGCTGTGCCATGGGTGCTTCACAGTGTGGTGCTCAACCTGCTGTGCCACCAGGGAGGTCCTGTCCCTTGGTTTTTTAACCTCTGCTCCCGATTTACATCTCCAGTTGTCTAACCTTGATGATGCTGCTATGGTCCCTACACCTCAGGCTCATCGTGTTGAAACAGAAGGCTCCTTCCTCCAAGCCCACGGCCCTCTGCAGCCCACAGACATCTACGTCATGTAGCGTCCAGTGCTGTTTAGGTTTTGAACACTGGGTCGTCTTCTAGTCCTCTCATCGCTGTGTCTGAAGTGCAGCCTCCTGGTTCCTATCTGTTCGGATTATGAGAAATGTTTGATCAGTTCCTTTATTTCAGTATGTGACTGCTGACCAATTCATCCCAACTACACAGAAGCAACGGAGTAGGTTTCCTGATGACTGTTTTTTTCTCCCCAGTCCATCCTAAGTCCTGAAGACAGCATCATGGGAGTAGAGCATGCATAAAACATACAACGTATCAACATCATGCTCTAGCTTCTGCAGACCCCAACAAATTATTTTTAAGTCAGGAAGTGGGTTGAGTATTTTTCTGGATCTAAAGTACATTTAATTGGATGCATCTTATTGCAGTCTCTTTATGCCTTTAAAAATATGAAGTGACTTAGAAGTCAGTAATGGTCTCATTGTAGCAGCTGATACACAAAACTGTAATTTTCAGCATTTAAAAATCTTTACAAGGTAAAAAAATATGTTTAATTATTGTGCTTTCAACCTGGCTCTGTTCTTCACCAGTGAGGACTATAATCATGTGGAGATTGAAGTTTACAGCTTCTGTTGGCTTCAAGCTAAAGGAGTGATACAAAGTTCAAAATGATTTTCTTAGAAGGAGAAAGAATGCATTTGTCTTACATTTGAATAATTTTAAACGACTTAAGTCTTTCAGCTCATCCATGTGACACAAGAGAAAAACAAAACTATCTTGTATGAATTTTTGCCCAGTAAAAAAGTTTTGAGGAAATTAATAACCTACTGAAATATGAAAGAAAGAAACTATAATCAGCATGTCTTCTATTTAGGGCATTACCTATATAGCTATAAATAATAAGGATAGCCTAATCATTTGAACTATCATAGGAATGCAAATAGCTTTGCAGTGAAAAGCAGCAACTTTTGAATAAAGTACAACGTGCCTATACATCATTTGGACAGAAAACAGAGTAACCTTTAAAGAGTAAAATTCCACAAGGAGATAGTAAGTAAAGTGATCATGATTATAGAGGAACGCAGGTCAAAGAAAGTACATGTGCACACTAAATTTCCTTGTCTTTTGGAGATGATTTGCAAAGAGAACACAATGGAACAACCAAGATAATTATCTCAGTTATTGCCTTTACTCTTCCTTTTAAAATATCATGTAATACGTAAGAACTGCCTATGGTTAGAACCTTATTGGCTCAAAAACAAAGACACACACACACACACACACACACACAAGCATGCACACACACAAAACAACCTTTCAGCCTTGGGTAGAAAACAGGAATGAAGGTCATGAGCTTCAATCTCATGGTGGGTAAATTTTTATCAGCGGCATGGCTGTTCGTCACCAGGAGAGGCGCAGAGCTTGGGAGGCTACAGGGCCAGTGCCAATGTGACACATTCCAAATCCCCGAAAGTGACAGTGCCAACCCTACCCCTCATGTCTCCAAGATTCCCAAAGAAAATGTATGGCCTTTGTCTTCTGAGCCTACACTGCAGAAATGGCAAAAGGTGAGCTGAAAGGAGGCAGAGCAAGAGAGTAGGAGGAAATAAATCATCCTTCTGGCAACTTCTGCAAAGTTTTGTCAAAGAAAACCCAGGAAAGGTCACCCTGCATCTTTTTTCTTACTATTCTCTTTACCATACAATCTCCTCAGTTTTTGCTTTTAGCTCTCCACCTCTCCGTATTTCCGCTGTAAACTGAGCACAGGAGCAAGTTTGGTGTGACAGCAGCTGACTGACATTAGCATATGCAAAGAGGCAGGAAACAGTTTCCTCAGCTGCAAACAGAGCTAGAAGAGCAGCAGTGGCAAGATAGTCATCTTAATATTCACAATGTTGAATTTACCACACTGTAAAGCTTGCATTTCCAAGTGCAACTTTAGCATATATGAAAAGAAGGCTTGAATTCTTTTGCTCAGAAGAGATGCTTCGTTCAAGGATCCTCTAGGAATTTGGGCAGGACACAACAGCTTTTCAAGGGAGTCTCAAATCAAAAGCTCTGAAACTTTAGAAATGTCATTCGGTAGTCAAGGAATCTTCTTACAATCTTCTTTATCACCCAATCTTCTGATAAGCCTCCTCGACCAAGCCGACCGATAGGATGACTAACTCAGAGGATTATCCCTGAGCAAGCACCTTGTGCCAAGTTCCACAAAATAATATACATTTGAAGTTTTTGTGACAGTAACATCTTGTGACATTATGTTTTCAGTACTTTGTCTCTTAACTCAAGTGGCTTCGTTTCTCTCACCCACACAAAAATGTAAACAGATATTATAGTTTTGGAGAAACTTCCCTGGCATTTCCTTTCTGATTTTGCAACTATAGTCCTGCCTCCATGTGCCAAAGGCAAACTGGTTCCAACAAAGCATCCTTGCAAAGGCACAGGCAAAACTATCAACAATGCTATTGTTTCTAGAAAACGTGCAGAAAAAGAGCTGACATTTGACATACAAGGTAAGCCCAACAAAGTATTCAGAAGATTATTCTTTCCTGCTATTATAATCCACTAACTTCTTGTTGTTAGTTCCTAATCCAGTATCATGTCTAGACGGTTTCTTCCATACCTCCAACAAAGCTTTGGGAAAAATAAAATTGTATCTTCACATGCTTCCCCACCCTCCAGCTACTATTGCTGGCCAAAATGTGGAGATAGCACATCATGTTTCGCCTTTGGAGTTTGGTGTTTTTTTTTGGTCTTTCTAGGACACTGGCAATCTGCTATGAGTATAATAACAGACATGAAACACGGGTACTTGAGGTTCTTTTTACCAGATTAATTCAATCTTCTTTTGAAACAAGTACTAAGTAAACATTAAGAGGATATTGCTGTCGCTTCTGGAAAGTATTAGTGCAATATAACTAATACATCAGTGATGATATTCTGTCTATATTACAAGATCATATTGGAAAACATTAAGTCCAAGTACACCAAATAAGGAAAACATAACCTAAAATGAGGCAAGACTATTTTCCTTAATTCAAAGCTTTCGCTGTTAGAATAGATCAGGTTTTCAAAAGTGAAGAGCCATTTTAAATGTCAGGGTGAGAAGCCCTCCCTTACTCCAACTCCCCCATTTCCAAATCAATTTACAACAGCCCTCGGGACAAAAAAAGGATGCCTGCTGTCTTTTAAGTTAGGGCCGCGTCCAGAAAGAGACACACACACACACACAGAAGTTGATGCGGAGTAATTTGCAATTTCCTACAAAATGACTCCCATGAAGTTTAAAGTCATCCAGAACGGCCAAACTGATCCCACAGATCAAATAAATATGAGAACATTTCAATCTTTAACTAAACCATGTTGGCTTTTCATTCCAATAAGCATCCAAATGGATGTTTGCAAACTAGAGGAATTTTAAATAATTTTTCACGGGAGCAGCTCCTTCAAAATCTCTTTTTTTCTACCGTGCTTTTATTAGCTTTTGAACTTCCGTCAGTTGAGAGAAGCAAACAAAACTAAGAACCATGACGCACAGATACTTATAAATCCATCAAAAATTATCTGAATACTTTCTATCCGTGGAGATGACTTCAATCCCAGGGAATGTGACAAACTAGAGAGAACAGACTGGTAATTCCTGGAATGATTTGGGAACAATATAAAATACACTTTACATACGTGCCTGTGTGCGTGTGTACATATTAAATGGTATCACAGCATATTTTACTGCATAGACTCATGTTGGATTTTTTTTTAACTTTTTAAAATTTATTTATGCATACAAGAGCTGGGGTCCAGGCCAGAGGCATGGAGGTGGGGGTGAGAGGATTCACCAGAGACAGAGTGGGGAGCAGACTGCACTTATTTTTGGATAAGTAGGATAAGAGAGGCTAGAGGACCTGGAAGAAAAGAGGTGAGAAGCGAGCTGTTCTGGAGTGAACGTGGGTGAAGAGCACGGCCGCGAGAGCGGGAGCACGTAACTGCGAGCCGGGCCCACGGACGTGTGTTAGGAGCTGAATGCCGGCGGAGACAGCTCTTTGGTTGCGACCTTGTGGTGGGCACACCCTGCTGTGAGCAGTTAGCTGCACGCACAGACCGTGTGGATGCGGAGAAGAAGCTGTGTGCCAAGCAGCAGTATCACAGTGTTGGAAACAGGCTGAAAACGATGAGATTTTTCAGTTCAACCCTATCATGCATCACATAAAAATAAGTTTATCTTAACTGCTGAGGCAAATTATGCATTCACCCACTGGTGACAGCATTCTTTCCTTCAAGTCCATTCACGAGGAACAAAAAGACAAATGATCTAATCTCTGCCCTCAGACTCTCCTGTTTGTCCACTCATAAAAGAAGCTAACACTCAAACAAACATTAAAGACTGTATGTAAAATACGTGAAGCCAAGGGAGTAGTGTTGCTTATTTATTCAAATTGGTGAGGTGACACAGTCATTACAAGATAAAGTGATGAGGGCCTCCCTGGGGGCGCGAGGGGTTGGGGCACAGCACTATGGAGCTATCCTCACCCACTGCAGCTGATTTGGATCCCCGCCCTTGGAGGGGACCCACAGGGCAAAGCAGACCTCTCCTGCCTTGCCTGCTGTTCCCCTCAGCAGTGTGTTTGAGTCAGTCTGCCTGTTCTGCTCCTCACTCTGTCTCTGGTGAATCCTCTCGCCCCTGCATGTCTGGCCTATACCCCAAATCTTGTATGCATAAATAAATAAGCCTTTTAAAAATAAATGTAAAAAAAAAAGCTAAAGTGATGAATACTGATCAGAAAAGTACTCTAAATTCCTGATCTCACAAGGGAGTGTAAGATTTCTGGGGACCTTCCACCAGGTACACAGCAAGCCACATGAGGTTAAGTTCTTCTCTCAACAAATATTTGTTTAGCAGTCATTTTATGCCAGTCACTCCTCTGGACCCTGAGATGTTCCCTGCCCTCTGGCACTTGGATGTTGGGGGCAGGAATCAGGTGATAAACAACCACAAATAAAAATATTTCATATTACAATATAAGGGTATTTTTAATATGAAATTTATAGTGGTTGTTTATATTAAAATACCCTTATACTTTAATATGAAATATTTATTAGTGGTTGTGCTATGGCGCATCTGCTGCACAGCAGTGCGAGTTCGATCCCTGGCCAGGGAGGGAACACACATGGAGCAGCAGACCTCTCCTGCCTTGCCCACTGCTCCCCTCAGCAGTGTATTTCTCTCAGTCTTCCTGCTCTGTTCCCCGCTCTGTCTCTGGTGAGTCCTCTCACCTCCTGCTACTCTGTCCTGTACCCCAGCTATTGTACATATAACTAAAATAAATCCTGGGCCTCCCTCGTGGGGCAGTGGGCTAAGCAACGCACTATGAAGCAAACCACAGCCACTGCAGCACGAGTTCGATCCCTGTCACCGGCCAGGGAGGGGACCCACATGGCACGGCAGACCTCTCCTGCTGTGCCCGCTGCTCCCCTCAGCAGTGTACTTCTGTTGATCTGCCTGTTCTGCTCCCCGCTCTGTCTCTGGTGAATCCTCTCACCCCCCACACCTCTGGCCTGTACCCCAGTTCTTGTATGCATAAATAAATCTTTAAAAAAATAAATCTTAAAAAAATATATATATACAAGAGTAAATGTTATTCGACTTAGATTCACACATAGAGCAATTGGAAAGAAATCAAAGTAAGAATTTAACGAGTATTGAGTACAAAGTATCACCAACAACCTCGGGCATATTGTGGAATGCAAAGTCCACATGATAGTTGTGGATAAAACATGATAGTTCAGTCATTTTCTGCTTGTAACTGACCACTCGGAGTGACCTCAACACTGCTGTCTCCTGCTCTCAGGACTGCCTTGTTAGAAACATCAGTGTAATGTCATCCAGAATGAACGACCTTATTTTGGGTTGGGCTGTCAGATGAGAAAGAAGAAATGTCTCCTTATTTATAATTGATGAGAACTTCTGACATCTAAATATATATTTTCCTCCAAAAAGCAGCCCAGTTTGAGTTGACCCAAATCATTTCTGACAGTGGTCCTGAGGAATACATGTGCCAGGTCTGTCATCCATCTCTAGCGCTTCACAGATAAAAGGCTTTCTGGATTATTCAATGACGACATCTACCAGTGGGGACCGCAGCCTTTCCCATCCAACTGTGGGGGCATCTGCAGTCTGGAAGGAGGTGAGGAGAACTGGGGAGCAGGCGTGGGCAGAGGAACGGGGCAGGCTCACTGCTGGGACACTGCCAGGGCGACCCAGTGCAGCTGTCCCTCAGCACCTGTCCGGTTTGCAAAAGCCGGGGGAGGGGGGGCATTCTTTGAGAGAAACCAGAGAAACACGGATTAGAGGGAACTACTAAAAGATGGATGGCCTACTGTCTCTGATCTTCCGAGCGGCAGAATAACCAGAGACAGACCAACACGGTGCTCTGTTCCCTTGAGCAAGAGACACAATGATGTGTTGTCCACTGGACAACAGCCTCCCAGAGACGACTATACACATTATCAAACATGTTCATGAGCGACAAGATTGGAAATCTCATTGAAGAGGGATGTCAGGGGCCTCCCTACTGGCACAGCGGGTTGAGCGCCGCACTGTAGGGCTTCCGTGGCCACAGCAGCGCGAGTTCGATCCCAGGTCAGGGAGGGGACCCACATGGCGCAGCAGACCTGTCCTGCCTCGCCCACTGCTCCCCTTAGCAGTGTGTTTCAGTCAGTCTGCCTGTTCTGCTCCCCACTCTGTCTCTGGTGAAGAGTCCTCTCACCCCCTCCCCCGCGGCTCTGGTCTGTACCCCAGCTCTTGTATGCATAAAAAAAATCTTTAAAAAAAAATAAGAAGGGTGATGTTAACAGAGTGGCTTTTCTGGCTTTGGAAAAACTGTTTGAAATCAGATGTAAAATAGTTATATGGAGGAATAATCTGTCCATATTAGCACAAGAGGGAGTTTAATAGTACCGAGGCGCTGGTGTTACAGATTGTGGGCAATAAACGTAGAAGGATTAAAAGAAATCTATTTCCAATAAAGGCAAAGACTTTAATGCACCCAGATCTTACATGGAATGCAAAAAGAAAGAGCCCACTTTGACTGGGTTGCTCCACTAGGCCCACTTGAGCGTTGTGTTCTGTTTTGGATAGCGCGTGTTTGAAAAGAAAGTCAAACTGGAGTGAGTTCAAAGGAAAGCAGCTGAACTGATAAAAGGTTTGGAAATAAGACAGACCTATGTGCAATGGGCATGTTCAGGCTAGAGGAGAGACAATTGGAAGAGAGACATGCTAATTGTCTCTAAGCATCTAGAGAGACGCTATGGGAAGAGGAAGGATGAGTTCACGCTGATCATCAGAGAAGGAGCAGGCAGCCATAAACACGGGGTATTCATGGGAACCTCGCTCAGCTCGCTCAGTTTACTCTCAGGGTAATTTATGCAACTCGGTGACTTGACAGGGTTCACGTTCACATTCACATTCATGCACGAGACACAAACGGCATTTGCTTTAGGACGTGAAGGCACAAAAGACCACAAGTCAGTATTTTGGGTACAAGCTGGTTGAAAAGAACTATGCCACATGGCCTTTATCTTTAAGACGAGTAGCCTGAAGCCACTGGAGGGACCCCAAAGCCCTATAAGACAGCTCCAAGTGAGAATAAGTTTCAATCTATTAGGGAGAGTGAAGAAAGAAAAAGACTCCTACCAAGCAAAGGGAGAGCCTGAAGTTAATATCGCTAAGGTAAAAATCTAGCTCCGACCACTAGGAAGAGACAATTCCCTTTCCCCCTGTAACATTCCCCTGTTTCCTTTCACCTTCTTTAAATGTCTCTCTCTAAGACGACATTTGCTAGTGCAGGAGGCAGGAAACTAAAGGGGTATAAAATTTTTATAATTAAGGCTGGATTAGTAGCAAGAATGCACAGCAATCCAAAGGCTGCGCAGCATTTTTGATGTTTGAAAGAAGTGTGTAATGTTGGATTAAGCGACAAGGAACCGAGCATTTTTTTCTTCAACCAGGCTTTGATGCTGGGGGTCAAGTGGGCCCCGTGCCCCTCTGCAGCCGCCTCTGCGCATTTCTGATACGGTGCTCTGTGTTCTAGTCCATTGTCACAGAGTCCTCAAGTCAGGAAAAACCGACACTCCTCCTCATTGATGGGTTCCCTTGGACTGCTTTTTGTTATTTCTTGCTGCCCTGAGTTTTCCCCACTTTCTCATTTTTCTAGTGACTTTGATGGATCTAACATAATCTCTTTTTTTCCACTTTTTTTTTCCAAAGGATGAAAATGTCCCTGCCAGGTGCATATTCCCGAATTCTCACAGCTCAATGTATGATTTTTTTGTTTTGTTTTGTTTTAATGAGAGTGATTCTGAGCGGTGAGAACTCATAACTCATTTGAATGGAAACAGTCGGAGGGGGTGGCCACACTTCATTGTGCTTGATTGTTGATTCTGGTGGCAGCTGTGGCTGCCAATCCATCCCCAACCAACTGCGAGCACATCAAGATAGCTCTCGCACGTGCACGCACGCACTCCCACGGTGCTGCCAACCCTGAGGATGATGGGGCATCTCTCGCAACTTTTCCTTAGCAGCTTTTAGGAAAATTGTGGCTTTTTGATTTTCTTTTTCCCACGATCACTTCTTGTTCCCATAAGATCTCTATCTAGCACGGCAGCTATTACCATACAGAATGAATCCAAATTAACAAGATGAGGTGGACGGAGCCACAAGCTTTTAAGAGAGAAACCTAGTGAGACCATGAAAAATCAGTCTGCCCTATTTGCCTAGTCAGGAAAAGCAGGATTTCCATTTTCTAATCTACGTGGAGATGCTAGCATTTCAAACTCAAGAGGACGTTGCCTAGATCACATTATGCTGTTGGTTTCTATGTGACCAAGACTTAAGACATACACTGCCCTGTTTTTAAACAGAGAGCAGCAAGTGAGTGAAACTAATGCTGATAACCTCAAGTCCAGGCTGCGAGAGACTCGCAGAATATGTGTCCTAGAGTCAGAAAGTTTTCACTGCTTTCCGGGGATGAATAATTTCCACCTGCCCTGACCTACTGACTTAGCCGCCATGGATTCCTTAGATAGTTCTATTAATGAAGTCGTGAGTCCACTGCATTTCCCTCCCCAAATAATTCCACAAACAATCTAAATGAAGATGGTAAGGACTATCATTAATGCATAAACCACTTCTGGGTGACCTCTTCTCTGAACTCTTTCTATCTCTGAAAGAGGTGAGTCTCTTCCATGGAATAATAAATACTAAATAATACATGTCCATGTAAAATGTGCATTCTCAGGAGCAACGTGATAGGCCAGACGCAAAGCCAGTTATGTACACTGAGATTACTGTCAATATATGAGTATTATAGTTTTGTTGTTGAGAAAGAGGGGGAGACAGTTCCATTCTTTCATTAGGATTATAGGAACCTCATGACTTTCATTTATTTTATCTACTTCACATATGCCAGAATGAGGGTACTCTGAAAAGCACTCTATCCACTGAGACTGACTCTTGCAAATTTAAAACTTTTCAGATGATTTCATCCACTAACATACTGTCTTTAGAACAGTTAAGAGACTATAGAACATGAAAAAAATTTATTTTATTCTTTTCTTGCCTTTTCACTATTTTTTTTCCCCTGAGTCATGAAAAGAAATAAAGCATGGACAAAAATACTACTACATTACCACACAGAACTTTTTCTCCCCAATCAACAGACAATATTTCAAGAAAACGTATTTTCCTGTATTTGCTGGATGGAGCCACCTCTCACAATAAACGTGCTATTATATGCCACATTGCAAGTCACTTTATTTCTCTGTCTAATATGCCAAATGACAAATAGACTGCACGGACTTGAGGAGGCCTGGAGAAATTCAGCCTTCATCTCTGTGCCAAGTATCACAAAAGCGCTTAGGACACATTAAGTCATAAAACTGGTAGACATGAAAGAAATCAGCTGAAGGACAGGAAACATTTCCGGTATTTTGATGAGCCATGGCTATTTCTCCCTTTCTTTCTTCTAAGACTTTTTCTTACCTGTTTTACAGAAAATACTTTTAAGACTAGAGCAATGATAAAAAACTTTAAGATTTGAGCAATGATAACAACTGAAAATGATGAGGCATCTGATTTGTATTTTAAAATATATATATTTAACAGAAATTGAGATCTCAGGCTTAATCTGAATTTAAATTTAGAATAGTACACTTTCAAAACACAAAGAATACTGGAAAAGGACTTAGTTCTTGGGATTTCAGTTCTCAATTTTTGCAAGTCATTCTTTATTTCTATGAGTTTAATATTAGCATGCAGATCAATGTTAATATTAACTGGAATGAATAGACCACCACTTCAAGTAACATACAAAAAACATGTAATATTTTATGGTTTCCCATGTTTAGTCATATGTTTATAAACAACAAATTTATACCTGAATCTTCCCATGCATGAAGTCTTCAGCTTTATATAAAATGAACAAAATTATAAATAGCAAAGGTAGGCAAACAGTATGATTTGGTTTTCAGCTTTTATTTCTTCAACAAACAGTATAAAAACCTATGTATGTGACACTATTCAAGTGACTATGAAAAAGACAATCAGGATTAGCACAACTCTCACCCTCAAGGACTCTGCTGTCTAATGGCTCATTTTCCAGGCATTTTATGAAATGGAGGATACTACGATCTAACTCAGTGCTTTCACATTCTCTGAGCTCAAAACGAAGAAAAGAGGCTTTTTTCTCCCTCTCCAGCTTAGGTGATGACAGCCCTTCTTCAGCTAACAACCAGATGAGGGTTTCAGGATGTATGAAGTCAGGTCAGTGAGACAACCAAGGACACTCACACTCACAGAGAAAGTTTCCAGAAGGATCTGGCCCAGCATTACCCAGAAGCAATAGGTCCTGAGAAGGGCCGATCCAGTCTTTGGGGGACCCACACATAATCCTCACCAAAATTAAGCCTCCCTGGCATCCTGTCATACCTGGGCAAAGAAGGAATGTTACAACACTACTGGTGAACATAAACTCTAATATGGGTGTGAGAATAAAACGAGGAAAAGACAATCTAGCAATTCACTAAGTGAACAATGAGAGGATAAAAAATATGAAGAAACCCCAACAGTATTTTCTGCCAGAGATTTAAAGAGTCACAGATTCCTGCATTAACGTAAGATAGCTTAGTCCCTGCATTCGTTAAGTAACTCTTGGATTTCAAGCTATTATCTGGTATTAGAAAAGTAACTCCTTCCCTCTTTTCTCAATACCAGAGATCTGCCCGCTTTCGTAAAAGCAAAGAAAGTTGCTTGCAGACAATCAAGGGATTCTATTGTTTTCCACCGTCCTGGTGCAAAGCAGCCCCATTAGCAAAAAAGTCACATAAATCTATTTGTGCATTTTGCTTCCACCATTAGAAACCTATTTTCCCTGTTTTCACTTCTTAGGTTTAATGAATTAATTGCCAACTATCTGTAATTTAGCATTCCAACTTAAATGAGACTCATTTTATGTCTCTTATTCCAGTTTCTAGATAATAAAAACAATCCTGATTCCACTCACCTCCTCATGACCACTTTTGACTCCCTAAGCCTGCCTGAAAAGGTTCCTTTGTACATAAATGTTTGGAAAAACATCTGACATGGCATATAGAGAAAAGAAGACCTTGGCTCTTCTTGAGACACTCTTATGTTCAGCTGCCTGAAAGCATGGTGAGAAACAATTAGAGGACACAACTAACAAAATCTAGGAAGACATATGAATTTAATAAAAGTCCAGAAAAATCTAAACTATAATATATTTTAAGATGTCTTATCCAACAAGAGTAAGTTATTTACCCAAGGTATAGCAATGTTTTTTTAAAAGGGCTGAACCCGTTCAGTGGTAAGTAACTGTTATAATGAGAACTTTCTGTGCCACCCAAAAGTACAAGATAGATTAGTTTTTAGGTATTTAATTACATTTTAATACCTTCAAATCTAGCTGTACATCTTTGAATTTCATGCTTATTTGGCACTGACCAGAAAAAGTCATTAATAGAAGAATCAATAGCCCAATGAAGCTAGATAAGTGTCTACATTTTATAAAGCAAAGGTAAAAAATCCTACTTTTGAAAGGACTGATTTGTAAGATTTATCATTTGGGGAACTTTTCCTTATTAGATTAGTGAATTTATTAACCAGGCATTTAAGTATTTTTTAAAACTGAATTTTTTTTAAAGATTTATTTATGTACGCATACAAGAGCTGGGGTGCAAGCCAGAGGTGTGGGGGGGGGGTATGGTGGTTAGATGACTCACTAGAGACAGAGTGGGGAGCAGAACAGGCAGATCTATTGAAATACACTGCTGAGGGGAGCAGCAGGCAAGATAGGAGAGCTCTGCTGTGTCAGCTCCCTAACCAGGAATCGAACTCATGCCACAGCAGCTGGGATAGCTTGATAGCGCTGAGATTTTATTTTAGTGGATGATAGTGCTCTTACTTCTTAGCATTGTATCTCTGTTTATCCAGAGTGGATTTCTGATTTTATGCACATCTGCTTTGTGTTAATTCAAAAAATGTCAATGACAATAAGAAGAGGCGATATTTTTATAATGCTCATTTGGGGCCAGATTTATTTTTCTAAGCATTTTACATGTATATTAATTCATCTAGTGGCTACAAGAACCCCAGAAGATAAATCCCTAATTTCATTTTACAGGAGAAGAAATAAAGGTGCCCAAGATGTTAGGTAATAACTGGCACTTAGGAGAGCTGGATTCTATGGACAGATCATGCTTTTAACCACTTCAACATACTGCCTTTCTTTTCAAATAACTTAATATGGTTATTTGGTACTTCCCTATGATATGGACCATGGACCCAAAGTTGACAAGTTGACTTTGAGTCATCAAAGTTCCTGATATAGCAAGAAAGAGCAACAGCTACACATAATTATGTTAAAAAAGCCAGTGAAGGCACCTCTTGAATCAACTTTCTCTTTTTCCACTGCACACTTCAAATATCATCCCAAGTCCAACATCTACAGGGCTGGCATCAAAACATGATGGTTTTTTAGTCTCCCTAGTGGCACAAAGGGTTTAAGTCTCAATACTATGAAGCTTCCCACAGTCACTGCAAAACTAGTTCAGACCCCAGCCGGGGGGGGGGGGGGACCCACNTCAGCCCCCCGCCGGGGGGGGGGGGGGACCCACATGGTGCAGCAGACCTTTCCTGTCTCGCCCACTGCTCCTCTCAGCAGTGTATTTCACTAGATCTGCCTGTTCTCCTCCCCACTCTGTCTCTGGTGAATCCGCTCAGCCCACACACACACCTCTGGCCTGTACCCCAGCTCTTGCGTGTATAAATAAAACTTTTTAAAAATTAAAAATAATAATGGTTTTTATTGATTGGGAAACTAATGAGAGACATTTCTGTGCCACGGCTGGCATTACCGCAGCCCAATCAAGGTAACGGTGAGACGCAGCACCACCGTAACACATACATTTGGGCCCTGACTTTACCCAGTAGACTAGTCCTCTGGGACATTCACTAACATGGGAGCCCCAAAATAAAGCTGGTATGGTCCAGTACATCCAGCCTATATAGAGGAGTTGATGAAACAAAGAAAGTCCTAAGTGCACCATCACCGGAACAACAACAAAAATTTTGAATATGGGACTTCCTAGCTTGATCTGGAGGTATGCTTACCTGAGAAATGCTGATGTTCACTATCTTAGAAAAACATCCGAGTCACACCCCAGCAGATGATTCCAGCTGTACTAAGGCTGATGCCAAGAGGAAGATTTGGAATAGGTCCATGGGTGGTAGGAACCTACTCCAAGGCTGGGTTTCTCAGACAGAAAAGTATCAAATGTTAAAGAAATACATTACCATGTACCCATTTCCCTCCATGCTTTGATGCTATTCTATGTTCTTCAGAGGAAGAGTCATTTTTAGCCTCATCGTTAACTTCAGGACAATATTTTTACTTAAAGTATCAGGAACCTTTATTTGGTTCAATCAGAAGTAATCCAGCTTCTGGCTGGTTCAACAATGTGTGAGCGAGGGAAACAGCTGTTGTTACACGAGCCTCACTGAGACATCTGCTCTTTATCTGCTTCTAGCTATCGAGCACAGATTATGATGTATATAAAAGCCATTCTTTAGTTTTTTCTTTTAGTATCCACATTGTGTATGAGATCATCTTGTACAAGTAGCAGCTTCATTCCTGTTACATATGTAGCTGCCTCATTTTGCATACCAGGTTAGACCTACAAGTCTCCCCAAATGTGTTGCCTAACAATAAACCCCCAAATTTAGTGACTCAAAGTAAAAGTCATCGTATAATTATTTCTTTGTTCTGTGCATTCATTTGACTTAACATGGCAATTTTTCTGTTGACTTCTCTGGCATCAACCAGTCTGAAGAAGAAAAAATCAAGAAAAATACACCCTTTACAATTGAATTCTAGAAAATCAAATACTTGGGGATCAACCTAACAAAAGAAACAAAAGATTTATACAGAGAAAATTATAAAACACTGTTAAAAGAAATAGAGGAGGACACAAAGAAATGGAAAAATATCCCTTGTTCATGGATAGGAAAAAATACATTATCAAAATGGCGATCCTACCAAAAGCAATCTACAGATTCAATGCAATACCAATAAAAATCTCAATGAAATTCTTTAAGGAAATAGACCAAATATTGATGAAATTCATAAGGAAACACAAAAAAACCCCGATTAGCCAAAGCTCTACTTAAGAAAAAGGAGAATGGAGGTACCACACTCCCAGACTTCAAACTCTACTACAAAGCAATAGTAATTAAAACACTTTGGTACTGGTATAAAGACAGACACACGGACCAATGGAACCATACAGAAATCACAAAAGTAAAACCACACAACTATGGACAACTGATCTTTGACAAAGGAGCAAAGAACATGCAATGGGACAAAGACAGCTTATTCAACAAATGGTGCTCGCAGAATTGGTTCACCATATGTAAAAAAATGAAACTGAACCACTATCTCCTACCATGTATGAAAATCAACTCAAAATGGATAAAAGACCTAAATATAAGACCCGAAAACATAGGTAAAACACTGCAAGAGATACACCTCAACAGCGACTTCGAGGTGGCAGTTCCCAAAGCAATAAAACTGAGAGAGAAGATAAACAGGTGGGACTACATCAAGATAAAAAGCTTCTGTACAGTAAAGGAAACATTAAACAGAACAAAAAGAAACCCCACTGACTGGGAAAAAAACATTGCGCTCCACACAACAGACAAGAGACTATCACAAAGATATACAAGTGAAAAACCCAATCAAAAAATGGGCAGAAGAACTTAAAAGACACTTCTCCAAAGAGGACATACACATGGCCAACAGGCACACTGAGAAAATGCTCAACATCCCTCATAATCAGGGAAATGCAAATCAAGACCACAATGAGGTACCACCTCACACCGGTAAGAATGGCACACATCAAAAAACCAACAACAACAAATGCTGGCGAGGATGTGGAGAAAAAGGAACCCTAGTACGCTGCTGGTGGGAATGCAAGCTAATCCAACCATTATGGAAGGCTGTATGGAGGTTCCTCAGTCTACTAGAAATGAACTACCATATGATCCGGCAATCCCGCTCCTAGGAATCTACCCAAAGGACACAAAAACACTGATCCAAAGAGCACCTGTACTCCTATGTTTATATTGCAGCACTATTTATAACTGGTAAGACCTGGAAACAACCCAAATGCCCAAAAGTAGAGGACTAGATCAAGAAGATGTGGTGCATATACACAATGGAATATTATTCAGCAATCAAAAATGAGAAACTAGGGACATTTATAGAAACATGGATGGAACTAGAAGGAATTATACTCAGTGAAACAAGTCAGAGGGTAAGAGAAAAATATCGGATGGCCTCACTATTAGGAGGAATATGAAGGAGCAACAACAAGAGAAAAAGAATAAGCTCAAGGCAATGGGCAATTATAACCAAAAGCAAACAAAAAACTCAACAAGATCAAAAAGCCAAGATAAACTAAAGGGACCATGAGGGGGAGGGGAAGGAGGAGAGGGCAAAGTCGGGGATGAGGGCAGAAAGAGCACAAGGGACTGAGGTGATGGCACACGGGTGAAATGGTGGTGGGTACTCCCTGGGGAATACAAATGATGTCAAATATAATTAATTTAAAAAAAAAAGAACAAAAAAAATCCCTTCGAAATTTCAAATAGTTCTTTCTTTCATGGGCTGATAGTAAAGGTGCTATGTGGAAACCTAATTTTCCACCACAAAGATTTAAGATTCTTAGAAGTCTTTCTGTCTCACTCAAAATACAGCAAGCTACGACCCATGGACCAAATCCATCCCACAGTTTGTTTGTGTGAGACCTGCCAGCTGAGAATAGCTTTACATTTTTAAAGGATTGTTAAAATAAAAACAATACACTGAAAACTACCAAATACTGCTGTAATAAATTAAAAAGTACTAAATAAAGAGAATGAGTTCTTCCGTTCATGTATCGCAGGCTGTGATATTAATGGGGTGGTAGAACAAGGGATCCAGAGATTCAGTTCAGTCCCTATCAATATTCCAACACCCTTTTTGACAGAATGCAAAAGCTGGGCCTCCCCGGAGGCGCAGTGCGTTGAGCGCCACACTGTGAAGCATCCACAGCACAGCAGCCCAAGTTCCATGTCCAGCCAGGAAGGGACCCACAGGGTGCAGCAGACCTCTCCTGCCTCGCCCGCTGCTGCCCTCAGCAGTGTGTTTCAGTAGATCTGCCTGTTCTGCTCCCCATCTGTCTCTGGTGACTCCTCTCGCCCCTGGACCTCTGGCCTATACCCCAGCTCTTGTGTGCATAAATAAATCTTTTTAAAAAATGCAAAACTTGATTCTAAAATTCATACGGAATTTTAAGGGATCACAAATAAATAGAGTTCTCCAGAAAAACAGAACTAATATACGTTTATCCTCACAGTGATCAAAAATTGCTGTAATAATGGGCCCTCCCTGTTGGTGCAGTGTATTAAGCAATGCACTATGAAGCAGACTGCAGCCACTGCAGCGTGAGTTCCATCCCGGCCAAGGAGGGGACCCCCATGGTGCAGCAGACCTTTCCTGCCTCGCCCGCTGCTCCCCTCAGCAGTGTTTCAGTTGATCTCTCTGTTCTGTTTCCCGCTCTGTCTCTGGTGAATCCTCTCACCTCCCGCGTGTCTGGCCTGTACCCCAGTTCTTGTATGCATAAATAAATAAAAAAAATCTTTAAAAAAAATTGTGGTAATGGCATAAGGACAAACATATAGATCAATAGCATATGACTGAAAGTTCAGAAAAATACCCATACATCTATGGTCAATTGATTTTTAACAATCAAGCATGTTATAAATATTTGTTGAGGTCTTTATCACAAATCACAAAATACTGACAATGTTTCTTCACTAGTGGCACCATAGTTGCTATGCTTATCTTGAAACCATTTCTTCTTTTAGAGTGTTTTGCTGGTTGGAGAAATTTTAAAAAATCTTTATTTCTAAATCTGACAAGCAAATGTCTTAGAAATGCTTCCTCTAGATTTTGTTTGAAGACTGAAATATTTTATTTTGCTCATTTCTTTAATTCTTAAAAATGTACAAATAAAAAAATTAGTTGACATTTTTAACAGACTTTACTAATAATCTCTTTAAGGTCCGTTCAACTCTTCCTCTCCCAATGGTCCCAAAGTAAGTGGCCCATCTGTGTGTGTGTGTGTGTGTGATCTCCCTTCCAAGTTGCTTGGACCCAGCTAGATAGTTACCTGGACACACAACATAACTTGTGTCTCTCTCACTTGTCTGGTATTTACCTGCAAGTTCTGGCACAGCTGGATACTGGCTGGGCATTTCTTTCCTTCTCTCTCATGTGTGTTCATAACTATTAATAGCATGGGTCTCCTCACAGCAGCATGTCAGGGTCATCAACTTCTTACATGGTGTCTAGCTGCTCTCATAATGACCATTCCATGAGGTCCATCTGAAAAAATCTAAGACTTCTTATGACCTAGTCTGGGAAGTTACAGAGCCATGAGGTACCTTTTCCACAAAAGGCAGCTGATCAGAAAGAAGTGACAGATCGGTCCAGAGTCAAGGGACAGGGACCACTCAATGACACGTTATGCCTCACAGTGGGTGGGGGGAGGAATGTATGGAAACCAGCACCAAATTCACCTTTACTCTGAACCAGAAGTCTGAGTCATGCCAATTCTTTGTTGAAATAAAACATTTGTGTAAGGAAATAAATATCCTGGAGTGAGCTCAATAATAGGCATTTAATAAATGACATATCACAAAGAAGGGACTAGTTCTCCCTTAGAGAAAGGAGAGGGAAATGTTCTTAAGAATGACAAAATGTGAAGTGGATTTGGAAGGAAGACAATGTGTGTGGAAAGAAAGACAGATATAGAAGTATTACATATAGAATTAGAAAAAAGCAGCAGCAGCATAAACTCCTAATGGATGAAGAAGCACATGACGTGGCCCCAAAACACCAAGCATCCAGACTGTGCTACAGTGTGTTTAGCCAACTTAGGCTAGAGAAGCAAACTGTGATGAGGTCATGAAGGATATTGTCCATCAGGAGAGGAATTCACCTTGCAGGTCTCTGTTTCCCAAAAAGAGCTTCTCCAGGAGAAGCTGGAGACCCCTTGAACCCTCCACTGAGACCCCTTGAACGAGGATCCTATGCATACAGGGTCTGAGGAATGACACATGCTTTGCTATAGATCTCGGAGTAGGACCCAGTGAAACTTAGACTACTGAGTGTTCTATGTAGTCTTGCAATAAAGAAATCCACTCAAGTTCAAGAAATTTTCCGACATTTTTAAATAGAGATTTTTTTTTACATACAACAGTCACAAATCATCCTACAATCCTTGATTTCATGAAATATCCTTGAAGAATCATTTATGTCTCAAAACCCAGCAAGAGAGATGCTCATGCTTGTGTTACAGAGAAAAACTAAGGTAATGTTTTGAAGGACTCTAAAAGGAAAAACATTGGAATGGAGGTCGAGACTTAGAAGAAAAAACTGAGTTTTGAATTAAGAAAGTCACACTGGAGGGCTTCCCTGGTGGCACAGTGAGTTGAGCACCACACTGTGAAGCATCCACAGCACAGCAGCGCAAGTTCGATCCCTGACCGGGGAGGAGACCCACATGGCATGGCAGACCTCTCCTGCCTCACCCGCTGCTCCCCTCAGCAGTGTGTTTCAGTCCATCTGCCTATTCTGCTCCCCACTCTGTCTCTGGTGAATCCTCTCACCTCTCGCACCTCTTGCCTGTACCCAGCTCTTATGTGCATAATGAAATAAATCTTTAAAAAAAAAAAGTCACACTGGAGATGGGAATAAGAGCAATAAGCAAAGCATCTTTAATAAATCTGCTCAAGGCCTCAGGTAGAAATTCAAGCACTACAATTTCCATGATAGAAGTTACTCTCATCCTTCCTCATGGATGTATTATCCAGCAATGGAGCTGCATCATTTTGTGTTCATTGAAGCAAAGGATTAAAATGAAATTTAAATACACACACACATATATGATCAGTCACATACAGCTGTCTACACTACACTGAACTCACTTGTAAACTAGGCCAAAGAGCTGGGGAAATGAATTATCTGGTTCTTCTTGGTCAATAAAGTAAAGCACAGCTCTTAAATTATTTTTGAGGCCACATGTTTTCCAGTCGTGAAATTCTAACGCATGTATCATCGTGGACTTTTCTCATGGAGCGCTGAGCTGTAAAATGAAGAGTGTCTTAAAGAATCATTTTGCAAAAGATGCCAGAATTCAGACTTTTCAGACTTTTCAGACTTTTCCCTATGTGCTAAACTTATAAGATACGCTAGAATGTTAATCTATTGAGATTTTTCATTATGTTATTCAGAGGGTGGGTTACGTGACATATTCTATAGTGGGAAAGGTGGCAATTTCTATGTTCAGAAATTGAAAAAGCAAATCTAAAACAAGTCAGGAGCAGCATGTATCTAGGGGCTTATCCCCCCCAAACCCTGACGGTCCAATTTTAGTCACCATGGGCAATTGTTTGCAGATGCACATAGATTACTAAGCTCCTGTGCTGTTCATTTGCATGCCTGGCATCATGCTACAGGCCCAACACCTGTGGACATTTGCACAAACTTCTTTTATAGCCAAATTTAGGGCGGGAAGAGGAATATATTCACAGGAGAGGAAACTCAGTGACAGGAGGCTGGAGGAGGTTGTCTGATCCCTCCATTTCGCAACTCAAAGGTGTTTATTTAGGTCTCAGTAAAACCTTGCCTCCGACAGCCAAATTCTTTACACAATTTCCATTATGGTGTCCACTTATGTTTGCAAAGGGGTCACTACTTCTTTGAGGGATATCAAACTTCTTCACTATTAAGACAAAAGCAGTGGTAAATTCGTGGATGTGTATTAGAATTTCAAAATATAGCAATGGGCAATATACATCCACGGTCAAGTTTTAAATGCCACTATGTTAGCATACCTTAGATTTCAACAGAAATTACTGCAGTCTTTTTATACAGATATAGAGAGGTTAAACAGACATCCATAGAAAAATGAGGTTTTAGGACTAACCATGCCAACTCTCTAATGCTCTTACTCATTGCCTATAGCAATGAGAGCGATGGCAAAGCATCCCTCAAAGAAAAGGTACATGAACAACTGTGACCATTTAGATTATTTTAAAAGACTATTTAAATGTCATGGGGGACAATGTTTATTCTATAGTCAAGTGGAAAAAATTACAAAATAAGGGTATTATATAACGACATGATCTGGTTATATAACAACCAAAACAGGAGTAGAGAGATTAACTGAAATATATCCTAAATGTTAGTGGTAATGATTTCAAAATAAAAAGAAATTGTGCAGGATTCTCAGTTTTGTCTTTTTGGCCATTCACCATTTTAAAAAAGCATATGCACATTATTTCTCAACATCACTATAAAGCTCTTAGAAAGAAAAATATTAATGTAGCTTTGAAATAGTATTACAAAAGCTTTCTGGGAAAAAAACACTATAGGCGTGAAAAACAACAAAGTATGATTCTTTAACATGAATATTCAATAGCATAACTAAAGCTCCTATTTAATTGGAAAATTAATATCAGTCATTTATCTCAGCCTCCACAGCCCACCCTGACTTAAGCCCACCTATTCACTGGCAGTAGCTTTTCCCTTATCCAAATTGTTTTGCATATTTTATGGAATTTCACTTCTCTGCCCCCAAAGCCACCAAAGATTCCCTCTCACCACATGGGATCAAGATTCTGCTCCTGCATTTCAATCTTTCTAGCACTCTAGCTTTCCAAAGGCGATTCTCTACTGCCAGCTCCCTGCTTGAGGTGCGTCCCCTCTCTGGCTTTGGAACACACACCAGGACCTCCTTTGCCTCGATCTCCATCTAGGCAGTCCTTGAAGACTCAGTTCAAGCTGTACCTCTCCCAAACAGCTTCACCTTCTTACCCCCAGCTCATCACTGAGTTCCCAACTTGCTCATCAGCCCCACCTCAACATCTCAAAATCAACTCACATGCTTGCCTCTGTTTCCTGTACATCATTTCTACCTCATGTGATCAGAATTTGCTTGAAGGGCCTCCCTGGTGGCGCAGCGCATTGAGCACTGCACTGTGAAGCATCCGCCGCACAGCAGTGTGAGTTCGATCCCCGGCCGGGGAGGGGACCCACATGGTGAAGCAGATATCTCCTGCCTCGCTCGCTGCTGCCCTCGGCAGTGTGTTTCAGTCAGTCTGCCTGTTCTGCTCCCCGCTCTGTCTCTGGTGAATCCTCTCACTTCCCAGGACTCTGGCCTGTACCCCAGCTCTTGCATGCATAATAAATTAAAAAAAAAAAAAGAATTTGCTTCAAAAACCCAAGAATGTTCTATCTTTTTTTATACCTCATGCAATATCTTTTACAGTATTACGTATATAGCATGCATTCAAACAACCTTTCTTGATAGATTAATAGATCTAAGACTTATCGTTTATTATACTCTCAGCAAACAATTTATGTTTCAGATAACTTGTTTGCCTTTGCCCACTTCTATCAATGCTGGAAAACCAACACTGTCTGAGAAAGGATGCTAATATATGTATTTGATGACCATAAAATGTCATTTTGGGAGGAAGAATTAGAAACTGATTGGAAGAGCTGTTATATTCTCACATTGCTTCTATCACCATCTTTTAAACTATGATATGATTTTAAACTCCAGATATTCTGGAGTATAAATAATACAGTAAACTTCACTAAAGATCTTGATGATGAGAAAAAATATAGTCAAATAAAGTAACAAAAATGATAAGGAACATGAAGCTGTATCCAAACCACAGCAGACTTCAAATACATACATTGAGGCTACTGAAATTATACCAGGGTGCTTTCAATTTTTGCATTTTAACCAAAATGTGATCCTCGGGAAAGCCTAATTTAATCAATGGAAAGCCAGTGCCTTATTTCTTTTGGTGGAGAAGCAGAATGGTGATACATCAGTTGGGAGTCAGAAAAGAAACGATCCTGACGTCAAATAGCTACTAGGTGTGACCACGCACTGTGGTGTAAGTGCCGTGTCACTGAATCCAGACCCTGCCGGGACTGTAGGCACTGTCTTCGGGCTCTAGGGCAGAACCTGAAAACCACGATCAGTGGCTGTTACACCACACAAGGCTGGAGTCACCGACTTAAGCATGCCGTGGGGTGTGCCTTACCCAGAATCACCGCATGGTCAGGGTGCTGCTTATGACTCGGGGGGGATAAACATTCTCCTGGGGAGTTCCTGTGTAGCTAAGTTCCATTTGCTATGGAAGAACCTGTCAAAATAGCTCTAGTACCCAAGTCAACCTAAAATCTGAGGGTTTTATATGTGGAATATAAAAAACAAGGAGGGGGAGAGGAAGAGTCAAACTAACAGAAACAGAAAATACACTGGTGATTACCAGAGGCTGGGCGGAGGAAGGTGGAGGAAATGGGTGGAAGTAATCAAAGTACAAACTTCCTGTTCTCAGTTTTGGGGCTGGAATATATGGCACGATGACTACAGTCATCCATAGTATATCATGTATTTGAAAGGTGCTGAGGGGCCCCCCTGGTGGCGCAGTGGGTTAAGCAATGCACTATGAAGCAAATGCAGCCACTGCAACACGAGTTCGATCCCTGCCTCCAGCCAGGAGGATGGCCCACATGACGCAGCAGACCTCTCTTTTCTTGCCTGCTGCTCCCCTCAGCAGTGTGTTTCAGTCCATCTGCCTGTTCTATTCCCCACTCTGTCTCTGGCGAATCCTCTCACCTCCTGCATTTCTGGCCGGTACCCCAGTTCTTGCATGCATAAATAAATAAATGTTAAAAAAAAAAACGCTGCTGAGAATGTAACAATTAAAAATTGTCATTGCACACAATTTATAACTATGTGAGGTGACAGATACTAACCAAAGTTATTGAAGCAATCATCTATCTAACTTCACTATGTTAAACTAATATAATGTAATATGTTAATTATGTCAGTAAAACTGGGAGGGAGGGGGATAAAACCTCAAACAAAGGCCAGTGGAGGCAATATAGATTAAAATGTCATTAAAACATGGATTACCTCTCACACAGAAAAATTCACTGTTGTAGTAAACGTTAAAAATTATGCTCAATCAGATTCAACTTGAATAGCGTGTATTTAAATGATGTTTCAGAAAAACATTGCTACACTAAAGGACACCACAAATGCCAGATCAAACGCCCTGGACTCCTTTAAAGAAAGTTGCCGATTTCTTATTTAATCTTTCGCCAACCAGACTCTTGCACAAAGATACACAAGACTTTGGGGAATTTGACTTCTGCAGCCCTTGCTAGGGTCCTAGAGGACTTTTGAGGAATTGTAAATAAACAGTCTTTCAGCTCAGCCCAGCCACAAAGGCTTGCAAGCCCCTCCCCACCCCTGAAGTGGGTTGGCCTCTCCACCACCAGCCCACACTCATCAATACACAGGAGCCCCGGATTATCAGAAACCAGATCCCACGGGTGGGTAAACACCAATCAACAGCCCCATTAGCTTCCAGAGGTCTCTGTACTTTGTTTATAGTAAACAGAGAGACAGCCAGCACCCTGAGGCCTGGCCCTTCTGAATTTTTTATTTCATTTAGATGTTGCGTGCTGCGTGCGTGCATGTCTCTTCATAGGCTCTGCCCGCGCTGCACCCCCTCTATTTTACAATTTTAAATGGCAGCCTACTTTGCTTACTCTTTTTAATAAAACGAGTGAAGAAATGAACATGGGTGGCCTGTCTTAAGGGCCTTCTCAATTGCATTTAACCCTCTGCAGGTAAGCACTACAGTGCAGGCAGAAAATAAAGGTGCCTTCATTCTTTCCCTATACTCACCCACTGGAGTCTCACAGTCACAATTAGTCATGCACCTCTGCTGCAGCTGAAGACAGAGACATCTCGATTTACTATTCATCTGGAGCCGTATTTGACATGCAGATGTTTCGGTCCACAGGCCCTTCCAGGGAAGCAGCTGGCCTGATTCTTTACTGCTGTCCTCAGACCATGACACAGGAGAGCAGAGCCGAGTTTCGAGGGGTGCTCTTGTGCTCCGGAGCAGCTAATACACAAAGGAACCCTCCCAGTGGGCAGGGCACCAAGCCGGACAGAAGCGTGGAGGCATCTCACCAGATGACAGTTCCACAGCTTGGTGACAGGGCTCTCTCTAGAGAAAAGGGATTACTTACCTGGAGGGGCCAGTCTGTGAACCCCACACTGGTAAGAGGGCACCTTTAGAGCTGCAGCTTTCTCACAGGAAGCGGATCTAATCACGGCTGGTTCTTCCTGCTGTTCACCAGGGAGGGCTTTGTCGGTCACTTCCGCACACCTCACTGTGGGTCTTCAAGGGTACGTGATGCTCACGTGCCACACTTTGAGACGTGTGTATAGCTCTACAGAAACGTTTATGAATTCAGCGTATCTTTTGTATTTGGAAGTGCTATCTGCTATCATCCTCTCGGTGCGAAACTCAAGATGCAATTGACAGGCCCAAATGACCCCTCACGGTATACAGGCTTGTGATATTTGTGAAAAAGAAAACCCCTGTCATGCTGCGAAGTCTGACTGACACTCGAGGACAAAAAATGTGCCATTACGTGTAGTCTACCCCGGTAAAAACAGACACAGAAGTGGCCGAAGACACAAATAACAGAAAAGAAGCAGAAGAAAGTCGTTGAACTTAATTTAACACTTTAATACTGCTGTATGAATTTCACATCACAGCCATTTCCCCATTATGTCAATGAAACAACCCAAGACCTAACTGGGCACTGAGCAGGGGAGTGGGGAAACGGGACCTAATCACCTGGTAAGTTGGTCCCACCCACCACATGGCCTCCGTGAAGGCTGCCCCTTCTCACTTGCCTTGATTAAATTTACCTGAGGACAGGACTGGGGCACCTTTCTAGCTGTCAAAATGAAATGAGGGGAAAAACAGTCTCAGTCTACTGGACAGAAGCTGCGATGTTTCTTGACTGAACTAGCTCTCACTTCCATCAACACCCTCCATTCCTTTCCAGAGTCTCAGATCAATATGATAGATAAAGGTAAAGCTTAAGGTAAACGATTACCCTATATGCTGATGGGAATTGTAATTTCAGAGTATAGCAAACACTACAGGGTACAGTAAGCTTACCAGCATAAAAAATTCATCACTTATTTCCAATGATTGATTTGTACTCTGGTTTAATTAGCCATGAAAGAGTTCATTTTTTTTTGACACTCTCCTTTACTTTTCGTTTTTATTTCCTTTTACCACTGCCTGCTGTAGAGGCTAATCCCTGGCTGTCAAGTTAAGAAAATTTAAAGGTAGGCCACTAAGTAAAAATATCACCAATCAAAAATGCATTTTCATAGATCAACCACAGATCGCAAAGGTTTTATAGGCAAACAGGGATTTATAATTATGTTTCTGAAAGATGGCCTTCTGATTATAATGAATGTCATTTTCATCACACTCTCACCCACTATAAACATGATCTGAAATAACAGGTACATTTATCTCCCCCAAAGCAGACATGTTATGATATTTACTAAACCGAAAACCCTCGTGTTGCTCAAACTTGATGAACAAGCAACTTTAAGAGAAGACACGTTGACGGAACTCAGGAAAGAATGAAAGGCTGACCTATAAATTGGTTGGGGGTCAGGGTGGGATAAGGAATTGGGGATGAGGGACTGATGGAGGGGATGATTTGGTTACTAAAATAACAAACTCGCAAATGCATTCAGAAAATTCACCCAGAGCGTCCGTGTTTATTTTAACTAGCCACCACAAGAAAGGAAAAGTCGGGACAATGGTGGAGGCCAGCTGTTGTTTTTCTGGAAGGGGTCCCTGCTCCATGTGCGAGGGCTCCACTTGGATGGGCTGCCGGAGACAAATGTTCTGTCCACACTTTAAATGGCAGCTGGTTATTAAATGACTCCCAATAGAGTGAACACTTGCTATTGACAATAAGGTAATATAAGGACCGTGCAGAGCGATCAGGATGGGAATGTGAATGAAAAATCTTTAATCTGAAATTACAGCTGTCAGGGTTATATTATAAAACATGAAAGTTGCATCTGCAGTTAGAATTAATGTGTCCCCAAAGCCAAGTTTCTCATAAAGTGCATCTTGCAGATTCATATTTTATAAATAGACTACCAGTCTTCTATAAATCAAAGAGAACTGGGGCCGCCATTAAGGAATTAAAAGGGGCCATCCCTCCTAGCACCCGTATTTGTCGCGCACCAGTGGGGCAGGGGCGCGGTGCGAAATGAACATTGATTTCCAAGGTCTGGCCCAGAAGTTAGGACGGTTAGTCCTGCATGTCAGTAGCCACTCGTTAGCACCAAAGACCACATGCTAACGACCCTGCACTGTCTCTTGCAATGTGTTCTGAGTAAGGGAAAGCGGGGATGATGACATAATATACACAAGTGAAATTGTTTTCTTGGCAAGTTTACGGACAAATTGTAAAATTTTGCTTGTTGGGTGGTTTGTTTAAACAGTTGATATGATCTCTTGGAGTAATCACATGCTTTAAAGGTACTCATATTCTTAACAAGATCATTTTATATCAGAGATATATTAAAATCCATGTTAGTAATGCCACACAGATGTAAAATCGAGGCCAGGAAACATATTAGTGAATTATCTTGCCCAGGAATTCATTTATTAAAATGAGTTGTTTTATAAAATAAATATGTCAAGTAGCAAACAGTACTGGTACTTTGAATCTCCAAAAACATTAAGCATTTGGTTCACAGTGGCCAAAATATCACTTTTTTAATTTGCTGATGTATCTCACTTAAAGACTGAGATGCCTATAATGAATGAGCTGCTAATTCTCACGGCTAATATTTAAGCCATCACATTGAGTTGCTGATCTCTGTTGCTTTAAAAAGATACAGTATTTTCGGCTTTTTCATCCTTTTCTTACCACAGCCTTAAAATAGAAATGACAGGCAAATAGACTTTGGCCTGTGAAAAACTCAGAAATTTGCCACTGCCATGAAAAAAAAAAAAAGCAAAAAAGCAGTTTGGAAATTTTTCTCACAGGCTAGGAAATCTCTTAAGAACCACTTGCTTTGCCTGAGTATTGCCGTCCAGCCCCATGTTTTTATCTACTGTAGGATCTGTGTTAAACAGAAAAGCCAAGAGGTTAGGCAGCGTGCAGAAGCTGCTGACTTTCTTCGTGCTGGTTCGTGGAAGACTCGCTTCCACACCTCATGCCAGCCACCCTCCTTCCGGCCCCAAGGGAAGGTGCCACCAAGGCAGCGGGACAGGCTGCACGAAGGCCCAGGGACCAGCAGCCCTAAAGCAAAGACCAGCTTTCTCCTCCCCCTGAAGTGCAGACTAGAATGTGTCAGAGGGTGTGGCACTGTCGAGGGACAGCAGTGGCTGGAGATGCTTCTGTCTGTGGGTCATGTTCATGAATTCATCGCCTCTTGCCATGGACCTCAGCCTCGGTTGCCTTGCCCTGTGAGTGCCAGTTATTGCAGGGAACTTTGCCTCTGTCTCTGTGGGCCAATTACCCAGAAGCATCCACTGGTAGAAAAGTGAATCTGTGTTACTGAGAAAGCAGAGGCCATAATTCAAGCACAGAGCCTTAAAATCAAAGACCCAGAGGGCTCTATTGTCAGAGTTCTCAGTTAGATTTTGAACTGCAGCAGGTCCAAGTCCTAAGTAATGCTCCAACGCTGGGTCTGGTTATCTATATAATGGGAAGCGGCATGGATCTTTATAACATGAGCAAACGAGGTGAGTATTTTAAAAATCAGGGTGACCCAACCCCACAGTACAAGTCAGATGTTGATGACTTTGACTATGAATGCAAAAAATAACTTTCATATTGCTAGAATCACCCAAAACAACAATGGAGAAATTAATTCACTTCGTACTTTAGCCTATTTATTTTAAAGATTTAATATTTATGTGGGGGCCTCCCTGATGGGACAAGGGGTTGAGTGCGGCACTGTGAAGCAGCACGGCCACTGCAGCGCCAGTTCCATCCCAGCCAGGGAGGGACCCCATGCTCCTGCCTTGCCTGCTGCTCCCCTCAGCAGTTTGTTTCAGTGGATCTGCCTGTTCTGGTCCCTGCTCTGTCTCTGGTGAACCCTCTCACACACACCCCTCCCCCCCTTCTACCCCCCCACTCTGTACCCCAGCTCTTGTATACATAAATACATAAGCAGGAAGGAGGGAGGGAGGAAGGGAGGGAGGGAAGGAGGGAAGGAGGGAAGGAGGGAAGGAGGGAAGGAGGGAAGGAGGGAAGGAGGGAAGGAGGGGAAGGAAAGCATGCAAGAGAGCAAGCAAGCAAGCGAGTGAGCAAGCAGAGCAGAGCTTTCTGTCTGTCCTTCAGAGCTGAGGGAAAGACTAAGGCATGAAGGAGAGAGCACTCTGTCACTGGACGCTGGCTACTGGACCCGCACACCTCCTCGTCTCTCAAAAAACCAATCAGAGCTGGAACGGTCTGGTCCACAGTGACATCTTTAACGTGACAAAATAGCATTCCAATAAAAGTGAAAACTACCATCTAGTCTCACTGTTTGACAAACAGAAGGAGCATTCGGTGTTCAATTCCCCAAACTCAGAAGACAAGAGCGCAACAAAGTTCTGTTCATGCCAAAGAGGGTACACATGTATTCTCACTTCCTCCAAAAATATTTTTCAAAATTAGGAATACAGAAAAAGACAATGTAACACTACACAGTGTAGCAGAAGTGTGCGAATTACCCCAGAGGTTTGTGAATGTGTCCTGTTACAATGATGAGAATGGTGGGCTCGGGAAGGTCAGCTCCCTAAAGCTGGTCTCCGTGTCTAAAACAAGTTAGTGCGCTGTCACCAAACACGAACGTGTCACAAAACCCTTCCCGGTTTTCTGTGACATTTTGAAGATAAAGGGGTCACACGTCCCCGCCCCAACCCCGGGGCAGGTCTGGCCGTGCCAGGCCGGGGAGGGCGGGGTGCCAGACCCCAGGAGGCCAGCTCACTAACGCTGCGGAGTCCCCAGCGCTGCCCTCCCGGGCAAGACCGCGCGGGGTCTGTCGGAGACTGGTCTGAGAACTTCTGCCTGCCAGGCTGTTCTTCCAGGGCATGGACCGTGCGTCTGGCCGCACAGCCATGGCTTGGACAGGCCAAGGGGCTCTCTGGGTAGCCCCAGACCCCACCATTGTGGACAGGCGTAGCCACACCTCTGAGCCCGCTGCTGAGGCTGGGACTGTGCGAAACGGCTGCTCCTTACCAGGATTTACTGCAGTGAAATCAGAAGGAAGAGGGGCGGGCAGGACGCGCCCTCCGGCCTGCTTCCCAGCCCCAACTTGCTGACCCCAACAGGGGCAGTATGCTCCGCTGGCAATACCTGACTCCGTCTTGCAGTTCTCGTGACATGGAGCCATCCCCGAGGAGCACTGGCCTCGCCCGGGCGCATCCCTGGCCAAGGGCTACATTTCAAGCCTCTGACTTGTAATAAGTCCAGCCTCTCCCCTTTGTTGCCCAGCCATGGGGATGATTTGCTCCTCTTGCAGCTACTACTTTTGTAGTCTTGTTTTGTGTCCAATCCTTCAATGCTCATTAATTTCTCCTTTTAAATTAACCTACACCTATCCCCAGGTAGATTTTAAAGAGCTTTATCAAGCTATAACTTACATACCGTAAGTCACACTTGCAGTGGATAAGTAAGTCAGTGGCATTCAGTATCTTCACAGAGCTGTGCAGTCATCACCGCTGCCTAAGTCTAGAATATTCTCATTACCTGAAAAGAACCCAAGTTCCCATTAGCACGCACATTTTTTGTTCTTTCTCCCCAGTCCTTAGCAGCCATTAATTCACATTCAAGTCCTGTTTCTATTTCTAATTTATATTTAGTTTTTATAGAGTTGCCTTCTCTTAATGTTTCCTACAAACAGATGGCAATGGACTGAACTGTGTCCCCCACCCTCAAATTCTTACATTGAAATCCTAATCATTGATGCGGCTGCATTCGGAGGTTGGACCTCCAGGGAGTTATTGAAGACTAAACAGGTCACAACAAGCCTGGTCCTATCTGGTAGGAGCGGAGTCCTTGTTAGAAGAGGAGATTTCAGGGGCTGCTGTGCACAGAGGAGGGTGCTGGTAGTCCTCAGCAAGGCAAGATGACAAGCCAGGAGCGGGCCATCCCTCTGCTCTAGGAACTAGTCTGCAGCCCTGAGAAAAGACCTTTGTGCTGGGCCTCCCTGGTGACCTAAAGGTTGAGGTCAGCACTCCCACCACTACCGCCTGCGTTCGACTCCTGGCCAGGGAGCTGACCCACATGGCGCAGCAGACCTCTCCTGCTGCACCCGCTGCTCCCCTCAGCAGTATGTTTCAGTCCATCTGCCTGTTCTGCTCCCCACTCTGTCTCTGGTGACAACCCCCCTGGCCTACCTCCCAGTTCTTCTATGCAAAATAAATTTTAAAAACTTTAAAAAAGAAAATGAACATTAAGGAAAATGAATTAAGATAATTTAAATGTTTTAGTAAGCTAAATAATTTGGAAGGGGTATAAGAGTTAAACTATAGCCAAAAACATACAAGCTCATTTAAGCTCCCTTTCTAGTTGTTGAGACTAGGATGACCACTGATGCTTAGAGGGGAAAAGTAATTCATAATTAGAGTAAACATATGCTATAAATTCAAATTGGAGCAGCTCTCTTGCCTGCCTGGGACTATGCAGGTGCCTCTCCTTTTTCTTCCTTTTCCTAGTAAAATATTAAAAATAAATAAACTCAAATTGGTAGTGGTATCATTAGACACAATTTTCCCAAGGAATTTATTGAGATACGCTAATAGCTTTGGAGTCACAAAATGGAAAAAAACACAAAAATGAAGAAAATTTCTTCTGCTTCATTAAAACCTTTCAAAAGAAAAACAAATTTAGCTACTTTACTTTAAGAATATGTGTGCATTATTTCTATTTTATTATAGGAAAAAATTGTCTTCATTTTTTTCTCTTTAATACACCACACTTGGTTAACAAAGACAAATATGTTGAGAGGCTACCCCAGCAAAAACCACTGTGGTTTGAGGGTTTTCTCATCACTTCGTATTAGAGAAAATGATGCTGAATCATAATCATATACACTTAGCAATCAAAAAGCAACAAACATGTGTAAGTAATGAAAATATGCCATGGTAGGTAATCATCATGGAGGAGACGGGAGCTTTTATTTACTTAGCACATTCCGCCATGCTCCTTGGAGAGAGAACATTTTCACGATACGGTTAGACTAAAATCCTGCCCATCCAATTCCTCCTTTGACATGATTTTAATATTGTCTATTTTCTTCTTTTTTTTTAAAGATTTATTTATTTATGCATACAAGCACTGGGGTACAGGCCAGAGGTGTGGGGGTGGGTGAGAGGATTCACCACAGAGAGCGGGGAGCAGAACAGGCAGATGAACTGAAGTACACTGCTGAGGGGAGCAGCGGGCACAGCAGGAGAGGTCTGCCGCACCATGTGGGTCCCCCGCCTAGTGGACAGCTGGGATCGAACTCGTGCTGCAGTGGCTGCGGTCTGCCCCACAGTGCATTGCTTAACCCACTGCGCCAACAAGGAGGCCCCTGTTTTCTTCATTAAAATGAATTTTCATTAGACAGATATTCCCAATTGGTAAACAGGAACATCCCTTCCAGATCCGGGGTGGGGGGGTGGGGGTTAGGAATCCGATGGGGATCACCAGAATGGAAAAGCACAAAGAAAGCCAGGATAGCTTCAGAGGTGCAACCGCAACAAACCACATCCTATGAAGAGGGGAGCTGATACCTTTCCCCACACCTGAGCCAGGCACTGTATGTCAGAGAACTGTGAGACATACGAGTCTTACCCAGAAAAAGGCTGAAAGTAGGGAACTGGAGTCACCAGTGAACAAGAGATTTTAATTCACTACGAAAGTCAAAGGGTTATGAAAACAAATGGGTGGCTGACATTATATGAGCAAGTGCTGAACCCAAAATATGCTGGGAGGGATTGAAAGGGAGGTGGGAGCCATGTGCACAGAGAACTGGGTCGAACCCGTTGGCTTATATTGGGCAAAGACATTTCATCACTTCTAAGATCTAGATAAAAAGATCTATGGTCTTCTCACCAAGGAACTTCATAGAACTAACTCAAACCCTAAGGACTTGCAAGTCCTTGGCGTGCCCTGACTAGGGGTACAGATGGTGAAGATGCTGGAGCTCGCTATCCTCCTCTGGATGTAAGTGTATGCTCAGTCGAAGTTCATCTGGCTGTGATTATAACTCCTCTCAGTCTACCAGCCAGCCAGTTCATGATGAAACCTAATTTTCTGACATCGAGGATGTGGGTCGAACTCAGATCAGTAAACACCCTGAGGTTCTCAGCAAAACTCCTCATTTTGGATGCCCCCTGCTTATTTAAAGTAATTTTTTCTTCCTTTAATGAAAATATGTGCAGGCATTGCCATATAATGCATCTCAGTGTTGCAGCTTAAATGTTTGGTGCTATATTTTGACGATACAATTTTGACAATGTAGTCAGTTTCTCACGAGACACTCCATTTTCAGGTACCTCACTGGAGAAGTTCAGTGGCCTATCAGAAACAGTCACATCAACTGATAACTACCAGAAACTTCTCAGTGTGGAAATATTTATCTTAATTTCACTGTCTTTGGTATGTTTGTATCACTCAGGTACTATAATGCAACATATGTGAAGTATTTATTTACTGATTCATCTGGACATGTTTTTAAATGTGTTATTTTAGCGGACTGCTGTTTACATGGCAGAGGAAACATACAAACAAAAGAGACTGCAGTTATTCTCAAGAAACATACAGTCAAAGTAAGAAAGAATGGAATCATACAGGGCATGTCAGAGGCATAAGATGTTTACTGAGCGCCAACACAGAGAACGATGTGAAAGACACTGGCTATCAGTCACCTAAGCTAGGACATGGGTAATGACAAACAGCCTCAAAAGCTCTCATTACTTCTCCACACAGTCACCCATGCCATAGGCCCCACAAAATTTTCATTCCCTATTGAAGGGGTTTGGTTTATGGCAAATAGGAAGGTGAAATGGGGCCTCCCTGGTGGTTATGTCTTAGTGCTATCACTGCCACACCCTGAGTTCGATCGCCAGCCGGGGAAGGGACCTGACCCACTGGCGCAGCAGACCTCTCCTGCCTCGCTCGCCCGCTGTTCCCCTCAGAAGTATATTTCAGTTGATCTGCCTGTTCTGCTCCCCGCTCTGTCTCCGGTGAATCCTCTCACACCCTGCACCTCTGGCCTGCACCCCATTTTTTTTACAAAATAAAAGGGGAAACAAATAAAACAAAATAAAAGGGGAAATGGAGACCCACCCAAGAGCCCTTAAACCTCTGTCCAGAAAAAGCACCTTTCCTTTCCATTACATTTTCTTTGACCCAGGGAAACTGAGACCAGGAATTTTAGTCCCAAAGACAGGCAGCACAGCGACTTTTCAGAAGCACTTAATATTCCAAATATTTTTAAAAAGTCAATTTACCAGAAACCAAACAATGAGTTGGAATTACTTCAGAAGTCAGGCAGATCCCTTAAAGACCTGAGGAGAAAGGCCACCCCCAGGCATGACGCTGGGCACAGCATCACTGGGAGCCTGCCTGAGGCACATGGAATATATATATACTCCTATGTGATCGCCCTCATTTTTCTCTATTTACTTATTCTTGGGCTATTTGCCTCTCGCTTGCAATCAGATCCTGTGTTGACTTTAGGTTATCCGGCGCCTGACCCACTCCGGCTTCATGCAGTATTCTGGCACCCACACGCTTCCCATCCTCAGCCCTCACCAGTTCTGTCCAAGTCCTTTAATCCACGCCACTCTGCTCCGCGTAAGGAGTACCAGGATACAGCCGCTGCAGCCTCCAAGCACCTGTACCACATCTGCCCATGTGGCTCAGGCCAAATCCCAGCCCTGGCTCTTCTCCTCCTACCAAGCAGACCAATGCCACTGTTGTCTACTGCTGGGCAAGGGCACCTGCAAATGGAAAGTAAAGAGACAAAGCAGTAAGTAAATGCGGTTTTTTTGGTAAATAAAACCTGGAAACATTGGGTCCAGAGGGATGGGAATCAATTCCCTTTGTACTAACAGCTGTAGGAACGACTCAAAGAAGAGTTTCTTAGAAAAAGGCGCCTGTATGGTCTCTATTATGGGAGGTCAGGAGAAGTTTACAGCAATGATGGGACTTGGGCTAAGCAGGATGTGAAAGAATGGACAGAGACCCAACTGATCATGTCTTTAGCAACTTTTAAAAACTGTAATAAAAATACGATGACTACATAGTAATCACGCATACTTTAAGTTTCATTCATTTTATCTGTAACACGCATCATATAGCATATAGCATATCATATAACAGTATTAAAATTAACTGTAAACCTGATGGGTTTCTCCGTTCATAAAGTGAAGGTTATGCAAATTAAGCTTCTGCATGTAACGCTTATTCTTTTTTAATATAATGTTTATGCTTAATAATAAGGAGAGACAGGAAAAAAATACTGTTTTCATCAAAACTTCGGCATCAAATCTATACACTTTTCTTTGATTGTGGAACTTCCAAACATTTTCAGGATGAACAGAGAGAGGAGTGAGTTTTTAGATAAAGGACCCTACCTATCTAGGCCTCAGACGCAGCCAAGGAGCTCAGAAATGAAGGGAGACAAATTTCCCCCCTTGCTATCCTCCTTTCTTAGACATATCAGTGGATGATTCTACACCCAGTCAACTTCATGAAAGTTCTATTTCCAGCATCTTATGCAACTGATGTAAACTGGAGACCGTGTTTACAATATTCCTGTTTAGAAGAAATAAGTAATTTTCCTGCCTGACATATGAAAGCTATTTTGCATAATCTTTTCCAACTTTCCTTAGAGTACCCTCCAGGGACAAGCAATTCAGGTCAGCTTGTGAGTTTTTGTCTTTCGTTACCTTTTTTTTTAAACAGACTGGTCTGGACAGCTCAGCCTCTAGCTGGTTCCAACAGGCCCTGGCTGAACACTCATGGGACGTGCATGCTGGGGCTCCTTTCTGAAGGGACAGTGGCAGCAGACACTGAAGCTGATGGGTGAGCAAGGTGCTTAGCTTTTAGTAGCATAGCTTCAATGTTCCACGTGGGAATCCTTCCAGGAAAAAAGTTCTATCACTGAACTCCCATTCTCTATTCTTGTTTTAAGGTCTGAAGAGGAAGGGAAAGGGGATTAATTTTTCATATGAATTAAAGATGACTCTAACAATATGTTTCTTTATGAGGTTAATAAACAGGAAAAGGCAAGTGATCAAGATGTAACCATAATTATGACTAGATTTACTGCAGACTGCTACTTAAAGCTACAAGACACTATCATTACAGGCAATCCTCTTTAATGTCAACATCAATTTAAAATGACTCAGGATTTTTCAATAAGTGGTCTAAGCTTATTCAAGTTTAAAATGACCTCATAAAAGTAGTGACATATTTTTACCATTCCATAGTGATAAAAATAGTAAGATCAAAGTGTCAGCCACTCTCAAGCTATTGTTTGCATAGCTATTAAAGGCAAAAGACTACATAGCCAACCAATAATTACAAATGAAAAATCAATTTTAGATTCAAAGTCAAAGATCAACTTGTGAAGGAAGTCTGTGGCAGGGTGCTGAGTACTGAATGGAATTAGCTACGAGTAATGTCTAAAGATCAGCAGGATGCTCACTAATACCCACCGATAGGAAGAGCCCAGGGATTTGCTCAAACTCTGCATGGACAGCTGCTTTTCTTCGAGATACCTTACTTGGTAAGCAGCATACCCACAGAAAGATATGAGCAGGGTAATTTTCCATCGCTCATTTAATTTACTATTCTATAAACACATTCAAAGGAAGTTCACCTGAAAGTTCGAAATTATGGAGAGATGAAATGTCAAATTACTTGTTCACTCAAATCTTTCTCTTGTTATCTTCCATTACTTTCACCCCAATCCTTGGCTGTCGTGAGGCTCTATCACATCAATGAGATATGGGCAATGCCTAAATTCAGACACAAAAACTGTGAAAAGGTAAAATTACACTCTATTCCTGTAAATATGTTTCAAAGGCAACTCCTACATACCAGTGGTAAAGGCTTGGATTTGGGAGGCAAGGGATCAAACCTTGACACCATAATGTATTAGTGTAGCTCCAATAAGAGAGGGCAGAGTCCACATAGCCCAATTTTGAAACATGGTTCAGCCACGAACTAGACGTGTGACTTGGGAAATGAATCTTCCTGGGCTTCAATTTCATTATCTATAAAAATAGGAATCATCACGTCATGGGGCTGATATGGGTTTAAATGTGTGAACATATATTAAGCACTTAGAGTAAGTACCAGGTAAGAGCTACACAAGTGCTTGCTTTATCACCGTACTATTTATTACCACAATCACTAATAGCTGGCTGGTTCTTATCAAAGATATTTAACTGTATCTATTTCTTATATTAACAAAGATATAAAACAATGGTATTTAATAAAAATTTAATTTAAAAAATTGAAAATAAAGAAATTCATGCACTGTGCCAAAGAGTTTGTCTGGTTTCATGACGCAAGGCAAATGTGTGGACGTGATGACATCACTCTGGACTTTATACTAAAATGTGAGATTTCACAGGCAAAACAATTTATGTCTTCACCCACAAGTGGGGCAATAACACTCTCCACACTGGACTCTCGATGAAGTCCAGGGCGCTGGGGCGCATCAGAGCCCAGCTATTTCAGCAGCTGGTTCTGGGGACCTGTCAGTGCTGCAGCAGAGGCCCTGTCATGAATCCCCTAGGGCAGGTACCTCACTGATTCCCTAATGACCCATTACCTGCAAAATATTAGGTGTACACAGAAGCAGCTCTCCAGCTGGGGCAGCCTCTGGAAAGATGGGCATGTCTACTGCAGCCTGCTTTGCTGAGTCCCAGCACACCGGCCCTGTCTCTGAGTCCAAACGCAGGGTTCATAGCCATCTCTGAACAATGGCATCACAGCGACAGTCCACTTCACGGAGATGGGCAGATTACATAGCAGCCCTTTGGGGCTTGGATCGCCTTACAACACGTCTCTCAGAATTCTCTGTGTGAGATTTCTGGTCAACATTGCTATGATGGCATGATTTAAAGAGGTACCACCATACAGAACACCCACAAGTCCGCCTGGAAGAACACTGCATCTCCAGCATCACATGCACTTTCATAGTATAGAATGACAGTATGGTTCATTTAAAAAAAAAATACTACTGTGAGAATCCTGCTGCATATATAAAAGAGCCTGCATTTGGATCTGTGTCTTTAAACCCTCATAGTTGGAGGTTAAGTGAAGGAGAAGGCTAGGAGCGCTTCACAGTCTTCAAATTCTCTCACTCCACTTCCCCTGAATAAAATCCTTAACGTGAGGAGCTGGCATGCACCCCCTTGGTCTCCTGTTCATGATCCTGCCGACTTCTTCCTCAGCCTCGTACTTCATGCCCCAAGTGCCATTTTGCTGTCTCCTCTAAGGTCATAGCATCAATATCTGCTTCTCTTATCCCATCCTGCTGTTGATTGTTCCTAGAAAAGCACAGAAATAAAAGAAGACAAAAAGATTGTCAACACCATGTTTTTTAAAATGGTGCTCAATTTACCTTGAAGCACTACGACTTCATAGTTGAAAGACCGACCTGTGTGTAAACCAGTGATTTGGATAAAATTAGTAATTCTTTATCAAGACAAAAATGGGCTTTTTATTTTTGCAGGTAAAAATTCTACTATCTGTTCTTTCTTTTTTCTGCTACTTTTATTTCTGTATCGAACATCTTTCCTAAAGCTTCACATTCTCTTGTTTTACTTGATTCACAGTAGGTGTATCATTTTACTTAGTGCTGATAAGTCAAGTTCAACATCTTGAACTAGAGGTGTTATTTCAACCTATCTGTTGCGTATTTTCAAAATAAATCTACTTCACAATGACACCAGAACTGGCTAGAAATCTCAGTGTATGGAACTGAACCTAATACAGATTACTGAAAGGATGTAAATACAAGGAATAGGAGCAATGGAGAGGCCACAACCAGAAACTGAGAAATCAGAAACATGATCTTAAGTTCATAGGAAAGCATTACTTTTGATTTTAAAAAAATAAAGTTTACTTTATTTTTGATTGCAAAAACCAAAGACAGCAAGTTGGAGATGCACCTATTATGTCAGACAAAGGTCAAAGTTGTACATGACCAGCTGGAAATTAGCAAATAGTAGTTGCTCTAATTCTAAAAAGATTATTTTAGGACAGATTATCAAGTTCTATGGTAAGTACATAATTCTGAGCAATGTCCAGCATGCTATAGTGCTAACATTTCTTTTTTTTTTAACTGTATTTTGAAACTTTATTGGCACAAAGAGGTGTTAAGAGGTATCACAGACTAATTGCTCCCACATCCCTGGACCTGCACCTTCTTCTGACTTGTCAGTCTCTGGACCTATGAGCCTATTACAAAACTATTTGTTGATAGTTTTGGGTAGGAACCAGTGCTGTATCACAAGCCTTTAAAGTCCATCCTAGACCCAGGGACTCTGAATGTTCCTTCACTTTCCTTTCTGTGTTTCACTTTCTCTGTAGTGTAGTGCACCACTGACCAGGTATGTTTTTTTTTTTATCTTTTTTTTTATTAAAATATTTTAAAATTTACAAAATACTTGCCATCAATTGTAATCCCCATGTATTCCCCATCACCATCTCGCCAGTGCACCATCACCTCAGTCCCTCGTATTCCCATCTTCCCTCAACCCTCCCCCTCCCCTCCCCACCAGGTGTCCCCAGTCTGTCCTTGTCTCCTCAT
>JAGFMF010011608.1:4768104-4870808 GCA_019455555.1 Galemys pyrenaicus | reverse complement strand
CTTCGCTAAGCATAATCCCCTCCAGATCCATCCATGTTCCCATGAATGAGTCTAGTTTTTCATTTCTGATTGCTGAGTAGTATACCATTGTGTATATGTACCACAGCTTCCCGATCTACTCATCTGTTTTTGAGCATTTAGGTTGTTTCCAGGTCTTACCTCTTGTAAAGAGTGCTGCTATAGACATAGGGGTGCAGGTATTCTTTTGAATCAGTGTATTTGTGTCTTTTAAATTCCTTGAGATGAACGATAATGAGGATACAACTCTACAGAATATCGGGGATACAGCGAAAGCAGTTATAAGAGGAAAATATATAGCAGTACAGGCACACATTAGGAAACAAGAAAGAACACAAAGAAACAACCTAATTTCACACCTGAAAGAACTGGAAAAAGAACAGGTATGGTTTTATATCCAAGAGATGACCATACTTCACAGCTGGTGAAACTTAACTTCTTTCTGTTTTTAGTTTACATAAAAGTCAGGGATGCTTCTGGACCCAAGTCCTGGTAAAAGTAAGAGCACTGTTGGCGACCAAGAATTAAGCAAGGAGAAACCAAAGTAGAACCCAACCCAAAGCTGCTATCAAAAGCCAGGATAGGATGAAAATTTAAGCGGAATGGGGGGTAAGGGTGAGGAAAAGCTGCCTTTCAATTTCAATTAAAGTCTGTGCTGGGTGCAGGATGGTGGTGACCTTTGACGAGGTGCTACTTGCATTTAAAAAAATACAGTGATACAAATGAAAGGTCACTAGTTTTTGATCTTGTCTTCTTGGTTCCCCTTTTAATATCAACAAATGAAACTGATCATATTTTGATACTATGTATTTACAAAACCACATTTTCATATCTTAAGAGAAAATGGCAAAGTAAGTTTTATTGAGGTGACACTGGTTTGCAACACGTTATGTGACTCAAGAGGTCTAAGTTCACGCCTCTTCAGAACACGTCACCACGCCAGGCCCGGCACCAAGGACCTGCAGTCCTCAACCCTAGATCAATGGGCACCTCCTCCCTTTAGAGAAATTTTCCTGTGAAATTCTTATCTCTGAAGACAAGAAGAAGTTCTCATTCCCAGATGATTTTTTAAAATGTAACGTGGAACTTCACGTTAAAACACATAGGCAAAGTGGTCCATATGATAAAATGTATATAATCTTAATGAGTTTTAGAAAAATTCCAAATCCTTTGTTTCCAGTTATTTTAAAGCAAAATCTCAAGTCCACATTTGTACATACAGATGCCTAATCATATAGTTCTGCCTACTTTGCCTAACCCTGTCATTAATAATGAAGTAAACTCTTTCCTGTCATTTATTATTCTGAACTAATGCACCAAAGAAAAACTGGACCTTTCTAAATCCATAGAGAGCTTATGATTCTGTGCAAAAACCCAGGGATCTTGATTTTTTCCATGAATATACCAAGTAATTCTAGACAATTCTTTCAGGAGCTGTTCTAGATAGTTCTAGAGAGCTTCAAAAACCAGAGTGATATTATACAACTATAGTTAAGTGGCTACTTCAGTCATCCTTTAAAAGGAGTAAAAGCATGTCTTTGTAAACACTTTTTTTTAAAGTCATAAATTTTTTTGTGTCAAACGATTTAAAGATACATATTGGACGAAAGTGTTTTAATTTGAGGACACCTCGTGCTTTTACATAAGGTTTCTATCAACCGTGTTCATCTTTTGTGCCAGAGTTCTTAAGCTCTACTGGTAGACGTTGAGCATTAGAGGACTCTGTTGTGAACAATGAAAATACTCTCTAATATCAAACTAAATAAAACCGAATCTCTAGTGCTGCCCGTCCAAAGATACTAAGTAGTACTTGAAAGCTGAGATTCTCTGAGAAATGGGGGGGGGGGGGGGGGGGGGGGCGGTGAGCAGCTGGCGAAGGGAATACTGATTTGGAGGGGTGAGGAACAAGAGTACAGTTTTAAGATTTTATTCTTTCTTGCTACTTTCCCTCATATAACTCCTTCCTATAAAAATGTTATTCTCTATGGAAAACCTTGTAAGGTGCTAATTAGAAAGGGGGCCTGGCCGTCTTTGGTAGTGAAAACCGATCTATAAAAGAGAAGCCATCTGTCTGGAAAGAACATTTAGAAACCAATTCTAAGAACGTTTTTTTCCCGTTCAAGACAGGTCCACTTTGGAAGGCAATTGTTCTGGGCACTTTCTCCGAGCAAGCATGACAAAAGTCTTAAGCAGCTTATATCTAATTTTACTGTGAAGAAAATTAACCTTATAAAATTATTATTGTTTCAATTAAATGCAAGAAAATGCTGCATGAAACTAAATTACCAAGAAAATCAATTACCAATAAACCGACAGCATATTTGTATTATAATTCGTCCTTTAAATAATCAAATGTTCTTCCATAAGCTTTAGCTTATTTCCCCAAAAGGGTTGACATGGCATTTTGTCCTGTATTTGGAAGCTATCTTTTGCTGTTAATTTGCATTAAACAAACAACAAAAAGACAAGAAAATCAAAGGAAGTACCCCTATATAGTTCTCCCACACATCTTGAGCTGTGTGAGCAAGCAGTTAAAACATGCAAATCCAGTTTGGAGGAAATTCGACATCTCTATTATAGATGAAAGGTAAACAAAGCAGATGAAGGATTAGTGCAATTCCAAATTTAAGATATTGCTCTCAGTGACTTATAATAAAGTGGTGTTGCATACGGTGGCATGTTTTAGATGACATTTCAATTGTACGAGCAATTTGCATTCTATCTGACATTAAATAACGTTCTTAGTATTATGAATTCCAGCAGCATCCTCATCTCCACAGCATAAAGATATGAACTATGAGGCACATCTTAATGAAGGGAGTAAGTTTTCCTGTCAATCTGAAATGTGAGACAAGGCAGTACCTGGGCTAACCCGCCAGCAACATTATTGTGAGTTGCCCACTCCTGGCATAGTACAAATCTTCAGCTAAGGCATTCTTCTTATTAAATAAAGATCTATAACTGAACACATGTATCTGTAATATCACTACAATCCAAAGAAAATTAAAAGACAGATTATGTCCAGGATATTACATGCACCACCACAGAGCACTGCTAGAATCTGGTATGGTCTTGTTGCTAAGATACCTGGCTAGTGCCACGGAAACGAGCCCCTCTTACTAATCTAGTACAATCCATGCATGCTTCCACATATTTTGGCAGGAGAAAGTAGGAGTCCACTGACAATGGTTTGGGATATTACTAGCCAGTGTTCCTGAATTTATACATTTTTTATCTCTTTCTGGTAAGCTTCAACAATCTTAGTGAAATAAGAAATGTAACACGCCGCTAATGGCATTTGGTTGCTTTATGCCATTTAAAACAAGTAAGATTACTTTTTATCCTTCTGCATAGTCAATAAAAGTTGCTTAAAAAGGTAATTATTTAAGTGCCTTTGGTTGCAAAATTGTGGTGCTCCCCAAAATGATTCCCCTTAATCTTTGCGACTTATATTGTTATATGCACATAAATGACTAACTGCATTTTTCTCTTTCTATTGCTTTCTTCAAGGAGAATGCAATATACCAGTCTCTCTGGGTGCATACTGAGTAAGAAATCAGGACACAAAAACGAAATACTTTTTTAGCAGAAATTACTTGCAAACCTGTGATGCATAAAGCTGGTCTGCAGTGCCAACATTTCCAAAGACTTTTGTTTTAGTCATTTAAATAAATACATACATAGAGAGAAAGGGAAAGAAAATTATAAGCTTTTTCATGCATGACATTAATGTATAAAATTCCAAAATAAAAAATACTTTGAGGTTTGCGCCTGTGTGGAATATAAATGTTTTCCACCTTCATTTGTCTTTTTTTTTTTTTTATTGAGAAACAGTCTACGTTTGTTAAAGCAAATGAAGCAGAGGTTCCCACTATAAAATCAAACAAATTTTTTAAACATAAGTGTGTTCCTACTTTGTAATACAATATGATCTTTAGTGCATCGGTGACAGTGGTTCCATTGAGCTCAAGTTATGATAACAATAACTTTTGCAGATGTTCAAAGCTGTCAAATATTATTCACTAAAATGTCAAAAGATGTGATAAAAAGTTAAACCAGAAAAAATTATTCTACATTGGCTCAAGTCAAGAAGGCAAGGGAGGGTCAAACATTAATCCCTGTCCATAAATGGTGAATGAGCCATAGAGAAATTACAGTCATATTGGTTTTTTAGGGGGAAGCAATTGTGGGCTGCATTGGGACACACAGATAAATAAAGTGGAGGCTGATACACTGGTAGTGGGGTGCAAATTTGAAGTTCACGTCGAAGGTGTTCATTGATGTAAACAAAAGTTTTTCTTTAGATTCACTGGATTTGTTTTTGTATCAGTAGAGATATCACCCATCTTTGGTTATAATAAATTATGCCCCCGTCATGTTAACTTTGTTATTCACATGTTTCTGGCTTCACTCCATGGATTCACAAAGTCATGTGGAGGGTTATTTGACCAGAAAGCATGGGGAGTTCACAGACTGAGAATTCTGTATGTGCAGTGGTATGACGATAGCTCTTAAAGGGAGCCCGCCTTCATTAGTGCTAGAAACAAATCATCACGACTATCAGCATGTACCAGACAACATCCAGAAGACATACACCCATCTTTAGTTTTGTTTTTTTTTTTCATCTACTTTCCATATTTTAAGCCCCTCGGGACAATGTTGCAAGAAAAATTATTTCTAAATTACTGTCCAAAAGCCGTATACAAGGGTAAGTGCATTATAAAATAGGAGATTGTTCATGACAAAGAAGAAATAAATCAATAACAGGTGCAAGTATCTCAGAAACTGTTACTTCAACATAAATTGTCCCTGTAAGAAGGACAGAAAAATGTTTTTACAAACCTTTTACTTTTTTCAATTCTCACTGGAATCCCATGTCAGAAGAGAAAATGGCTGTTTGCTTAGAATAAAGTGTCTTAGCCATCTACGTGGCCCTGACAGTAATGGCAAAGGATGGTGCCGATCAATACCCATCTTCTTCATTCCTGAAGTAATAACTTTCAATAGGAAAATCTATTTACTTTTACTTACCTTTATTTTATTTCATTTTGCTTTAAAGAAGTTCATTCCAGGGGGAGGGTTTACCTTGCAAACAGCAGTTAACAAACTGATGATTTAACTAAGGACTCTGGGCCAGTCGAGGCGATACCATCGCCGTACCTGTGTGTTCATGTTAAGAAGAAACATATTTTCTGGAATTCTAAATTTGTTATTCAAGTAACAGTCACTAAAAGCCTTTCAAGGCTCACAACTGCCTATCTGAAAGGTAGAGCAACAAGGTCACTCAGAAACAAGGACCAACATTGCTGTTCTTAAATGGCAGGGCTTCTTGGATGTTTTATAGTCCACGTGCTGGAGGAGCTGTATGTGTGACACTGCACAGGAGTGCATCATGGGGTGAAGATTTAAAAAGCAAGCCTCAAACTCTTTCTTGGAAAGCCCTGTGGTTTGGCAGGTTGTATAAAAGCTATAGTTAGGACAGGTTAGGCTTCTCCGTTCAGGTCCACAGCAGCCAGGGGACTAACATGGCAAAGTGTCACATCTTTTTAAATTGCACTTCAAAAAGAAGTCACAACATACAGCAACAGAAACACTTGAAGTGAAACATTTTCTGACGTTTGAAACGTTTTCTCATCTCTTCATCTCCTATCTCTGTCACCCTGTACTGCTTTATAATTATGACAGATTTTTTTTTTAAATTTCTATTGGCTTAAAAGTTCTGGCTTTTGTTTCCTACACACACTTTTTTACAGGTTGTCTTTTTCAAGAGCGTGAAAACTGACATTTGAAATATCAGACATAATGTTTAGTTATCAGGGCATCCACCGAGTAATTTTTATCCTCGTTATTTTCATTTTTGAAACTGTAATTAAAGGTCACTACATTTTAATAAATGTATATAAATTACTATCATTGCCTTTCTAGAATTCTAGAATTACTAGCAATATGAAAAGCAAGTATTTTCATTAACATTTAGACTACAATCTTTCTTTAATTTCTCTACACCAAAATAGAAATAGAATGTCTTCACACACAAGCAGAATACAAGATGATTTTCAGACCAACCATGAATACTAGGTAACCTTTTTATACTACAAAGGGCTGTCAAAAACATTGATATTAATATGAATAGCAACTTAAAGTTTTAAAATAACAGGAATGTACTAAATAGCAACCTGAGACTACTAATTCTCATTGTGAATTTTTAAAGTAATAATTGGTAATTAATTTTAAATCAAAAGCAGTAATAAAAACCCATTTCTGAATTCTAGGTTCACACATAAATCTCAGAACACTCACTGTGTATATTTGTTACTAAGAAAGGAGATCACTGGTATTAAACCCCTGCTTAAATCAACTGCAAGATGGGAAATAAATTAGAGGCAGTATTCTCCTTAGAATTTCTAAGAAAACATATATTAACATAGATGTAATATAGCAAGAGAATTAATTGCAAATAAAGCAAAACATACAGAGTGATAAGGATAAATTACATTTCCCTTCGAATATTGAAGCATTCATTACTAACAGGATATCAACAAAGAAAAAAATCACACAGACGCGTCACTCATTCTATCTCTGCACCAGACACAGACGCTCATGTTGTCCAAGGAGGTGACCGGGCTTTCCCTCCAAAGCAACTTCTCTGCGAGTGTTTTCGTGTGTGCGCATGTGTACCTGGGAAATAATACATGAGAAAGCTCGGTGCGTCATTGGAACACAAAGCACAGATACTCCATTTAAGGAGGGCCCCCAATAAATCTAAAGAAAAGCCATTGACAATTTTATAAAAAAAAATAGTTTCACTTGTTAAAAGGCACCATGGGATTAGAAAAAATATTCAAGGTCTTAAAGGTTTTAGAAAGCTTCTGTTGTTGTTGTTGTTCTCGGTGGCAGTAATTTTTATTCATTGGTTTGTGCTTGCAGCACATCTGCTGTAGAATTTTGTGCACTATTTCATGTTCTAGATAGGGACATGAAACTGTATGTATGCCTCAAAAATAATACCATTTATTTTAGGGGGGGAATGTCACAATATATAATAACATATACGATCAAGTTCATCCATTACTAAAGAGTTTTTTTGTAAGATTTAACCCTATAAGGAAGAAGAGGTAGTGTTGAAAATATAAACAAAAATTAGGGAAAGACATATAAAATAGGACAAAATTTCAAATTTGAGGCAAATAAATGTTATCTAGTGAACTGTATGGACCTTAATCTTCCAATTAAAATCCAGGACCTACAAACTCAGCTGAGGAACCGATACATATGCAACAAAGTTCACTGCATAAGTAGAAAGAAAAGCCACTGTACACTTAAAAAAAAATATTTTAGGATCTGAGGCCTAGCAGAAGATACACACATTCATCTCTCACCTGCTCACTTTGGTTGTGCAAACTCAAACTCATAATTTTGAATACACTGATGTCTATGTGATTAAGAAGGTTGTCACTGCTCCTGTGCTAACACACTGCATTTCTGAGTTAATGTTCACATGCTCTGTGAAGAGCTATGCACCACCAGACAGGAACAGTGCACAAGGCTGAGACGGCAAGAAGACGGCAGACAAAGAAACCCACCCAGGTCATGTTCACCCACATTTTATAGAATGCAAACTCAGAAAATTACTTCATTTGCAGAAATGACATTAAAATGTTCTCTGTTGGGAGTTATCATCATGCAGAAGATTTCAGATCACCATTTTTCCTAAATTATAGCAAGTAAAACATCTTTGAAAAATAATCACAGAAACTAAATATTCAGGGGCCTCTAGAAAGCTCTACTGGTAAGTAACCATGGAACCCACATAAGAAGCTCAAAAAATATTATTTATTTCTTATATAAAAATAAAAGAGACAGGTGTGTGTCAGAGAGAGAGCGAGCGAGCATCTTTGGACACGTCTGTCTGTGTGTATCACAATCACACACCTAGTGAAGAGACATGCCATCCAGAAAAAGATCACATTCCACATTATTCCACTGGGTCATTCTTTTAACTTGCTCTCTGATTCTTTATTTCCTAAGATTTTGAAGAAGTGAATCTGCATGTTTTATGCCCACCTTTTAGATCTCAACAAAAGACATGGTCATAATTAGGCATTCTAGGCCATAATCATAGGATCAAAATCACAGAGTTGCAGTAACTAGGACACATGGGCACAAAGGCAACTTGGCTTGCTGAGATTTCTCCAGGCACCTCCAGAGAGGCAGTCATCGTCTTTATCTTTCACTTCACAGATTTACCTCAATTCTATTTTTGAAACTCTATTTTCTACCTGAATTTCCTTAAATCTGAATGCCAAGTGAAGAAAATGGCTTTCTGTGAACACTCAAAACCGTGCAGCAGCGGACCAGAGCTTTGGCATTGCCAGGGTAATGGTGTTGCAACAATAGAGTTGCTGATCTGTGGGAAGCAGTTACACGTACGTGTGCCTCTTCTTACTGTATGTGACTTAGCAGTCAGAACAGTCTAAATATCATAGTTGTCGATGCTCATCTAAATCACAACTTTCCGTCACTTCCAGCATCAGTTTGATTTAAACGAGTTTATGAACAGGCTGTGTGTGTGTGTGTGTGTGTGTGTGTGTCTGTGGACTCTCTGAATTTCTAAAATCGCTCTTCTCCATGAGTTTTCAAACAAAAAAGCGCAGTTCAGTGTCGCCCAAAGTCATAGGCAGAGAAATAGAAACAGCCAGCAAGTGATGGGGGAAGAGAGTCCAAGGGCTGCTACATCAGCCTTCCCTGCTCACATGCAGGAGCTCAAAAAATGCTGTGGGACACAGCGCTTTCTTCGAAGAGGTTTCACACATGCATTTTTAATCAGGATTATATTTCACAGAGATCTGTCACCGCTCACAAGCACAGCCGGCCAGTCCTCCTTGAAATGTATCAGCTCTCGGTCTCAGCTCTGAACTAGTTTTCCTTTGTACAAATCTGGACTTTGGGATCCACAAGGCAGTGTTGTTCTTAAAAGGGAAAAATAATCCCCGAGAATCGCTCAGGACCCTCATGCACGTTGTTTTTAGTTCAAATATACAAATGCTTTAACCTGGAACTGTCTTCTCAGTCATTCTCTCTGCCAAGTGAACAGTCCGAGCATATGGCTTGAAGGTATTTGCTAAATCTAGAAGATGTAGCAAGTCGTTATTTTAAATTCAATTATTTACATAGAGCCTTGTGTCGAGTTCATCCTACAATTTTCCTCCTGTGCTTGATCTATTGTATTATTAATCTTTTCTCTCCTATAATTATTATTAAGGCCACATAATCAGCAAAATAGGTGAAACACTGGTGTTTCATATATTTACGAAGGTGTTCAGGGTACTAGCCTGAGCATAGTATGGCAGTCTCTTTTTGCTCTGTGTGTAAAATATCCTATGGAAACTTACAAATGGAGAGGAACAACTCAAATGTGTGAGTGTGTGCACACAGCTAAATTTGCCTGAGCTAACAGAATAGATAGAGAATCGAGACTGAAGGTCACGGTCGCTACTGAAATAGATGTATATTTTGAAACTATGTATTTTAATAAAAATAATCTCTCTTAGAATTCCTATATATTAAAGCTTTGAACTCATTTATAACAACAAACATCCACCCATAAATATTCAGATGAATAAAGGAACAGATTTTTAAGGCTTAGGTTGCCTATCATGTGCTTAAATCTAAGGACCGCCAAACCTGCATCACCCATCTAGTAGCCAAAACTTGTCTGAAAATAAATCTCAAAAAGAAAATGCAGTGGGGAAATTTTTTTCTTTTTAGTGACAAAAATCTCTAAAATCTATAAAAATGCAAAATAACAAAGCCAGTTTAAAATCTGTAGGCTGGGAGCGCCTGTGTGTCAGGAAACACACAGAAAAACAGGCCAACCCCAAAGCAGGAGCCGTCACATCAGTAACTATATCTATATGTTGTCAAGCAACTGCTCATAAAAACACTGAAGAAAAGGGCATTTGAAATTGGATAGTTCTGAAAATACCACAGCTGATTTTTTATATTCTGACAGTTAAGAACAAAAAGACTTTCAGACAAAGATTTTAGACCCTCCCTGTGATATTTGACTTCCTTGCACTTATGCATAAGATTGCCAAAAGTCTGGAACCCCAGATTAAAAGTCAGGATTGAGCTGTTTGATTCTTGATTTTCAACTGCTGCAGATTCCTCAAGCTGCTGGATCGGTCTCCATCAGCATCCTAAACACCATGCATTTTAACATCTGCCAAAGCGTTTAAAAACCCAGAGCTTAAAGGTACAAACTGGGATGAAGAAAGGCAGCCTAGCTATGAGACAGAGTCCATTTTTAGAAACATTATGCTTTTAATAGTCAAGGCTTTATTTAATTTTACCACAATCAGAAACTACAGAAAATAAAGTTCAAAACTCTGTTGCATCTAATTAGCGGCACAAGTGCCAATGATTTGAAATTTTCAGGAGCTTAAAAGATAAAATTGTCTTTCAGATCCAAATTGTTGCCTTAGTTTAAGTACGAGGAAAAATAGGGCGTTAAAGCCATCATACTTTCCTCATCCATCGCATCAGCATTTAGTTAGCAGGGAATCTGTGGCTTTGCAGTTGCTTAGCCAACGGGCTGCTATGGCACATTTATATTGCCCAAATGACTTTATGTAACTAAAGTAAGATTTTAGTGGGTATTACTTTAAAATATTTCTCTCACTCTTTAGGAAAGATCTCATTTTATAGCCTGAAAAAAATTAGAATTGACATTTCCCTCAGCAAATATCATAGTACTAGCATAGAGTAGTCAAATGAAATAATTTAAAACATGACACAAAAACAAATTTTCACCAGGTAAAAGGCGGTAATCACAGAAAACTAATCAATAGCAAAACTTTTCACTTTTTTCAAAAAGGACAAATCTCACCTTACTGGATCTTACAGAAATCTAAGCGATGTTAACCCAGGTACACTTGTCCTTGTATTTATACACACACAAACACACGCATCCTATAATATAGAGGATAGTTTCGCAAGTGGATGATTAGCACATCCAAAGTAATGCACACACATCTCCTGGAATCAGAAAGAGAACAATCGGCCTGCAGCCAAAGCATCTGTGCTTGAATCTTCCTTTACACCTGGTGTCAATTCCTTGTATCTGAACTTTTTTGTTTGAAAAATAGGAGTCATTTCTGTCTCACTCCTCCTGTCTCACAACTCCACAAGAGGAGAGAGAATTACTGTCAGGGTGATAAGACCACATGTTGTGTTCCTGGGGCACAGGACCCTGGCTTTTAATAAATTGAGGCTCAAGATGAGGTCAGTGTCTCCCTATCACTTTTCCGTGGGTCTTCTACAAAAGCATCCCCAGAAAATGTCTTACTTTTCTTTATCCACCTTTCTATCCATGGTGTCCCTTTACTAGAACGTAAGAATGTTATGGGCAGCGACGATGGCTTTCTCATCACCACACCCCTAGCTCCCGAATCAGACCTGGCACATCAAAGATGCCTCAGGATGCGTTACTGGCCTTGCTGTCGAAAGCTGTGTGTTCAAATGCCTAATAGGTAGCAGAGAATTCCTGTACACCTCCAGCAGCATCTAAGTTCGGGCTATAGGCCTGTCCCAGGCAAGGGCCATGAATACCTGATTCGGTAAAAATGACTGAACTAAATAAAGACCTTTATGTTAAGCCGTGTCCTGTTTACAAAGGGATTCCCCATGGCCCACACGCCCTAACACTCAAGGGCGGGTACAGGGCTGGCATGTGCTTTCTGCAGGACACCACTGCTGTCCTGGCTCATGCCAAAGACCAGAACATGACCAGCACTTCACCACCTCGTTGAAGCTCACTGACTTGGTTCGTGCAACCACCCCTTCTTCGTCCCCGTCATGATTTGTCCCCACTGTTTTGGCTCACCCCCACCAGCACACACGTCTTGTGTAAGGCACCTCATCTGAGGGCAAGCCCTCTTTGGACCCCTCACCCAACCATGGCCACCACCCCATCTCTCTGCTCCTCTTTACGGCAAGCCCACTCTGAAGGACTTGTGCCAGCTCGCTCTTCCTCCCATCTTCCCATCCCCCTACCCCAGTGACATCAGCGAAGCCTTCAAGTCCACCCCTCCTCTGACACCTCTGTGGGCAAAGTCACCAGTGACGGCCACTTTCACCAAATGAACTTGCCTGCAGCCCTCCATCTTCACCTAACGCCATCTCTTGGTGGCATCTAACAGTTGATCCTGTTTGCCTTTTTTGAGATACATTCTTTCTTTGGCTCTTAGGAAATCTTTTGACATACCTTCTCAGCCTCTGTGCATGGACATGGCTCTCTTTCCATTCTCAAAGTGCTGGAAAAAGCTGGACTCAGTCCTCACATCTCCTTTCTTCTTACTCTCCCTGCTCCCTTGGGGGTCCACGGCAAACAAGGGGTTTGCACGACCAACTCCAAACCTGCCCTACCTCTCCTCTGAACCTCAAGTTGACTACTTAACAGCCCCCTCACACTTAAAAAGCAAAATTTAAAGTCTTGCTTCTTCCCCAAACCTGCCCTTTCTGTAGTCTTTGACAGTATAGTAAATGACACCAAGGTTCTGCCATCACTCTGGAAAACAGATACAGAGGCAAACAAACCTGGCACTCACAACTGATGTCTACTTTGTATACTGCACAGCTCGTCCATCAGCAAGTTCTATCAGCTCCACCTTCAATTTATATCCAGAACCAAATCAGATCTCATCTTACCTCCCTCCACTTCCTTAGCAAAGCATATTTCATCTCTTGCCTCTTGCCTGGGCTGCTACAACAGCTTCTTAAGTGGAAAGCTGGCTTCTACTCTTCATTCCTGATAGAGAACCCAAATTGAAATAAGTTCTATCACCTTACAGAACCATCCAGCAAGTCTCTATCCCACTCTATACAGCTTCATCAGTTATTCTTACGATAGTTGTTGCAGTACATTCGATCCCTGTTTGAAGCCAGTATCAACTGTCTATTGTCTGATTCTTTTTTTTTAAAGATCTATTTATTTATGCATACAAGACCTGGGGTACAGGCCAGAGTAGCAGGAGGTGAGAGGATTCACCAGAGATAGAGTGGGGAGCAGAACAGGCTGATGGACTGAAACACACTGCTGAGGGGAGCAGCGGGCGAGGCAGAAGAGGTCTGCTGTGCCACGTGGGTCACCTCCCTAACCGGGGATTGAATTCATGCTGCTGTGCCATGGATGCTTCGCAGTGCAGCGCTCAACCCACTGCACCACCAGGAAGGCCCAGGAAAGTAAGTTCCTTGAGAGCAAAGGTCATATTTGTCTCTTCCCTTGTGTATCCCAGACATCGCACAGTGCCTGGCGTAGAGTATCATTTCCATAATTTGGGGGTGGGGGGGTGAGAGGAAGGAAAAAAAGAAAGGTTAACACAAAGAAACAAAAGATAGAAGGAAAAATTAAGATGATTTGGAGGTTGATTTTTCTTCCAGTTGTGCAACTCCAAAGAGAACTCTAATGTACATGTCATCAAGATAAACTAACTGAACAGAACTGGAAGGGGTTCAAATAAGAAATCATGTGATTTTTCTCCCACGCTGTCTTCGAGATGCCATTTCAATTCTCTCTTATCAAAACCATATTTGTGATATATACCAGGAGCTGTGTAGGCATTTCTTTTTCTTTTTTTTTCATCATTTTCCTTTTTTTTAATTTTTTTATTTATATATATTTGACACCAGTTGTAATCCCCATGTGTTCCCCATCACCATATCACCAGTGCACCATCACCTCAGTCCCCCATGTTCCCGTGTGCCCTCAATCCTCCCCCTCCCCCCTCCCCACCAAGTGTCCCCAATTTGTCCTCGTCTTTTCACTTTTGGTTTTTGTGTCTTTATTGTTATTATTGTTGTTGTTGTTGTTGTTCTTATTCCTTTCCTTGATCCTTACTTGGTTCCCTTATATTCCTCCTAAGGGAGGAACTATCTGGTATTTTTCTTTTGCCTTCTGACTTACTTCGCTGAGCATCACCCCTTCCAGTTTCATCCGTGTTCCTATGAAAGCGTTTAGTTGTGTAGGCATTTCTAGCAAAAACAAGGAAAAGTGCATCTTCCAGGAGAGCAGAGCAGTGATTGTGGGATTGAAAGCCCGAAGACAGGAGACTGAATGAACTCCTCTTGGACACAGACAGTAAACCAACATACAAGGAAACAAAGTACTCACAGTGTATCTGAGGCTCTGTGTCTAGGACAAGATATGAGCACTGCCAAAGTACATAACAAAAACGTGCACAGTAACTAACTTATGTTCGTGAATCATGTGTAAACAGTTATAGGAAGAGAATCAATGCTTGAGCGTATATCAAAGGTCAGACGATGTAGAGATAACTTCACCGGGAGAATCTAAATAGGTCTGAATATGAAGTAGAGACCTGCGGAGGATCGGCTGGCAAAAATAAAAGATCTAGTACAAGGTACCAAGGAAGGATGTTTGCATGTGTTGTATGAGGTGAAATTAGATCAACAGTCATTCAGGAATCCCCCAGCAACCTGTAATGATGTGTATCATGTTGACTCGATTCTGATAACACTAAGTAATTGTCAGTTACAACAGTGAAACTTCTGCAGGGATACCTGGAATGGTTAGGCAGCACAGTAAACATTTTTTCAACTGAATTGTAATTTTGAAATAGCCAAACAGGGGCCTCCCTGGTGGCACAAGAGGTTGAGCGCCGCACTGTGGGGCTTCTGCAGTCACTACAGCACCAGTTCGATCCCTGCTGCCGGCCAGGGAGGGGACCCACATGGCACAGCAGACCTCTCCTGCCTCACCTGCTGCTCCCCTCAGCAGTATGTTTCGGTCAATCTGCCTGTTCTGCTCCCCACTCTGTCTCTGGTGACTCCTCTCCCCACCTCATACCTCTGGCCTCTGCCCCGGCTCTTGTATGCATAATTAAACAAAAAAATCTTTTAAAAAAGTAAAATAGCCAAACAAATGGTTTTGGATTTTGATTTCACATACAGACACCGGATGCAAACAGTTACACTGAAAGAGAACGCTGAGAGGCGCTCACTGTGCAGGCCACTGAGCACCTCAGAATGTCAGTGAAACAATCCTTAGCCTTATGGAGTTTCCACCCCAGTATGGACTATAAACTGATAGGCAAAGTAAAGTACAGTAAAAAATACCATATCACAAGGTCTGTGGGAGTGGATGGGAGGAGGAGCATGCAGATTTGAAGCAAGAAAGAAAGTTGGAAGGGGGACTAAGGCACAGGTTGGTGACTGCAAAGTGAGAGGGAAGACCCAGCCCCAGGCTTTGGAGGTGAAAATGAGGAGACTCAGAGGAGAGAGCGAGTCTGTGTCCCTCGAAGAACGGAGCTAGTGCAGCACTGTGACCAGAGCCAAGGGCTGGGGGCAGATGCTGGAGGCACGAAGCTGCTGATTTAGTAGGAAAGACGCACTCGGGGACAGATGAAGGGGTCAGGGGTGCCCGACACTGCCACGATAGCAAACAGGATGAAGACTGGAAAGTGTCTACTGAATTCCGCAGTTTTAGTGGTGTGACGGCCCCAAATCAAACCACAGTAGGTTGCGGGGCGAGGGTGGGGGATGCGGACGTGAGATGAGAGAGTGGACGGAGCTTTTGTTAGTTTGGTGCGTTAAAGGGAAGAAACTTTCGAGGACAAAGTTGGGTACGGAAAAGAGGAGCCTGGCAAGTATCTGAGGGAAGCAGCCAAGAAGTCGGTGAGCCAAGAAATACAGACAATCAGTAAACCAAAGTCACTTAGAAAGAAGAAATGGGGTGAAAGGACAGAGGGCGGGCGCTCAGGAGGGAGTTTAGTGTAGGAGGGGGCGGGCGGTGTCACTTCTACCACTTTAAGGAAAGGAAAGAGCAAAGAACGAATGGAGACACACAGCTATGTAGAGCTCAGCTGGAACAAGCTGAAGAACTAATATACTCTCTTTATTATCCTGGCTCTCCTGCCGCTCTCTCATTCCTCAGAGGAAGTACCATGTCCATTCCAGAGCTGAAAGTGACTGAGGAGACCCAGGACGTCTGACGACTGCCCATCTGAGCTAGACTAAGATGGAGCAACGGTTACAGAAAGGCTGCCCCACCAGCTCCGACCCCAGAGTGCCCCGGAGAGCCCTTGACTGGCACTTAACACGAAGCTGCAGACAGCCCACGCAAACTCCAGGCAAACGGACCACAACTTTGCTGTCAGCTCCTCCCGCCCAGGGGCTGGCTGCAGGACGAGGTCTTCCAGAGAAGACCACACTTTTGTGGTCAGCACAGGAGATGCGAGGGGCAGTGCAAGCAGTGACGGAGGCGCGGCCCAGTCCAGACGGTCCAGACGGCCTCCACAGAAGCAGGCGCGAGCGTCCCCCCTGGGAATGTGCTCCAAGGTGTGCCTCCTGGCGCACCACATCTGGTGACAAGAAAAGGAGGAAAGGAACCAGATTTAACTGTACAAACACTTAGCATACCTGCTAAGCTCTAGGGTAGGTTTAGTTCGCTCAACGGAGAGGTCTCAACGAGGGGAAGCAGACACTCTGCAGACGAAGCAGCAAGGCTAGCTGACCAGTCATCAATGCAGGTTGAACAGGGGATCAAGGTAAAAATAAAATAACAACAACAACTGAAAAAAAAACAAAACCAGACAGCTACAAAACTGAGACCTCCTGCAGGAAAGAAGGAGGGAGTGGGATCAAGGCCGGGACTGGAAGAGCACAAGGGACTATGTTGATGGTGCGCAGTGAATTGGTGGTGGAAATTCTATGGGGACAACACCCAGAAAAGAAAGCAAACGTTGTAATGAAAAATAAAAAATAAAAATAAACTAGAAACTAACTGCAGGCCACACTCCTTAGGTACAGTTCTTTCTTCTCCTCTCACGGGCTCCCTTCTCCTACGAAACCAGTTTTGTATCCACCGTGCTCGAAACCAGTGTTGTATCCACCGTGCTCATGACTGGGGAGTCAGGGGGCCCACGTTAGTTCACCGAGCTGACTTCTCATTGGCTCCAGAATCCAGAGGGTCTGCGCCTGCAGACCACGGCGGTCACTGCTGGTGTGATGCGGGACAAGCGAGGCTGGCAAATGCACCCTCATGTGCCTTCTCAGGTCCTCCTGAAATGTGCCCCATCAATTTTTCTCTTTTGTCATTTCTTTCCCATGTTCCACTTTCCTCTGTCTGTAAATGTGTTTGAATGCACTCAACCCAAAATACCCATGCAAGCTTTTCTCTCTACCGTGTTTCCCCAAGTCTGTCACCCTACCTTTTGTCAAGAAGCTAGCTGAAAACACGTCTCGAAATCTGGTTCACCACAAAGCATTCTCAGATGCTCATCGGACAGGAAGATGCTTCTGCCTCACTGCGGAACTGCCAAATTAAATTCCTTCTGCTTTACCAAGACTTCCAGGGTATCCTTACAGTAACTAAACATCAAGAACTGAGAAGACCGTTTATGTCTCGATCCCACTCCTTAAAACTCCACAGAAACCGTTCGCACCATCACCATAAATGACCTCTCAAGGCCAGGTTTCCGAACTGTGTCCCATCCCTGCCCTGGTCAGCAAGTCTCCAAGATTTTAGTTTCTGAGACATGTCTCTTCTCCAATTTCTAGGTCCATTCTCCCTGTGCCTCCTTTCCGGGGCCCATTCCTTTATAAACTCCTCCTGGTTCATGTCCTCCATTCTCAAATCTGTATCTCTAGCAATTGTCCGATTCTGCCAGCTAAGAGAGGAACGGATACACTATTCTTGTGCCCAGTGCCCCATTCAGAAGAAGCCAGAGTCAGACTGGCATACCCTAGTCCTTGTAACAAGAAGCCCAGTGCTCAGGTGGTCTCAGGAAGCAGCTCTGCACCCACTCCTTCCATGCAGAGACCGGACGACAGCTTGGGTAGACACAAAATTATTTCTAAGCACCTGAATTCCATGCTTTCTCTCAAAGTGAGCGAGGCAGACCTCACCGAAGCACATCTCCTGTGCACAGCCCACTCCCATGTTGGAAATGGCTCACTCTGATCAAGAGGATGTGGCCAAAGTCACACAGGAACATCCACGCTCGGCCACAGGTGGCTGTCCAATGCTGCTTCTGCTGCTTGGAATAGTCCTTATTAAACCCAGCCACCATGATAAGAGGAAGCAAGCCTCCCTGGGAACTGATCTCTCACTGGGTGAGTTCTCAGGCCAGGATCTCAGAATTTCACAGCAGTGAATTGACTGAAAAAAAGTCCAATAAACAAAGAGACCCATTAATTACCAAAGTGGAATAGATGTCCCTGCAAAGGTCCATCAGAGCAGTCAACCAAGAACTGACTGCAAACCATCACTTGCCAAATGCTCGCTTGAGACCCAGGATATTTCAAAGTAGGCTCTGCCCCTGTATTCACTCATTCCAAGTTTATAAAACACATAATATCCACATCCTCACTGAGGCCCTGATGAACTAAAGGAATAAAGCAAGATCCCTGACCTGGAGTCACTCGTTGCCATGCAAGAAGTCAGAAGAGGAATAAAAATCATAATATACTATCTCAGATTCAGTTCAGAAGTAGCACAAGAAGGGATTTGATTAGCTCTGTCTGGGATGGAGATACAGGTAGGAGTTAGGCAAGTCTTTATGTACAAGATAATGCATTAGCAATGTTTCAAAGACACAGAAGGAAAAAGAAAACTCCACACAGAGCCAGCATTTGCAAAGTCACGGGCACACAGAACTCAGAAGCAAGAACTGAGAAGCGGGCAGGGTCAGAAAGGCTTGTGGGCCATCCTGGGGAACGCGGCCTGCAGCCTTTGCCAGTGGGCTTCAGCCGGGTAACCGCCAACTTCACTCCACTCCGGCTTTTACCGACTGTGAGATGGGGTGAGCTACTTCAGCTGCCAGGTGTCAGTCTTCCTTTCCGTGCAGTAATGACCACTGATGATAATAATAACAATGTGTTCCAGTATTAATTCAAGGTCCACAGCAGTGAGTAAGACAGACAGGGGCCCTGATGCTGAGGATTAGATGAAATGAAGCTGTGGCTATGCCCGTCACTGTGCCATCTCAGAGGGACGGTGAGTAACTGCAGCACCATCAGTACTGGAAAGACATTAGCTCTAATGGAGCAGTAGCAATGTGAGCTGAGAAATCCATTTTGAGCTATAGAGAAAATTCAGCAAATTCTACAAACCTTTAATCATCCCCATGTTCCCTATATCTCAATAATTAACAAAAAACTTGTTTACTTTTCATTCAAGTCAGCAACTAAAGAACACTTACTTCAACTAAGTAAAGTCTTGTGAAGCCGGGGTGAAGAGTCCTAATTAAATGACACTCTGCTGTTCCATCACTGAAAACCACTGGCCCAGAGAAAGCTACTGAGGCTCTTAATGACTTAATTTCCTCCTCTGTAAAAAAGAGATAAAAACTCTACCTCATGGGTTCTGTAAGAATTTAAAATAAACAACCAGAAATCTGAAAGCATAGTGTGTGCTTAGCACCGAGCAGTAACAAAAGTTTCGCTGCATACCTTCACGAAAGGAGCAATATCACAATACTTTAGAGAACATATGGAGACAAAGAAACAAAATATTTATAAATTCTGTATGTACACCCCAGACAGTAAAATCAAGGCATCTGTTGGGTTGCCCTCGTAGCCCAGAATGGCTGAAAGTAAGTTTGATTATAGTTTTCTAAAACCAAAATACATGTTCTTATATTTGGGATAATATAACCTGGTCCTTCTAAATCCAGAGCTAAATAATCTTCAGTGATTTCTTAAAAACTATTCAATGCAAGAAAATACTACTTCATTTTAAAATTAGCAAATGACAGAGAAAGAAAGAATAACTACAAAACTGGCATCTAGAATCAAGTCTTGCCTGTTTGAAGGCAGGAGGCAAGTAGCCCAGAGTATATTTACAGCACAGAGCCCACAGACATTCTATTCCAGTGAAAGCATGAAATCCATCTTTTCTTGCGAGCCACTTCATATAAGATGATGATGTCCTCCTCGGTCCCTAAATCTCACCGTACTAATTTTATTCTCACGTTCTTTTCATCACCATCAATATCAACCTCCTTAATTCATCAAAAACACTATTAATACCTGAGCTGGGAACCGTGCTGTGGAGCATACCAAGTGCACTGAGCTTCCAGATTAAACAAGTAATTACACAAATGCCCTTTAGTGTACATTTACCAGCATAAAATCTGCATGAGGGAAAAACAGCCAAGGAAGCCAACATTATACATTTCTAAACACAAATACACCACCTGAGTTAAAAAAGGAGAGGTTTAATGAAAATAAACAGAGCTTTAAAAGAGAGATTTAAAGCCTAAATGTAGCTTAGGGCAAGTTGGGACTCTCCTGCATCACACAGGACTACACGACCAAACGGATGGACGGGAGCTTCGCCGGGCACAGTGAAATAATCCCCTCTCCAAGAAACAGATTTTAAGTGGGAAAGTTGGCATCATTTGCAAAAGTACAAAAACTCTAAATAATTTTTTTGTACTATGTTTCCCTTACAATACTTAGTTTCCCTTTTCTGGTAATGTTTGGTGGAATAGTGAATGGTTGAAAACAGGGAGAACCGGAGAATAAAATGAAATCTAGGAAAGGTCTAATCGTTATCCTTGGGAATTCAATGGTGTCAAAAATAAAAGCAAAATAATATTAATACACCTCACAGGTCAGTGCAGTTCAGTAGCTGCCTTGACACAGATGTAGACAACCTCTTAACTAGGGCTTGTGTAGCTGAGACCCGAGAGAAGAGGCACATGTCTGACTTGCCAAAGAACTGGGAATGTCGCAGTGAGGCAAGCTCCTGGTGGTCACCAAATCTCTCTTCCACCTGAGATCTTCTGCTTCACTCCGCCACCACCTCCTCCATCAGCACCACCATCACTGTTGCCATTGTCACTGCCACCCCACAGCTCCAGCTCCCGCACTTCCAACCCCTCCTCAACCACCACCCCTGAATTCCTGGATTGGCCCTCACAGTTAGACCGGATTAGCTCAAGGTAACACACAGTGCTTAAGTGCACATTTTTATCTAGTCACAGAACTTCCAGTGCTTACATGTTTCTGATCCTGCACACTTTTATAAGTAAGTCACAATTTTCACAATGCTCTTTGCAACGGGCATCAAAAGTCCCAGTAACACCCCGTGAGAGCCCATGGGTCCCCTCTACCCTTTACTCCACCCTCCCTCAGCCTCTGATAGCCTGAGTTCTGCAGTCAGAAAGAATCCAAGGATTTGTTTTGGTTTGGCTGTAGCAGTTCCTTTGCTTTGTTTCTTTATAGTCTACATATGAGTGTAATCATCCAGCATCTGTATTTCTCCTTCTGACTTATTTCGTTTCCCCTAATCCTCCCTTGTTCCATCCATATAGTCACAAATCTTTTTTTCTGGCTCAGTACTGTTCCAATGTGTATATGTGCATATCTACCACATCTTTTTTTTAATAGTCACAAGATAATATTATGAGTCAGAAACTTACCCAGTTTTGTGGCTTCTCAGACCTGGTGTTTGCCTCTCTCTTCCTCTCTCAGGTGGTGAGGCAGCTAAAGGCACAGTGATGTAAAAATTGGTAAACAATTTATTCCTTTAAAAAGAAAGGAAAAAAGTGCTGGAGTTTAATACTTACTCACCAGTATTTTTGCTCATTTTAATCTGATTCTGCAGCCACCAAATACACAACTGAAGTCTCCCATGTCCAATTCTTCTCCTGGGATGTTACCAAAACATTATACTTCCCAACCATTCTTCTTGCTTTTTCCACCAATTCTTACAGTTTGAAAACCCAAATTCTTTCCTTGGATTAATCAGAAAGAATGTCCCTCACACAGATTCTGTATTTTTATATGAACTGTTCTTACTGAAATATGTTCTCATCTTCTATCCTGATTTCTACCGAGGACCTTCCAAGGAAGTAGTTCTTTAAGTAACAATGTTCCGTGGACAGCTCCTTTCCGTGGTAAACCACATAAGCCTGCGTGGGAGTGGTGCTCACCAAACAAACTCACAACAGCCATCACCTGTCAGGAAGGTAAAGGAAGAAGAGGTGTAACTTTCTGTATTTGTAATATATTATCTCTTCATCAAAAGAGCTGTACAAAATACATTCGAAACCATATAAAAACATGCCCAATGTTGGAGGAGTACAATTTCTTCAGCACCTTTCTATACACTTGGAATCCAAAATGTCAATTTGAAGTCATCACTCACGACTCTCCAGGTGCACTGCGGGACCTTACAGAGAACACCGTACTCGTCTCCAGCTGCCGCGTGCACATAAGTCACCTGAGGAGCTTGTTAAAACATGGACTTGACTTCAGTAGGTTTGGGTGTTGTCTGAGAACCCACATGTCTAACAAGCTCTCCGGTTACATTGGTCCCTGAGCCACAGCAACGGTAGTGTGACTTCTTGGTACACTCAGCAGTACCACATGTTGACAAGAAATGTCTCCCGAGGCTCAACTCCAAGAAATGCTCTGCTTATCTCAGTGACTGGCATTTGTATTGGCAGAGTCTATAAATTTTGTTTCCCTCTTTGCCTTGGCTACTAGGATACCCACAGGTATTTCCTATCCTGCTACCTATGTTAGGTACAGCACACATTTTTATTAACTAATTACTCTGGCTTTATTTTCCTATCCATATTATCCTTTAGTCATCATTCATATAGCTGTATATTGTATCCCAATGCTGTCTATCTCTTTTGTAAACTCCTTCAAATCCTCTCGGTAAGAGGTTCAGCATACTTTTAAGTAAACTGATTCATAATAAGGATGCCACTGTTTTGAAGGAGCTCAAAATCTTGAGAGCAATAGTGATATCCACAAGTTTATATGGGGTATATAGATCTATACAGGACCTATTCGATGGCGTACTTCACTGTGCATGAGAAGACCCAGAATGTCAATATTAGTAATTTCACTCATCATTTACATCAGTCATGATGATGAAGACAGTCACTGAATAAGTACCTAACAGGTGTCCGGGGCTGGTATTTTATCTCCTTCACTTCTTCTATCATATGTCACATGAGATGCTACTGGTAAATTTCTGAGGTTTATCAGTGAACATCCAGGATTCGGCAAGATTACTCAGCTGTTATGTCATGGGAGCTGCAGGTTTAAAATGTACATATGGGTGACATCGATGCTGTGTTCTCCTGGTTAAAAATGATGCCTCCATGAGATTCAAAGGCAGCAAAAGCTTCATCTGAGACACAATGGCTAAGAAGGGGAGTTGACGGTTTCCAAGCAGACTAAGGAGGTGGAGAGAGAGAGAGAAGGGAACAGTTACTCCAGAGGAAGGAAACAGCATGTGCAGACGCAGAGAGATGTGACAATGCAGCCTGTGCTTGAGGACAGACAGGAAGTTCAGAAGGACAGCAATGTGGACCCCACATGAGGAAGAGAGACAGATAAAGCGGGGCAGGCTCCAGAGGGACATGGACACATCACAGAAGCATTCTGTAAACAACGGAGAACCACACGATACCAGAGAAGACAAGAAGATTTTATTTCTTTAAATACCACTTGCATGTTAGTGTGAAAGATCGTCTAGTGAGGGAGAGGGCTTAGAATGAAAGCCCAGTGGCTTTGGGAAAGGGTTGTATACGAAAGATTTTGACTCATTAAACACTTTAAGACTTGGTTTCCCTTAAATGTGGAGACTGAGAGCGAGGCTGGCATTGAGTCTGCCACCCATCCTCCTAACTTGACAGACGAGGGTGAACATAAGGGACCAGCAACAGTAAGACTGAGAGTGCTACAGGATTGGAGCCAAGAGATAGATGAGTCATCAGCTGTGTCTGTGGTCATGGAAACTACAAGAATGAAAGGCATCCCTCAGTGATAAGACATGGCAAAGAGACACAGTGACATCCATGCTAAGTATTCTGCCATGTCACTGTACCGAATTACATCCACGCAGGTAGAGAAGTCCCCCTACTCCACATCCTCATCCACACGCGTTCCTTTCTGCTAACCTGACACATGTTAATAATATCATTTCTATATTCTACTTTTCTTGATTCTAAGCATCTTTTCATCTATTTCAGGGTTTTTCTGTTTGCCTCTTCTGAGAAGTCTGTCCATTTTCCTATTGGGTTGTGTGTCTTCTTTTTCTTGATTTTTAGAAATTCTTTGTATATGTTAGATGCTAATTCTTTATCACTTGTATACATCACAATTCTTTTGTCCCAGTTTAACTTTTACTATTTTCATGGAATCCTCTGAAGTGTCAAAATGTCTTTCTTCATAAGGTCAAATATACCAACTTGTCTTATTTATAATTTGTGTCCTTTTGGTCTTAATCCGTGCTCTTCCAGCCTGATAGTGTATTTTTTTCCCAGTGCTGTCTTGCAAAAGATTTAAACTTTTGCTTTTCGCATTAACAGATTTACTTCTCTAGAATTTCATGGGTTTCTTTTTTCCATGTGGCTAAACCACTCGTCCTAGTGTCGTTTTTTGAGTAATAGATCATTTCCTCACAGATCCGTGAAGCACTCTCTGTTCTACCCCACATCTCCCTTCGTGAAGGGGTCTCTGTCTCAGCCCTCCGCTCTGGCCTGTCTGTCCACCCTATTTCAGCAACACTTCACCTTGATCACTACAGTCTAATGGCACCAGTACTTCCTTATTCATAATCTTCAGGAAGTATCTTGGTTATCCTTTGTCCTTGTCTTCTCCATATGAATTTTAGGGTTGGCCTATAAGCTTCCCACAAACCCCTGTTGGAATTTTGAATGAAACTGAATCTTCCAATTTCCTTAACAGACATTTTTCATCTTACTCTGTCAACCCAAAATGTAATAGGACTACTATCCCAACTTCGAGACAAATGTGTGTGTACGTATACTAGAAAATTTTGGTAACTTTCACAATCTCAGGCTGAGAAAGGAACCAAAGTTTCTAAATGGCTGCTCTAGATATTCGGTTCACTCATTTATTCATTTCAAAAATTGTGAATATCCTGCTTTCCATCAGTAGCACTTCACAGCCCCCGAATGGGGAATCTGCACGCAAGACGTGTGCTTTGCTTTCGTGATTTTGATCACAAGAACTAGAAGGCCATCAGGAATAGAGGAAAAAACAAGACCCCAACATTTTTAACCTGAACGTAGTCTTTTCTCCAGTTATGCTCTTTTTTCTCTTGAGCTCAACAGTCTTTTATTTACATAAAATCAGAGTTTATTACACAGATCAGAGCAAAGATGGGACTAGTTTCTTTGCTGTTGCCCTATGTTTTTAGTTAACTTGTGTGGATTTCTGTGATAACACTGTGATTCTTTAAATGGACTCTGTTACTGTTTTGGGAAGATATGCACAGAAATATTTAAAGAATTTCCGTTTCAGAAATACTTTCAATAGAGTCCTGAAAAAAATGAATATCCAATTATTAGCAGCACAAAATGACCAAGAAAGGAAAGATTCTCAAAAGACACAGTATTTCAAATATTTTGACTAACTGAAGTATCTTCTAATCAAAACCTGAATTTTTCAATGAAGATTTTACAAAGATTTCTTAGAAACTACACTCAGATTTTATTTTACTATGATTTTAAGTTTTTATCCAAAATTCATCCCTAGCCAAAAATTATTTTAAAGAAAAAGAATTTGAAATAAATCTATACTAAAAGAGTAAGTTGTCAATGTGGTAAAATATTTTTAAAATTTAAACCAAGCTGTCAATGCGGTAAAATAGTTTTAAAATTTAAACATCACTACTTAATCCACACAAAAATTTCAACAGTATATAATATAAATGCTTGTGGTTATTAAAAGGTGTTAGTCTGGTTTTCCAAAATTGTATTTGTTTACTTTCATCTGTGAAAATGTACTGCTCTTTAAAATTGTATGATCTTTTGTTGAAACAGAAAACAAGTCTTACAAAGTTGTTGTTATTACTGATAGTTAAAATAGTTGATAATTTGAAACTTGGTAGGAATTATTATGGTGTAAACGTATGTCAACCAGAAAGACAAATGACTAAAGTATTACCTGTTCTCCCCGCTCCTCCTCCCTCCCCGAGACAAAGCCCTGGATACACTGTGTGGGAACACTTCCAAGAGACAATATTCACTCTACTAAGCGTCTCCCACCGTACATAGCTACTGGTACCTCAGGACAAGCTGAAGAAAGAGAAAGGGAAACAGGAAAAGGGGCAGACAGCTGGATTAGACTGTACTGTGTATATTAGTGATGGGTAGACTTCAAAAGAGTTAGAGGTTCATTTTGGACAGGTGCCCAGAGATTCTAGGGCTTACCCCAAACCTTCCATAACTTCTGATTTTAAGCTACAATTCCTCAGAGACCAGACTCTTGGTCTTCAGTCATATTTCATACTCATAGTCCTTACAGTCAGTGTATGCTGTGAAACTGTAAACTTTCAGAACCTGAAAAATGAAAAACTCATTTTAAGTAGATAACTAACCAAAAATGGTATGTGTTAAAAGTTTTGAAGAAAAACTGGAAACAATGTTTTTCTCCTACCGGGGAGGTACAGAAATGTCTTTAAACCATTTCTATGTTATTTGAATTCAATTTAAAATGTTGATGATGAGATCTGCTTGGAACATGTTCGTGGGACAGGTGAACTCTTCCTGTGTGTCTGATTCATCTATGAAGACCGGTAATGGCAGGGCCTTAACTAGCAAGAATCTACATCTACAGTCTCCAGAACCGGGGGTCAGAGGGACAGACAGGAGGTCTGGATACTGGAGACAGAGCCAGGCTGGAAGAGTTGACAAGGAATTATTTTCTGGCACTCAATTTGCAGTGACACCTTTTAACAAGTGCAGAGACAGTTACCCTCCAAAGAAAATGATTGTTCTCTAGTCTAATTATCATGTGTCTAAAGAAATGAGTCTCTAAAATGACTCATGTAAGATTTATTATTATTAATACCTACTATGAACAAGTTACTTATATACGAGCTCAAAAATTACTCTGAAGAAAATAAAAAATTTCTGAAAATAGCTTTGAGATGCATTAAATGAGCACTGTGTTTGTTAGCATGATTCTGAGTAAGACATGGTTTTATTCTTCTGAGGGGAAAAAAAAACAGCATATGGACTGAATAAGCAATAATAAAGGAGATGCAAAATAGTTTTTGGTGTGGTCACAAGAACCTCGTTTCTACTGACCTTACACAGAGCTCACAGAGGACGGTTTGCATGAGTTGATTTATGAATACACAGCTTCCTGTATTCTGCACCCCACAGCAGGATTCCTAATGTCCAGCCTCTAGGACACTGCATCAGGCTCTGCAATAGATGGAAGTAACAAAGACTGTCTAACAGGACTAAAGGCATTAGCAAGTCAAGCTGCCTTTGAACCTTATGAAAGAAATTTACGATTCATCACATACACAATTTTACTTCTAAAGGCTTGTAAGCATGAACAGCTCGAAAGCAACTAGCTCTGTTTAAATACTCCAAAATTCCTCAATCTCTGAAAAGCCAGCATCGTAAAACTATCTGATGTCAGTGCAGATTTTTACTTGAAAATGGATAGTTCCTGCCAACAGAGCAGCAGTTTTTTCAGGTCTGCATGCTCTACTGTAATAAAAGTGTAAAAATTAGTAACAGTTGTCCCATGTCAATCGTATGCTGAAAGCAGATCCTCCACAGATATGAAAACTAGACCAATATCCACAACTCGGGGTAGTTCTTTCCTAGGATTTTTCTGAAGCAGACCTCATTTGATATTTCAAGCCATTTCTAACTAAGACAGCACTTGTAATTTGAACTACTTTGTATCGCTTTGGCCATACTTTTTAAAGCTTCTCCAATAACACGTCTCTTATTACTTAACCACATTTTTGAATTTTCTAAATACTACATTAAATACCCTAAGAAATCCAAAATAAATAGCCTCTATGGCATCTATTAATTACTAGTAAGGCACACCAAATGAGGGTCACAAGTAACAGGTAGAAATATATGCCACTGTTTATTAAATTCAGCATACAATTTAAACATTTGCAGACCCCAAATACTTTTTCCCAAATCCATTCATATACAAAATAAAATGAACAGAATCGGGCCTCAAATTCTATCTCCTGTCTTTACTTAGGACACTATAACTGATTCAGAGTTAATGTGCAAAGGAAACAAAGATACAAAACTCAATCAGTTTTTCTCCAGACCATTAGGGGAATGGATACTGTGCCTCCCTTTGCGGTTAATCACTTCAGGAACACTTACTATGTGCAGTGTTTACCTTAAGAATCTGTCATCAGAAAATATAAACTGAACTATTCATGTATATTAAAATAGTAAAGGGAAGCAAACCAGTTATCCACTGAAACTTTCTACTGGATTATCCTCATGCCTTGCTTGCCCTTTGAAATAAACAGTGTTTTTGGTAATAGGTCAGTAATCCCCATAATGTTTATTTATTTTTAAAAATATTAATTATTATTAAGGTTGTGTCGGTTTACAACGCTGTACATGTTTTAGGTGCATAGGCTCACACTCCTTTTGTAACTTTTATTTTAAATTCCGAGTATCATTAACATAGATCCACTCAAATAAATTAATGTTTACATTTCCGACTCATTGGGCACAAACAAGCTTGTGTGCGCTCCCAAATAAAGAAGTGAGAAGGAGTTTTAAAAGGCACTGGATAAATTATAAAGGAACAATTAGAATTCATACTTTTACTCCAAAACCCTCAAAACAAGGACTATCACAGTATTATGTCTGCTTTGATTTGGAGGGTGAATAATGTAGATCTTTGAAATTTTTCTCCAAAAAGAGATCCACACACCGACATAATCAGTTGAAAAGTATCAGAAGCTGTCCCCCTAAGTCAGTACTTAATTTATTGAACAGTTTTCAAAAATCACAGACACAGTGTACTTATTAATGAGCATCACCATCTAAACCTCTTAGGAAACTGTGTATTGACAAGCTCCTGATTCCTTACCTCTATATATTTAAATTAAGACTTCAATACATAAAGCTGTAAATGCATTTATTATTAAAAAGAAATTTCTTTAAAAATTCAAATCTTTACTTATTAAAAAATATAATAAAAGACTTTTTTGTACTTTAGTATGCAAGAATTAGATTGCTTGACCTCTCTTTTAATGACTTAATTAGCTGTACTAAACCCCAGCTGGGCCTCTGCTGACAACATCGCTAGATATTTCAATCAAGCAGTGTTATGGAGAATAAGTAATAAATGCTACCTTGTCGCCATACAGTCCCAAACCATAGAGCATGCTGGCAATGCTAAATTCGATCAGTATGCCTCATATTTCAATTAGTCGTGGTCTGAATCACTAAAACTGTGTAATGTGTATGAATTCATGATATCAGATACAGAGCCACAGGCTCCCACAGTTAGAAGCCATTGAGTTTGCTTTTATTAGCAGCCAATTAATGGCAAAAATCTGCATCGCTTTTAAAATTTATAACCTCTGTTCCAGCTGCATCCACGGCTTCTGCTATACTGTACGCGACCAGATCCATATCACTGTCGCAAGTCAAACAGCTGCAAGCCGTATTCTGTCTGCAGAAGTAAAAAATCCTTTCATACAGAAGCTTTTTTTAACCTCTTAGAAGTTCTTTTCAAAGCCCAGCAGCACCAGTCACTTTGCGACAAGGAGCGATTTAATACAGAAAGAAAGAAATCTACACCAAGGTAGCCTCCTGGGATGTGCTAGGTTTTCAAACGGAGTGAAACCCAACCACTGCAGCACCACACAAGGGCAAGCAAAGCCACTTCTCCTGACCAAGGCTAAGAAAATATAAACATATAAAACCTGACCCTCATACAGAGTTAACCCATTGAAGTCTAGGGAGCCATTAAAATTGTGGCATCACACAAGTTTAATATTAAGCAACTTACATCGATCTTGGTATTCAAATCTGTGTGCCGGAACCTTAGATGCTTCCCTAATAAAACATTCGTAGAGATCGCATTCCCCCATCAAGAAGCAGTTTATAGCATACCTCAAGATTTCTAGACATTATTTTTAGGAACCAGAGCTTTTCTGACACATGGTAAGACAGGACATTTAGAGGTGATCAGATTTAGTAACAAAGCTTAATTGCTTTGTATTCCTAGCGCTGTACTTGTATTTTTTAAGATTATGAAAGGAATAATTTAGCTGTAGGGTATTTTGTATTGCAAGTTGCCTTACATGTGCAGTCCTGTGAGGTCTGAAATACGACGATAGCTGGCCATTAAAACATTTTTTTTTTGAAAAACTGAAGGACAATGTTTCTTCCCTTTGTCTTCCATAAATAACTATAACGTTTTGCATTGCCTATTGGGTAGTATAAATGCTTATCATATTTAAAAATGTTTTTAGGTTCTTAAATTTATAGAACACAGGGTCATGTAGAAAAAAGGATTTACCTGTGCACAGAGGAGCATGAAAAATGACTCGCCAACTGTAATACATGGCAATAAAAATGCGGCACTGGGATAATACAAGCTGCTGCCGTGGCTTTTTAAAGACAATAAAATCCTATTTCACAAAATTCAACTACTAATAAACCAGCATTCTTTCTAACTGCTTAAATACTGCAGTAAGACTTATAATGCCACTGTGAAATCATAAGCTCGTACTTCAAAGGTGTTGTCTCTGTTGCAAATTCAATCTTCACTGCTTTGTCACAACTGATTTCATCCCAGCGGCTGGGAGATGCACACAGCAGCACTCCTGTTGTTCCAGACAACCTGAACCAAACTGCTAAATACCTGTCTGGTGCCCGAGAACGATTAAAATAATATTTCCCATGAAACCTCTGACAACACCCACCCCCCCCAAAAATGTGCAATTAGCGTGTTCCAGTTAGAAGAGGGAAAGCGTCCTTCACTGTCTTGGCAAACTGTAGGCGTTTTAATGACAGAGATGAGTTCTGGGCTGCCCCTCATGGCTGGCCCGGTGCTGTGTTCATGGCACTTAACTGTGATTTTGCTGGTGATACTTGATGGCAGGGCACTTTGTGGTTAGGGACTATAGGTTCATATAGATTTCAATCTCCAGTAGGTTTTTTCCTACCTGAGAAAAGATTATTTCATTAGGTCTCATGGATCTTAGAAAATCATTTAGACAGAGACTTCTGTCTGAATACTGGATGCTTTTTTGTCTTTGAGAGACGTGATGTGATGCTCCTGTTCCCTCCCAGCCACACAGTAACACACAGGGCTCAGCAGGGGTACCGGCGCGGATGGGAGCAGCTGAAAGAATGTGTGTTTATGAAGTTTCCCAGGAAAGCAGGCAAAGGAACAGGCACTGAAAGCGTCTCACATATTAGAGTTTAACTATCAAGCATCACTCCTCAAGTCATGGAAATTTATAACTCTCAGGGACAATTTTGGGTGTGTCAACTGACATATGAATTGTGCACGATTATACAATGTGTACAGATGTGTAAATACACAAATACCCATTTCCCACAATGACTCCAAGCTCTTATTGGACAAGACAGCACTTTGTATTCAAAATCTTTGAAAACTGCTAATCAGTTGCTCTTCTTATGGAAGCATCTTAACTATTTCATTTGTCTGTACTATTTAAATAATACTTGAAAGTATCTCTCAATGAATATTTAATTACCAACTGCTATGGTTTAAATCTACCAACTAAGAAAAAACAAAAGCATAGGGAATTATATGTATTACACATCTCAAGGAACTACTAAGATGCAAGTTCTTGCTAAAGACCACTATCCTCTATGGAACATACATTATCATCATGTCTAAGTGAAGCATAAGTATGTCTTCAGTGAATTTAACAGCTTAAGTGATGGCACAGGAGAGTGTCTTTAAAAAAAAAAAAGATTTTGTTTATTAATGACTTTCTTAAAGTAAAATCTGAATAAATCATACTTATCACAAAACCATAAAAACCCAAAGCTAGCAAATTAAGCAAGAGCAGGATATGTTGAGCACAATCCCCCATCTTTATTAGGAAAGAATTACATTATGTTGAGCAAATTTTTTTATTCCTATCATTATGTCACGTAAAACGGTTTCATTCCAAACTACAATTGGTGTAAGTTCAAATACATCCTTTAACTAGCATGATAGGGAAACCATTAAACATATATTAAGTTGCCCAAATGCAATTCACACTTGTGACTTTTCTCTGCCATTCATGAATTATGCAATTATCCCGAACTCATGGAAATGACAGTGCATTAACTGCCCACTGCCATGTATTGTCTCTTCTGTGTCCCTGTACACACATTTCCCAGTTCATTATTCACGGGTGCGTCTAAGCAAGTGTGAACGTGCACATGCAATATGGAGACAGTCACCCGTGGCAAAGAGCAACTGGACATCTATCCGTGAGGACAGCTCTACGTACGCTTCATTCCCAAAGCCAAAACTTTACAAGGACGCCTCCGCCCTTGTTGTGGATGTCACATGGCAGACAAAATTAATGCCATCGACACAAAGCAAATGAGTCTCTACACATGCGAAGGGATGAAGATGGCCCAAAAAGGCCCTTTCGTCTGTGGCAACTCTTTTTCTTGCTACTATTTTTAAAATAGTGCACCTTGTTTTTTTAATTTTTACCTCCCTCCAGGCACGTTAAGATGTAATTCTAATGACAGCAGCTTTCTCATAAAGGACACTTACGTCACGTAGTGTGCAGAGAGTGAAACGTGGTATTTTGTCCACTGAGTGTTAAGAGCACTGAGATTCTTGCAAAGCCCGAATGGCACACCCTGATGTTCTGCTGCTGTTGGGACACACTCCTCAGAAGTTTCACCAATTTTAGTTGCTCAGTTTGCTGATGCACTGAGCACCCAGATGCATTATCTGTGATGTAGGAGTGGTGAGGATTCTTCTGACAGACATTATATCTAACGAGAAGCGAGAATTGTCCCTTTCTCTTTTAATACAAAAAATTTTATCAGATACTGAGGATTTTAATTTCTGTATAAAGTATCTTTAAAATGTTGCTTCAGGCAATAAAAACAGAATTTAATGACTTAAACCACAGCAAAACATTTTCCCCACAATACAGATTTCAGTTTTACAGCAGATAGCCAAATGTCCATATTCAGAATTTCTTTTAAAGGCTATTTTTAGGCAGATAGCCCATTCAATATGACTTACATCTATACAAAAGTAATTGGGACATGTTTGTGGAAGAATAACAATTAATTGCTCTATAGTGATCTTTGCTACACTCTATTAAATTGTGTTTGAAACTGAAACAGTAAGGGTTAACAAAGAGATTTTACGGCATTTCTATTATAAACATGAATTAAAGATACAATGTCTAACTATATTTTTCTGGAAATTGCAACTTTTCCTCGTGATTATACATGCTTCTCTTTTTGATTCTTTAGTTCTTTTTCAAGGCAAATTTAAAGCTAGTCATTATTGTTCTGTCTTCATATTTCGAAATGACATACACAGTTTACATTAAATATTGCTAAATATTCTGTCAAGTTTGGCTTTAAATTCTTTTCTGTCTCAATTTAAAAATCAATGTCAACATTCATAAATTTTATAGATACTGAAATTATAGAAGGAGGCTGCTGGTTTTAATTAGCTACAGTGTGACTAAAAAGCTAAAAAGAAAAATGCCAGTAAGTACAAGATCAATTTCAAAATCAGAAAGACAATAAAATAAACATATGGAAATATTCTGCCTTTCAAGTTGTATCATTTAGGAAATATTTTCCTCTCTAGGAGTAACTTTTGAAAAGGCCCAATCACTGATAAAGTATAACAGAAATAAAAATGTATTACTTCCTAACACGCTATATTTTTTATGCATATAAGCATCAAAACACAGAAACCGTTTTAGTAAGGTAATAAATACACCCAAGAATAATTTAGGATAAATGTGAGTTTTCATCACTAGTCAGTATATTCACTTTCATCATAAATAAGGTGTGACCAGCAGAAGGCACTGTTACAATAAATATATACATACAGTCGCTCATTTACAAACTGGTTGGACATTCTGAGAAGAGTTTTACTAACTTTTCACAGTGCAAATCTTTGCACACAGACATTAAGTATGTGTCAATCCAATGAATGAGAAGTAAAAGCTCCCATCATTCCTTTTTGTGTAATTTTTATTCTTCTAATATAATATTCACAATTTTATTACCCTCGTTATTTACTTAATAAACGAATTGCGTGGCCCCACTTATCACTGTTAATACTACATTTAAGAACTCTTGCTCTCTGGAGTAAGAACTCTGGTGCTGCTGAAGAGGTACATATATATTCACATAGACCTCGCTTCAAAACAAGCTTATGTAATATTATTAACCTTTAGAGGTTTGATCCTAATTTGCTAGCACAGGCCAGTCCTTAATGGAACTACTTGGATGTAGGAAAATACCGCTAATTAAATCTCTGTCAAACATGCTACGAACAATGTTGTTTAGTTTGTGTTCCCATGTAAAATCTCTTGAACGCCTCTCCAAGTTTACAAAATCCACGTTAAAGGAGCTAGCATTGCAAAAAAATGTTACGGCATATGTTTGGATTTTTGTATTTCAGAGTCCTGACTACTTTATCTGAATTACAGATTTAGAGCTTTGTTATGTGTGATAGTTATGATAATATGATCACTAAAGGCACAGAGACAGGGAGACTCAAATCCCTCTGAAAATCCCTTTCTCTATTTCCTACAGCTGCAGCAGGAGTTTAATATCTGATAGAATGATGAAAAAGAACAGGCCGAACTCCAGTTTTAATAAAAATTTTAACAGGTCTACATATAGTTATGAAAAATGTTATTTGCAATGCCGATTTTTAATAAAATTTTCTTAAACCAAAGAAAAAATCCCCAAGGGGAACCTGTTATGAATGTGTTTTTCATATGTACTATTTAAGGCTCTTTAAAGGTTATGAAAGTGACTGATAAAATAAGTTCTATTCTATACAACACAAACCTGAATGTACTTGCACTTTTGCATTTTAATCAAATAAATAAGCAAAGCATTTGTTTTGTATACTGGATCAGAAACAAATATTATCATATTGCATTGTCAACTTTTATATTTAGCAATAAAAATTCATATTATTAAATAAATGCATTTCTCAACAAGTCAGAGCATGGCTAACATCAAACTATTCTACAATCTATGCATGTTTGAGCCTAAGAAATAACACATTCCAGGAAGTGATGCTGCTGCTTGAGTTTTCCGAATTTGAACAATTTTATAAAATTCGAGAACACGCTATATTTTCGTGAGAGAAAATAAGTATGCGATGATAAAATGAGAAATGTAATCAAATCCAGGTACTGGAGAATTCCTAGAGTCTCTATTTAAAGTAAAAATATACTAACTACACAGAGATCTGCAATGATAGACTGAACCACAAATACATGTTCATTATAATAAAACTTTCTAGAAATAAAATCACAAGACAGTTAAGCTCTCAGCAGTGTTTCTATGGTCATGAAAAATGGAAGGAGGGTGTTTACAGGAGATCAGAAAGAAATTTTAATTCACTGTCTACTCTGCAGCAACTTTAAAATGGGAAAGGCTTATAATGCCAATATGCCACATACAAACAGGTTCCGTTTTAATCCTTAGAATGTGTGTTCTGCGTTATTCCTTTTAAAGTAATCGTATTCCAGTGAAGTGATGAGATCTCTTGTGGGATCTCATTGCTTCTGAAACTTTCCAGCTACTAAGGAAGGTACTGTGTGTGATATACAAATATTAAAAAAAAATCACTTGATAGAATTTTGAATTAAAACTACCTACACTCTTACTATTCTATTCCTTAGAGAGGGGCATGCAAAATGTTAACTATAAAATAAAGCCTTTATTAAAATATTTTAAAATTTACATATACTTGCCATTAATTGTAATCCCCATGTATTCCCCATCACCATCTCACCAGTGCACCATCACCAAAAAAAAAAAAATAAAGTTACAAACCAGTGTCTTTGTTGGATAAAATTATACTTGTATACAATGTAATTGAAGTATATAAATATGTATTTACCTGATTGGTAATCATATATAAGATAATAATTTGTATATCCACTGGGTAACATAAGCAGCCAGAATAAAGCTTGCTTTTTTAAAAAATAATAATAATAAACTTTATAATAAAAGATCTTTACAATGAAAAAAAAATAAAGCCTTTATTCTGTCCCTAAATATTAATCTTTGAAAATATTAAGTTTATTATATGCTCACAAGACAAAAGTAAAATGTTACCTTTTTATTTATTCAAAAAATTATACAGCTGGAATACTGAGACATCTTCTAAATCTTCTAGATTTCTTTAACAATTTATAACAGAAAACTGAGGTGTCAGATCTTGCCATATAATTCTACATTTATAGTACTACTATGTAATAATTTTTAAAATGACTGACAATTCCAGAACCAAGTCAGGATTGTTGACTTTTTTTTTTTTTTTTGCTTGATACTCTCCTATAATTTTAGTTAAAAGACACTTTTTGATTGGGGCAGGGAGCAGTGACCTAAATCAGGGAATTAAAAAAAAAAAATTGGTGGACTCAAGGTAACAAGAATGAATAAAGAATAATTTACTGCTGTGACCATTTCTCTCCTTGATTTCTGTATTGGGATTACAGTGGATTATCTTCAACCAAATTCTCTTTTTCACATCCTTGACATCACATGAATAGGACAGCAAATTTCCGAAATAATACTTGAAATGCAAACTTTATGTAGAAAATTTTGTGACGGCACAAAAAGGTGGGGAAAAAAATCACTGCAGTGATGCTACCACATTAAACATGTCTTAAATTTCCTACTGAAAGTACTTTTATGCCCTGTGAAGAGAGGCAGTTGGCTATTTAATGAAAGTAATCGTTTTCCATTATAAAATAAACTCTGAGATGCTAGTTTAATATGCTCTGTTTTCACATATTAAATCTTGCTAAAATAAAAACTAGAGATTTCTTAGTTTGTCTCGAAAAGCACCAAGCATTATATATATGAAAACAATTTTCCTTGGAAAGTAAGAAATCGTCTTATTTAAAATATATATTCAAGCCTTTAATGGAAGCACCTACAAAAACCTTATCCTTCTAGCTGCATACAGCCTTCAAGCAAAACGGATCTGTTGTACATCACAGTATCTAATTTTAAACTGGGATGCTTATTCTCTTGAAACAAGACATTGGTACTAGCTAATAAAACAATTTTACTCTCAGAAAATACACTCTACAAGCAGTTAAACATGAACACACACACCTACCCCAAAACTGAAAGCATTAAATACAAATGAAAGCGCTAGCTGGCTACCATATAGAATTTATGCGAAATTTTTATTCAATGACCAATAATTTATCACTGTAGCCAAATTCTGCATTTGTCCTATAAATTTTACTATAATGACTTGCCAGTGTATTTTGGCTTTCAGATTTATATAGCCCCTGATTAAAAATGGTATAGGTTGTGGGAAAATAATATGTAGTCCCTTTCCTTCATAGACAATATATTCCTCAAATGCACTCCACAATTTTAATTCTTAAATTTATCTCTATGTTTTAAAGGATTTTAAAATGCGGGGGGGGGGGGGGAGAGGGAGTGGAATTNGAAGGGGGGGGGGGGGGGGGGGGAGAGGGAGTGGAATTCATAACTACCTGAAAGCTCATGTTGCTGTTTGTATTGTTGAAGAAACAGTTACAAATTTTAAATACTATTGAAAATGATGTCATTGCTTAACTTTCACGGTTTCCATAGAAACCACCTGAGGTATTTCTAAACCACAGTGACTCTAACCATTAGTCTTTATAAAGGCTTTTGTAAGTCTCAATGGTGATTTCTGGCCCTCACCCCAAACTTGATGGGGAAATAAATTATACTGAATTGATATATTTAGAGTCCAATTATGGGTTACTTTTAAGAACAAGTATATTTATATAAATACAGAGTGACATAGGAGGAGAATATGTGAAACACATTCCTCAAATAATTCTGGTTTAATTTTAATTGGAAAAATGGAATATGACCCTTTTGTCGATATCTTCATAACAAATCAGTCATCAATCGCATGATTGGTATTTAGCAGTTGCTACCTCTGAATTTCCTACTGGCCTTGATCGCTCTGGTCCTGACTAAGGACTCTGTATTATTAAACTACATGTTTCTTACTTCATCAAATGTGTTTAAAAATCTAGTGAAACTTTCTTCAAGATTTTCCAAGACCAAGAGTACCTGAGAGATCAATTTTCATTGTTTTTGTACTCTACAGTAATACCACCCAACAGCCTTTCTTTAAGAAAGTGAGATAACTTGAAAAACAGATAAATGAGGATGCGATTATTCCCATCACAAAAGAATTCACAGATGGCTTCCTGTAAATAGGGAGCTCCCCATTTAAGTGTTTGTTTACAGATCATTAGCTACTTGACAGAGAGGCTACAGGGGCAGAAAAACTTAGAACTCAAGTGCTGGCAGACACTGCCAATTGGAGATCAATCCAGAAAGGGGGGAAGAAAGTCTGGGCAGCCAGCATGAAGCATAAAATAGGATTTACGTTATATGCATGTATATACTTCTGCATGTGCGTGCTTCCTATGTATTTTACACATGCAGAGAGAGTATACACGACTGTGTGTATATATGAAATACATGTGGAGATGTATAGGACACACATGCACACATGTGTGTATAATGTGTGCACACGAACACACACACAACTAAAGAAGTAACCTTAACAGTGTAAAAACCAGCTGGATTTCCTTAGTTTATCTCAGAGAGTCACAAAGGAGTCACATGTATTGGTCATGTATATTGTGTTGAAGAACCTCCAGTGATAGAATATACAAAGTTTAGGTTCCCAGGATGCCTGGAGAAATAATTGTCACACACCTAATGATCTTGTACAAAGTGACTGTGTTCTTCTTGCCACAACAAAATTATTAAATTCCTAGCCCGCACAGCATTTTGCTAAGCAAAAAAAAATAAAGCATCAGGCCTTAGAAAGAAAAATACAATTTTAAGTTTTTCATGTAATGTGATTATTAGGATGTTTACAGACTAGCCGCATTAGAAAACAGTAAATTATTAAAGGATTATTTGCAAAAATAACCTCTCTCTTGATTTTGAAACTCATACGCAGACCCTGACCAGTAAAGCAAAGTCTTTATCAATATGAATAATAAATGTAAAAAGACTTATAGTAAATGTTGCCTTCAATATTCCAGTCTGTAATAACTCTTCAAAAAAAAAAAAAACAGCAACAACAAACTATAGGTTGAAGAGAGAAAAATAAAGATCAAATTATCCAAACTTACACTAAATATCCCCTTAGTTTATTGTTAAAGCAGCATGATGTTTTATTTATTAACAAGTAATGACAATCTCTTGAGGATTAGTGAATAAAATGAAAAATTTACTAAAAAATTTATGGCAATAAGTTTCAAAGGTTACGCTCTCTCAGGCATCCTTAATGTAAAAAAAGCAAATGCTTCTACTTGGGAGTATTTTGCACTCTTAGAGAACTGGCTCATCTATCCTCAATCTCCCAGGGAAGGTGATGCAATTCCAGAACCATCTACCGGTGTTTCCCTACACACCTAACACAAGACAGGCAATAATACATAAAGACTGTGCTTTCCAAATGTTTACCCACAATATAAAATATTAGCTCATATTTTGCTTTATACAATAACTAATCACTGTTTAACTGTTTATCCTAATAACCAACTGGGAGACACTGTCAAGTTTCCAAAGCAAACTCTAAAACTTTAAATTGTGTATTTATGACAAACTTTGACTCTAGCACCAAAGTTTTGGTTAGAGTTTTTAAACCAATTAGATAAACTAGAATAAAGATGTTCCATGTGCCATTAATTTTAAAGTATTTTAAATCAATTTTACACCCACATTATAGAATGAAATTCAAATTACTGAAGCACCTTCTTTGGAAGGAAAAGTATCATATATACATGGAAGAGAGTTACCCTTTATTCCAAGTAACTGAACTTTTGAAAAATTGCACTGAAGTTTAAGATATTTCATTTGGATTTGAGGAGAAGGGGTTAAAGAATAAAGAGCAAAGTTGGGCAGAAAAGTGTAAAAGAGAAAGAAAAACAAGTTTCTTATTACAGCTAAATCATTTCAGGAAAAAAAGAGATGGATTTAGCAGCAACCACTAAGTCAAAAGTATAATACCCTGAAAAGACAATGTAAGACAAACACATGTATTAAAGGTAGCATACTTCAAAGACAGAAAAACAACTCGTAACATTCTAAATCTCTCTTCTTCCTCTTTTGGAGAAGAGTCCTTTCTTTCAATACCATTCCATTTCAACATTCCATCACAGTCCAAGCATTCTATACATGTAACAGTATGTGTCATGAAATTCAAAATAAGTGTATGTACTCAACTACTAAGAAATAATAAACTATCTAACTCATACAAGTAGTAAGTGTCATGAAATTCAAAATAAGTGTATGTACTCAACTACTAAGAAATAATAAACTATCTAACTCATACAAGTAGTAAAGTTGTGGATTTTTTGATGCAATTTCATTATAGACATTAGTTTCACAATTATAAATCATTTATGTATGTCTTAGGAACATCTACTCTTTATAGCCTCAAAAAACACTTGTTTCTCATTCCAACACAGGCACACACGAGTAAAGAGTGGTCCTGGACATTTGAGAGATACTTCACCTGGGCAAATAAATAAGAGTTTCTAGCTGAGGACTAACGTCAGAAAGTTACACTACATCTCCTTATTAACAGAGGACAGCATCCGTCATTGTCACATTAGAAGTGCTCATTTTGTTCTAAAGCATCTTTGAAGAGCAATACAGGCTATATGAAAGGTAAATCAAAATTTGTATGTCTCTTACTTGTTGACACAAACAGTGAGAAACTGAGCAACTCAGAGGCAATCAGAGTAGAATAAGGAGAAAGACAAATACTCTATGTTTTTACTCATTTGTGAAATATAAAGAAAACAAGAAAAAACCTTTAGCCTCTGAGAACAGACTCTCCACAGGGAAGGGAGTGGGGAGACAATGGGCTGAGAGGACCTACTGGTTGGTGGTGGATGGTTTGGACATTTTGGTGGTAAGCATGGTAAGAAAATGCAATCCTGGAATCTAATATCACCCACAATTTAAAAAAAGATAGAGAAAATATTTTAAAATAAACTTAAAACATCTTGCCTTGGAGTAAAAAAAAAAAATATCAACAACTTAGGGTTTTCTGAAAGATACTTTACATTTTTATTCTGGAAAATATGCCCTTTACTTGTGTACTTGGTACAAGTGAAGTGACAGAAATATAAATTTATGTAAGAACATATGGTGGCATTATTCATCTCTTAATCATCAGATGAATAATGAAGTCTATTCTGAAAGACACAAAAAGAGATGATTACTTGAATTGATTTAAGAAACTCATCTTTAGGAAAAATGTTCAGGAAGATACTATTACAGATTTTAAGATAAAATTCTATCAAAAATTTCTAACAACAAATATCTGTAAATGGACGTAACAAATCACTATTTTTAACCTCGACGATATACTTTAAGAAGTACAAGAGGTATTTGATAAGCTAACAAATTTTTATAACATCATCATAATTTATTTGTTTTTAATAATATCACCTGTCTTTATTCAATATATCCAATATTTAAATGAAAATACCTTTGTGGAGAGTTTGAATATTGAACTTTGGATCTCCTAGGAAAACATCCACTACTCAATTTAAAGGGTATTCAGTATGTGAGAAAATTTGCCTTTATTGAACATTAAAGACATACTGATACTAACTGGTTCAACATTTATACAGATGTTAGCCAAAAAAAAAAAAAAGTAGATTTAATATAATAGTTAAAATATAAAAGTATAGCTAACTTAGAAGCTTCAAAATTACTCCAATTACATATGCAAACTTAAAATATATTTTGGATATATTTTGCACAAAAAGAGGCAGTGGGAGAGAGATGGCTGGTGACCCAGGGCAACATCAAGTACAAGAACACACAGTCATCAGTTAACTGAGCTTGGCCAGAGCACGTGTGTCCTTATTGCTGCTGCTGTTACGTGTAGGGGTGTGCAGAGTGCAGCTACAGGAAGCCCGGACACTATCAACAGAGATGGACCCACTTCAATCCAAGTAGACCTGAAAGTAGTATTTTTTTGAGGTGACTGACAGATTAATTCTGTGATGGGAAGGTGATGACAGAAGAGAGACAGATGACAGATTAATAGGTAGGAGGGAGGGTGGGAGAGAGGGAGGGAGGGAGGGAGAAAGATACATGTTGGGTAGAAAAAGATTACAGGTAGGTAGGTAGCTGGATGGATGGATGGATGGATGGATGGATGGATGGATGGATGGATGGATGGATGGATGGATGGATGGATGGACAGACGGACAGTTAGACGGACAAATAGGTGATAGGTAGGTAGGTAAAGATAGATAGATCAATTTAGATGACAGGTATGTAGTTAGGTGAGTAGATAGACAAGGAAACATATAGATAAATGACACAGGCAGATAGACAGGTAGGTATGTGGGTAGGTTTATGCACAGACAGATGACAGGCAGGAAAATTTGTCTACAGTTCTGTTATGTCAAGCTATTGTGCTCTTCTCTATAACTGACCTGATTTTTTTCCCTTACCTTGTAACCATCCTGTCTTCCTTCACGCCCCCTTTACAAGCATTTTGCCAATGAGGTGAAGAGAAGAAACTGGCCCAAGGAAAAACAGGTATCTGAAACTGAACTGCTAGTACTCAGAACCAAAAGAACAGGTAAGTGTTTTCTTATAAGAAGCCTCAATAAGATCTGAGACATCACTCTTGGCTGCATCTATCATACACAGCTGATTCAGAATTTTCACAGAATTCTCCCACGAAATTCACTTCTTCCTTTACTCAATTGAACTCTAAAGAATATTACTGTACTTGTGTCTTATTAAAATGAAGTTCACAACAATATTTAGAAAATTTCTTTTAAAAGTTTCAAAATATTCTTTTTTAAACTTTAACTCTCAAGTTATATGGGGGATGTCTTAAAATATGTATGCATTATTGCCATTAATACTTTCCATCTAAGTTTATCTGTCTTTTTCATTGATTTCTTCCCCAAAGCAGCTAAGGCCTTAAGAAAACCAATGTTTTCACAGAACAGTCCGTGACTAATTACAAAAATTCATCTTAGAGCACCCTTTTCTTCTCATCGAAATTATCACCGTAATTTGAAATTAAGTACTGTCTTGGGGAATTAGCTTCAGAGAATTATCTTGGGGAATTATCTTACAACTAATGCTCTTCAACACTATACTCTAATGTTTAAGTGAACAATAAAATGAAAGGCCAAGTGTCAGTGAATTGTAACATTTTTGTTTTTTATCTTTAAATAAATGAACCAATTAGAACTGAAAGTCAACAGGCAATTTATGATGCCAAGAGATTCTACTATGAAGTTTATGAGGCTCAAAATCTCTCAGCTTTACTTTGTTAAATACACAAACATTGGATTACTGGGAAGGAAAAATATGTGCTGTAAGAAATTACAGTTGGCCATGCAAAATGGTGAAATATTTACACAAATCATATCCTCATTTTGCATGTGTTTTTATTGTAAGATGATGATAATTCTTAGGCCAATATCTTTTCTAAACATTTAAGAAACACTTGGATTAGCTGAATATTTTCCTACATATAATCATGAAAAATGATTAAAATTAGTACAAAATTAATATCAGAAAACTTACCACCAATAATGTGACAGTAAATTACCTTTTCTTGATGTACCAAAGTGAAATGCTATAGACATGCACATACCCAATTTTTTGTGAAAGTGAATATGTCACTTAGATAAAAAACTTTTAATTAAAATGTATCCTAGGTATTAGACTACATATATGTATATATTACACATACTTTTAAATCATGGCAAACTGTAATTATCATCAGGTATTTTCTTAGGGTAGAGGTCAAAACAAGCATATAGAATATTTATTTTATAGTTTATAGACCTCTCCCTATAAGACTACATTAGACACACCTAGCTTTGGGTTTCTTCTCTACCCTTTCCAGGGAAGCATCATAAGCTTACAAATTATATAAACAGAGTTTCATGGTAGGGAATATACTTTATGTCAGAAGTACATTTTAGCAATAAGCTTCTAAAAATAGACAATCTATAGACTAAAATGCCAAGAGCACATCTATCATATATGGTTCTATAGTAAACTATAGAATCAAAATGTAGTATGTCTTAGCCCTTTTATGTTCCATAGTGTGACAGCACTACTTGCTTACATGGTTCATTTTCCCAACGATTTTGAAATACCATGAATCAAACTATTCCTTGAAATGAAACTGTACAGAGATCTTGACATCCTCAGTTAGTCAAAGGATTTTAGTCACAAACAATAGGCACGTCATAAATGACAACTGGTAACAGTGATGTTTAACATTACAGTAAAAAAAAAAAATCAGGAAATTGTGAATTGAAAATGTCATCTGTAGCATTCTGTGTCACTGTAACAGTATAATGTAATAGCCAAGAATTTCTTACTTATGTTCAATTTTTTGCAATATTTTCCTTCAAAAAAGGAACTCATGCCTTTCTCTGGTTTCACTGAAAATCATCTTATTTTCATCATATCTGTACAGTCTGACTATACATTACAGCAGTGTTGACCCTGCAGGCTGCATGCTTAATGAGTCAGCACCTAGTGTCACTTTCACCTCCAAAGCACTTATAAAAGTTACCTATTTTGACTGGGTGGTTTACTTTGTTTTTCTTGAGTCTTGTGACTTCTTTGTATATCTTTGTGATCAGTTCCTTGTAAATTGTGTGTAGTGCAGAGATTTTTTTTTTCCCAGTTGGTGGGGTGTCTCTTTGTTTTGGTTAATGTTTCTTTTGCTGTACAGAAGCTTTCTAACTTGATGTAGACCCAGTGATTTATCTTCTCTCTCATTTTTATTGTTTTGAACATGGATGGAGCTAGAAGGAATTATGCTCAGTGAAATAAGTCAAAAGGCAAGAGAAAAATATCAGATGGTTTCACTAGTAGGAGGAATATAAAGAAACAAAAAATAGGGCTCAAGTAAAAGAAGAACAATCAAAAAAAAAATACAACAAGAACAAAAAGACAAAGACAGTTAACATGGTAGAGCATTTGACTGCAAAGACAGTTAACAAAGGCACCATGAGGGCCAGGGAAAAGGGATTGAAATGAACGCAAAGAGCACAAGGGACTGTGGTGACGGTGCACTGGTGAAATGGTGGTGGGAACTCCATGGAGACTACAATTGATGTCAAATATGTATAAATAATTTTTTAAAAATAAAACCAATACTCGGGGGGGGGGGGTTACCTAGAAGTAGCCAATGACATCTCCAGGGAAGACAAAAATACACTTAAATGTTCTCCTCATGAAGAATAGTCAGTATACTTACATAACTAATGTTACAGTAAACCAAGTCCCAAGACCCGGGAAATCATCTACCTTCAAAGCAACACAAAGTAAGAATTATGTCTATTATAATGGAAAAAACATAGAGGTCACTTACTTCAAACCTCTCCATATATTTCAGACAAAATAAAACTATCTAAAATAATATACTAACCCAAAGATGACGCATAAGGTAGTGACAAGGGGAAACTGCCCTACCAATATAATGTGCTGCTGACTGTACTGGGCTTAATAATATATCCAAAGCCTACCCAGATCACCCTGTATATCTCTCCAAGAGGATGGAATCACCGGAGTCATAATTTCCTATTACTTTAAAGTGCCATCTATTAAAGTATAAGGATAAAAATAAAAATACTAAAAAATTATTTTCTTCCACACAAGTAATAATCTCATAATAGAAAAATATTTAGCTATTTTCACCATATAGAACATAAATAATACATGTATTATTCACATATATAAATAATATTCTACCCATGTTCCTAATTACAACTATAATCTAGAATATTCAATACAGCAATAACTTCCCAAGGGAAGGTATTTGACACATATTTATAACTATGAAAACTAATTTTTAAATTAATAATTTTCCACTTCATCGCCATTATGGTTTACTTAAACAATAATCATGAAATGTATAGTGATGTCAAGTGTCTCCTATTAACTTTAACATTCAAAGAAGTTGATGAGGCAGTATTTCTCAAGCAATTTTGAAGTTTGTCCAGAAAACTGTCAAATTTCAAGGAATGTTTTGCCTTCTGCAAATGACCATCTTATTTTTGTTGGTCAAGAAGCAGTTTTCATAATTATTGTCAATTTTTTCAGTGAAAACAAGTCTCAAAGACATAGCCTTTCCTCTATTCGGGACTATAGTTATTTCTTATCATCAAACTAGTCTTCATCAATGAAAGTTTTCATTTTTTTCTAGTGCTAAAAATTCTAAAATTAACAGATACTCATAACAAGAAAAAGAGTTTCTGAGCATTTCATGGGTTTTTTTTGTTTGTTTCACCATTTCTTGTTTGGGATGAATTTATTATGGAAATCAACATAATTCAGTTTAGAAAAAGTTATGGTGGCAGAACATAACATAAAAATAATTTTTTCTCTTAAAGAATGCACTATGGTATGTGAATCCACCACTATAGGTTTTTTTTTTTTGCCTTTTATTTATGTATATTTGACATCAATTAGGATCCCCATTTTCCACCACCATTTCACAAGTGCAACATCACCTCATAGATTATTTTTAGGCAAGAAAGTATCTGCAGTGCATTCAATGACACTGATAATATCACTCATCAATAGTTTCAAAATAGGGGTCTTCTTGTTGACACAGCGTGTTGAGCATTGTACTGTGGGGCTTCCATAGCCACTGCAGTGCAAGTTCGATCCCCAGCCAGGGAGGGGACCCACATGGCACAGCAGACCTCTCCTGCCTCGCCCGCTGCTCCCCTCAGCAGTGCATTTCAGTCAAACTGCCTGTTCTGCTCCCCGTTCTGTCTCTGGTGAATCCTCTCACCACCCCACACCTGCAGCCTGAACCCCAGCTCTTGTATGTATAAATAAAATCTTATAAAAAAGTAATTTCAAAGTACAAACCCTCCTGAAATAAGATAAACCTATTATACTATAAAGACAATTACCAACAGACTAACAAATTACTACCTTAAGTGTCCTCATAGTCTCTTTTAGAATCATTAAAAAAAACTATCAAAACATTTTAATATCTCTAACACCAACAGTATTTGCAGTGAAAGAATATTTTACTTTCAAACACTTATTTTTTCCATTGAACTTTTTTTTAAGATTTATTTATGCATATAAGAGCTGGGGTACAGAAGAGAGTCACAGGAGGTAAGAGGATATACCAGAGACAGAGTGGGGAGCAGAACAGGCAGATGGACTGAAACACACTGCTGAGGGGAGCAGCAGGTGAGGCAGGAGAGGTCTGCTGCGCCATGTGGGTCCCCTCCCTGGCCGGGGATCGAACTCGAGCTGCTGTGCCAGAGATGCTTCACAGTGCGGCGCTCATCCCACTGTGCCACCAGGGAGGCCCAACCATTGAACTTTTCTTAACAGTAAGGGTGGAAAATATCCTTACATACTAAGCATGATGTATGTATTTTTACAATTAAAATTTTATTTATTACCTTTGATGTATGCTTTTTCTGAAATTACTAATCAGAATAAAGAAATTACTGATTTTGAGAATTATATGACTTTTATATTGGTATGAAGCATGTTACTGTGGAGTATACAAAATAAAATCCAGAACCCCTGTATATGACCCATGTTAAAGCTCCAGCAACAAAACCTAGTAACAGCAGTCATAACAAAGGACATTTTTTTAAAAAATTTATTTATTTATGCATACAAGCACTGGGGTACAGGCCAGAGGTGTGGGGGTGGGTGAGAGGATTCACTACAGAGAGTGGGGAGCAGATCAGGCAGATCAACCGAAGTACATTGCTGAGGGGAGCAGCAGGTGAGGCAGGAGAGGTCTGCCGCGCCATGTGGGTCCCCTCCCTGGCCGGGATCGAACTCATGCTGCAGTGGCAACGGTTTGCTTCATAGTGCGTTGCTTAACCCACTGCACCACCAGGGAAGCACAAAGGGCATTTTTAAACCAGCACTTTTCTGGGACATGAAATTCATCCAGATACATCTGCCTTGCTACTCAGCCATATTATTTATTTTATACTTGCACATGAATTATGAAATGTTACAGACTTAGAAATGATATCAACCAATCCTAAAGTTTCCTTTTTTTTAATTGGTAAAAGAAAAATGGTCCTAATTCTTTTTCTATATAACTAGTTAATTTCTCCCCTTTGCATGGATATCTGACCAATTTTACTCTTAGTCACCATATATTCAGAATATAACTTTCTGAGATAAACTCCTCAACTACTTAACACCATTTCGGTGAGAACCACCACAAAAGCAATGTGAAACCTAAACTTGTTTCAAATCTTCCTTACATACACTCAGGTATTTTTCAATGTGTGCTAATGACACAAAGTTAGCACTAAACTATCTCTGGGACAGAGGACAGAATAGTGATCACTGGCCTGTACTATAAACTGTTTATGTCAAATCTCTAAGACGGAACTGAAGGTATTAAGGGAAAGAAACTGTCCTAGGTGTTGCTGTGAACTAGATGTGAAGCACTGTGTTAAGTTCTCATCATTGTGTTCAGTCTGCCTCGTGGTAGGTGCTAATACTGGCCCTCTCTATAGCTTCCCTCTTCCCTGTAAGCAGAGCCTACACCCCAGGCTACATCACATGACTTCAAGTGTCTCCCTGCAAGAGGAACACGCCATCCCGACCCAATGACATCAGGTGGGCTATGTGACATGCTCTGGCTGACCCCATGTGAACAGGGTGATGGTGAGTGCTATAGACAGAAACTTTAGAAAACACTGTATATTTCTGCATTCTGCCAACTCTCTTCCTCTTTCCCTCTGCCATGAAAACATGCCCCAGTGAGGCATGACTCTTATAGCCTAAACTTCACAGTAAGAAGAGATGAGATTCAACATGTAAAAAGACAAGAAATAAACCTGCACGGTAAGACACTGAGACTTGGGGACTGTTTGTTACCATGACATAGCCTAGCAAAACCTCACTGATACATGAAAGTGTGCTGTATAAGATTAATAACATTAAACATTAATAAGATTAAACATTAAATAACATTGTTTTATACTAAGGAAACTGAGGTTCAGAGAAGGTAGGTGTATTTTCCTAAAAATTGAAGTTCAGACTTTACAAATAAAAGTATCTTTAAGAGAGAATGTCTGAGCATGGTTTTCTCATCTGGGAGGAAAAAAAAGGTAATTTTCACCATTAAATTGTAAAATTGTCCAGGGGCTTGAATGACTTAATAACCTGTGAAATACTCAGCAGAGTGTATAGAAGGAAATGTTGCTTTAATTATTATTGTTAGTTTCTGGACTATTTTGCTTTCAGTGACATAGGGGTCATTATTTGCTAAATTATCTGATGGTTTAAACTATTTTCTACAAGACAATGTCATGAAAAATACACAACTATTAAGAATATACCAAGAGTGGCCTCCCTGGTGGCACAGTGGGTTGAGCGCCGCACTGTGAAGCATCCGTGGCACAGCAGCTCGAGTTCGATCCCCGGCCAGTGAGGGGACCCACATGGCGCGGCAGACCTCTCCTGCCTCACCTGCTGCTCCCCTCAGCAGTGTATTTCAGTCCATCTGCCTGTTCTGCTCCCCACTCTGTCTCTGGTGAATCCTCTCACCTCCCGAGACTCTGGCCTGTACTCCTGCTCTTCTTGTGTGCATAAATAAATTAAATCTTTAAAAAAAAAAAAAAGAATATACCAAGAACTTGTGAAATATATTCATCAAGAATCTAGGCCAATCATAGTAATTAATCAGATCTACAGGAAACCCATGCAGACCCTCCAGATGATGCTGTCATATAGCAGAGGCAAAGCTCGTGAGATGATGTAGCCTTAATAGCTAGGTAAGAGCTATATGACTAGGAAGGAAACACTTGAATTTTTTTCTTCGACACATCATTTAAAAGCATGTGAAAATGAATTCTGAAGTCAAAATCTTTTTTATTCAGTCCACTGAAGTGATACATAAGAAAACATACACTGTTTTGTATGTTTCCCTTCACTGTAGATAAACGTCACCCCACCCTGGAAAGCAGAGCAGCTTCCTAGGGAAAGGAAGCTACTGGAACAGCAAAGGTCAGACAAACACACTGCTGAAGACAGGATTCAAAGGCGAAGACTGGAAAGAGGGAGGGAGTCTGGGCAAGGCAGTCATTTGGCTTGCCTGCCCTGCCCACAACTCATTGGCAGAGACTCTACTAAGAGACCAAGCTGAGTGGAAAGTGCGCCACATGCTCTCCAGATGACCTCTCACCTCCACACTGAATTCCACTGGGATTGATATCAAAACACTCAAGTCATGGCTCCCAGCCTCCAAGCAGATTCCCTGTCCAGAATATGGGTATGCGTGCACACTCCCAGGATCTAACTATAGCAGGTCGGTGGTGGTAAAGTTAGCACAGAGCTGAGACAACAGTGGGATGTATGGCAGCCCAAATCACAGGAAAAGAAAGCGATGGGGAGGCAGGAGATAGTAAGGGTGTTGCAGTTCTCAGTCTGCACCAAGGAGGGAGAGAGAGGGAGACAGGCAATCAGAATCTAAACCCAAACTCCACACCTGGAAAGAGAAAGAGGCAAGGCAAGGAAAAAAAAGAGATGGAGTCGGAGTCAGCTGTATGTCCTGAATGATGCTCCGTTAGATTTCCGTGTACCCCAACTGAACATCCCCCTTTTCCAACCTCACTTCAGTTTCTTTCTGCTCTTCATCATCAAACAAGCCTAAGGATACAAGCCAGAAACATTCATGCATTGAAATATTTCATAGAAAAAAAATCATACGGTCAAAGAATTTATGATTGGAAAATACTTATGATACAATTGAGAAAGAGCAGAGTGTGCTCTCACCTGTGTTTAAAACACACACACACACACACCATAGCATCAGAACATGGACAATGACTCAGTAGCTCACAGCAATGATGAATGTGTTTCCACGGGGTTCACACCATGACAGGCAGTCACAGCATCTCTTTCGTTTCCATTTTTTAACTAAGTAAATCAAACAATCCTTTATGTTTTCAGAATGGGAAGCGCTGAGACGTGTGTGCACAGACACTGGAAGACCAGATGTGGCCATGATGTACTCACTCAGTTTATCATCTGCCGAACACCACCAGGACAGTGTCAGTTGAGGGAAACAAGGTTTTAAATTATGCTTATTCTCTGTCATCTCTATTTCATGTCTATCTACAATGGAACACTAGTTGCATCTAGGCAACATAAGAAACACAGACGTTAAAAATGTAAGTTAACAAGAAATAAGCAGATCAAAGAGAGAGGGAGAGAACATTTCATATTTGCATGAAGATGACTTCCACCAGATCCACGTTAAACTCAGCTCACCAAGATGGCTCTGGTGTTCCCAAGGCAGAAATGACTGACCGTTGGTATCAGCTTGACTCTCATTTATTGGGAATGAAAAGTATACAGCCCCATATTTTTTCCCTGAAGAGTGCTTGGCAAGATACTGAAATTCTCCCTGATTTCATCATTTGGCTTCAAGCATAAAAACTGTTTCAGAAATAGATCCACTGCAAAAGGGAACACTAGGAAACATTATGTAATGAAAACATGCTTTGTCTGTTTTTGATACAACAGACAAAGTATACTTCAATGTACATCTGACCTCAAAATATTATTCCATTTAAATATCTGTCAACAAAAGATTCATTTTTACATAACTGAAGTAAGTTAAAGGGCATGAGCTATTTATTGGCTTAAGCCAAGCTACATGCCCCATATTTGTTAAAAAGGAATTAGATGACATATTTTAAGATCCCTTTCTGCTCTAAAATTCCATGATTATAAGAAAAGAGAATCAGATTCAAGAAATTCCTACTAGCCCAGATCCAAATATAATTCTATCTATGTGTGTGTTCACCTTCACCTACACTTTATCTGTGGTATAAATGCCTCTGAAGACCAACACCGATCAGTTTCAGACATCAATGCAACCCAGAAATCAAAGGAAATTAAAAATAAAACCTTTGCTTTATCATACAGGTAGCAGACAAAAGTATTTTTATTAATATTTATTTTAACAAAATTTTACAATGCACAGTCAAATAGTGCTTAAAAAAAAACAATAACAACTAGTAGCTGTTTGCTCTTCAATTTAGCATTCTAGAAGGAGCCCTCTCATTCTTTAGCAATGCGTTTGGCAAATATCTTCCCATCTCTAAGTAATAATCTTGTTCTCCTTTATCTTTCCAGTAAAACACATCACCTTCTGATTTCCTACTTGGGAGCTGATGCTTTCACTCTTTTATACGACCAAGGCCTTGTCCCCACCTAACAGGCCACAGATAAACACTACCTGAAGTCCTTCACACCAGTATTTTACACAAAAATTATGGTCAGAAAACACTGAGTTTCCATGGTGACTCGTGAGGCCACATCCACAGCTGAGTCCGCGGCACACTACGGTACTGATTACTAGGACTATGATACTGTGATACTTATAATTTTCTATACAAGATTCTAACTTCCCTGGAGCTCATGACTGACACAGTTTTTCATTGACCTAGTTTTTTCCATTCTTATTAATGAAAACCCAAACATTCTGTCACTTATTGAGTTGTTTAGATGCATATTCATCTTATTAAAGAACTATCTCCCCAGACCTTTCTGAACTGCTTTAAATGTTGTCCATACACAGTTCTGGGCCTCACCATCACCACTCTCCTCAGTGGCAACCCCGCCCCTGCATCATGCGCTATAAAAAGATGACAGGGAGATACAGGTATAGACGCACAGATGTCAGAGCGAGGAAAAAGTGCAAGAACAGAATGAGCTTACTCAGGGGTCATCGTTTTGACACTGGGTGGATGAATGTCCGCTCAGTCATTTTTGAAGTGATACTAGAAGAGACATATGTTTATATAAAAGAATGCATTTTTTAAGTTTAAGGCATTGGATCATATTACAATTATCTTGAAATTATAACTATCATATCCTAAGACTAGTGTTATCAATGACTCACATTTTCCCCAAGTGCATTCAGATGTCTAAATGTTAAAACCTGCTGTAATGTCTTATCTGACAACGAGCACAATCCCTGCTCAGAACAGTACTTGGTTTCCACGAGCTGAATCTACTGTTAGTTTTAACATCAATCAACACCAGTAGAAAGGAAAACTGGGGGGGAAATTGGTAACTACAATATGCAAGTGTAGTATCTGTGTGTTCTTTGCCTACTGTCAATGTCAAAGCTTGATGTACAGAACTCGGTGCTATACACACACACGAATGGCCCCGTGACTTTTTTCATAACACCCTGATAGGTGTCATCGCCCTTCATATTAACTGCAAAACAGGCCAAAGAGCTATAACTTCCTGGCATTTATAGATGAGCAAAAGCCACGGCCAGACTCCCACGTCTTTGGTACAACAGTCCTCGCTGTCCACTGACACCTGCCCACATACTAGGCCGTCGTGCCCATATCACCATTGTCACAAATCTAATTATGGGGTACCCCCAAGAAACATGACATCGGGTGATGTCAGCCTTGTGTGGACCTCATAGGGAGTAATGACACAGACCTAGATGGCCCAGCCTCCTGCACCCTTAGGCTGTGTATCGGGGCCACCATCACATCTGCCAGTGCTCACCTCATCATACACTGCAAACATGTGTAACTGTCATTACAACTGTTATTATTATTTTGAAGATTTATTTATTTATGCATACAAGAGCTGGGGTACAGGCTAGAGTCGCAGGAGGTGAAAGGATTTACCAGAGACAGAGCGGGAAGCAGAACAGTCAGATTGACTGAAATAAACTGCTGAGGGGAGCAGCGGGTGAGGCAGGAGAGGTCTGCTGTGCCCTGTGGGTCCCTTCCCTGGCAGGCGGATCGAACTAGCACTGCTGTGCCATGGATGTTTCACAGGGCGACGCTCAACCCACTGCATCACCAGGCAGGCCCTATAATTATTATTATTTATGCATCTCTCTGCACACATATGGTCTCTCCTTTTCCCTTTGCTTTTCTCTGACTCTCTCATTCTGTCTAATCACACTCCCTGCATGCACACCCACAACATTATCTGTCATTCACAATTCTAAAGTTACCAGTTTTAGCAGTCTATCTTTCCTTGCATTCTCCATGATGATGCATTCACTCATATACCCCAAACACACCTATACATTTGACATTGAGATCTTGACATTGAGTTTATAGAGTGAGATCATATTACAAATGTTTCAAAAATTTGCCTTCCTTAGTAATATACTTTGGAAATTCATCCAAATCAACTCATTTTTAACGAACATATAATATTCCACAATATTGCCATGGTGCTGCCCTTGGCCGCTCCTCCATTTATAAGAACTCCCTTAAATTTTAGTTCTTTTCCACCTTAAACCCACACTACCATATTTATGGGCTATCAGTGTTCTAATTCAACAGTGTTTTAGAGACAATATTGGTTCAAAATCTGAATTATTCTTGACAAATTATTATATTCTCCAGAGTTGTATAGAACTGAAGACTTTGCTTTCTGCAAAAGTAGCATTTACAATTTTACTATTTTTAAACTATGGAAAGTAAGGAAATTGATTGTTTGGGATGAAATATGTAACTACATGTTGCTTAAGGCTTAAGTATGTCAATCTGGGATCCACGTGTGTGTTGGTCACGCTTGCTGTGATGGAGTGGGTGCTTGCCTTCTTCCAAAACTTGTATGTGGGAACCTTCTCTCCCATTTGATGGTGTAAAGCAGTTGAGGCCTTTGGGAGGAGCTTGAGTTTGTACAAGACATCTCCTGTAGGGCCTCTGGGTGGTGCAGGGGGTTGAGCGCCACACTGTGGGGCTTCCGCAGCCTCTGCAGTGTTAATTCGATCCTAGGCCAGGGAGGGAACCCACATGGAGCAGCAGACCTCTCCTGGCTTGCCAGCTGCTCCCCTCAGCTGTGTGTTTCAGTAGATCTGCCTGTTCTGCTCCCCACTCTGTCCCTGGTAAATCTTCTCAGCCCCCACTCCATGACTGTGGCCTGTACCCCAGCTCTTGTATGCATAAATAAAATCTTTTTAAAAAAAAAGACATTTCTCCTGTGGACAACCTTCTCCCTTCAGGGGTACAGCAAGAAAATGACCTCCTATGGACAAGGAAGCCAGCTCTCCTCACACATCCAATCTAGTACCTTGATCTTGAATTCTCTGGCCTCCGATACAGGGAGAACTAAGTTTCTGTTGTTTTAAGATACCTAATTTGGGCCTCCCTAGTGGCGCAAGGGTTAAGTGTGGCACTGTGGGGGTTGTGCAGCCACCACAGTGTGAGTTCCATGTCCAACCAGGGAGGGGACTCACATGGCGCAGCAGACCTCTCCTGCCTCACACGCTGCTCCCCTCAGCATCGTGTTTCAGTAGATCTGCCTGTTCTGCTCCCCACTCTGTCCCTGGTGAATCCTCACACACACAGACACCCTGCACCTCTGACCTGCACCCCAATTCTTGTATGCATAAATAAATAAAATCTGTAAAAATAAATAAACAAATAACGTTACCTAAGTTTACAGTATTTCATTAGATCAGTCGAAATGGACTAAAGCCCTAGCGACTTGACCTGGGACCAATTTCTTAGCCTTTGCATGTTTTACAATGAGGATTATAAGGTTGTTCCCCTCATAGGGCTTAGAAGAGAAAGGCCAATGTGACTTCCATACATGGGAGCTAGCACACCCCGCAGAGACAGTCAGGGACACTCTCAGGGTCACAGGTGCCATCATTACAGCATTTTATGTGCTTGTCTTAGCTAGTAAAGTTTCTTAGCACAGTTTAAGGTGACTAGAGATATTCTCCAAAGTCTCCATAGAGGCTGGGAAAGAATTTTCAGTGTTCAAAATAGCTTATAATTAAAAATTCACAAAATCCTTTCCCTGAAACTTCAGTAGGAAAGTGCAATTCCCACAGAGCTTGTAAGTTTTCAGCACTCCCGCTAGGAAAGGAGAAGTGGCCATGAGTGCTTCCCTGACAGGTTGACTGTTGGCTCCAAGAGCCCGAGAAGGAGACATTTTGTTTATATCAGCTGCCATCCATCAAATGGAAATTCAGCTGCAAGGCTGTGCTTTCCTGCCCTTAAATCTCAGAGAAGCATTCCTTGGCATATACGAAGCCACCAACAGAAGACTCGACGTTTCAATAAAAATCATTCAAACATTTGCATGACAAGTGTAGTAAAAGAAACTCCAGTAAAATAGGGAAGAACACTTTTCTGAGGTTGACCCACTGGATTTTGCCAATGCTTAAAGTACAGGGTGAACAAAAGTGTATCCAATTCTATACCACTAGTGGGGAGAAATTCATGAGCCATTAGTCGAATCGTGTAAAATATTTCTTCTGTATTTAAAGCAACGGGGTCCTCCAAGCCCCTTCCTTTAAGGCTCATCCCAAGAGCCCCGTGGCTCTTCCTCCCCCTGGAGCCCAGGAGTCGGTTCTGGGTGTCTCTCTGTGTGCTTCCTGAGTACTGCTCAAACTTGATCGTGTGTTTCTCCATGGGAGCTTTTCAGACACAGGGAAGGGCAGGCTCTGCTCACCAATCAAGATTCTCAGGTTCAAGCTCACTGCCTCTCACTTAGCGCTCTGTCTGCCAACCGGAAAATAATTTGTTTGCGCCACTAAGGCTTACAGTTATTTATTCTTTATCCTTGATTTTTCAGGGAGGCCCCACCACCACCGGTGACCCTTACTAAAAGCAGAGAGCATTGGAGAAGGACAAAATTCTGATACTGTGCTTACTTTTAGCAACTGTAGTAAAGCTTTTCCAGGGCTGGCCCTTGATCCGTCAGCTCATGTAGGCTCAGCCTTCCGCAGTACAAGGCAGCTTTAATCTAATTCTCACTTCATTTCCCACCCCCCACTCCCACCCCCGGCTTTCTCCTTAGGACAAGTCACAGGGAAGAAAAGGGAAAAAGAAAGGGAGATAAAAAAAAAAAAAAAAAAGGGGGAAGGCACGGGCCCAGCATGTCATAATACAAAAATGCACAGCTAATTACTGTGGCTGTAATTCTTGATCCAGCCAAAATGCAGGTACACAATTACTTTCCTTGGGGGCAGTCTCTGCTTAACCCCAGCTTCGTTTCACTACCTCTTCAGCACGTTCCCTCTGCTTCAACAGCAGTTATCTCCTGCCGGTAATAACCGACTTGCTGCCCAGGAAGAAGAATCCCATGGAAGCACCCAGGTGAGGAGTGCCTGAGTCGGTGCCCCCAAAGGGCTTGGGATGGATCGTGACTTACTGGGAATCAGAAAAAGAAACCCAACCTATTTCTTTCTGGCTTAAAAAAAAAATAGACTTAAAAGATGTTTAGAATCACAACAGTGGACACACAGGATGCTGGCAGTTTGGTTCACTTTCAGATAACCAGCGTCTGTCATTTCACCAATGCGTTAGGTCTTCCCTGCGAGGGGGCTAATTGCTTTCGTGATGGACACATAGATTTGGTTCAGGAGACTTTGCACTGCAGTTGGGGGAGCTACCCGGCCAGTGTGCTCAACCTAATTATACACAGTATGTGAATTCTCCGAGTATCACAAAAACATGCCACTACCAATCACACAACTTAAGACATTTTGATGAATGAGGAGCATAGACTCGGTCCAACTTCTGCTGTGATTTAGCAGAAAAAATGTTTTAAGGGATATTTTTACCTTTAAATTGGCTGTGCCTGTTCTACCCAAATTACCCAATGCTCCTTTTTCAGTCTCCTCTATGAATTAAGAATTACCTGAATTGCCACGCATGTAGAAGTGAGGGGTCCAGAAAGCCCTGCCAATACACCCAAATATATATAATTTTTTGAGGGTAAAACCTGTCACCAAATCTGCTGCCTCCCCCACGGCCCAAGGCGTCACCTTCGTGTGCCTGACCTGACTCGGGCCTGACCAGCAGCTCACGGCCACGACCCGGGCCATGCCCTCCTCTCAACACAAGCAAGTTAATTTGCAGAACCCTGAGAAAATTTTAGAAAGCAGATCTCCTTTCCAAACAGCAAGAAGAAAGTCTTATTGGAAATAAGAAAACATATAGTTTCCCCTTCTACGGTCTCTCGCCATGGTGTTTTTTATTTGCTATTTGTTATCATGCTTCTGGATGAACAGAGGTTCTTGCTGGGTGAGTCCAGACCCTCACAGTTCAAAGGGCCCAGAGAGGAACTTCGGGAAAAGTACAGAAGCACCACCGGAGAGACTTCAGCTCGCAGACAGCTCTGTGCCGGAAGTGAAGAGCCACAGGAGCATAAAGGCATGGAGCAGGGAAGGTGGGAGTAGACGGAGATCTGGATGGTTATTCCAGGTAGCATTCTAATTTCTGAATGACTATTTTGCTTGTCACTTAAGTGACTATGGTATTGACTTTTTTTCTGGTAAGTAGGGGAAAAAATTAGGTCAGAGTTCACATCCAAGAAGTGGCACAGTGAGAGAAATAAAAAAATAATGTTCCAGTTACGTCTTCTAAGTCATGCTTGTTTATGCCTGAATACCCATGATTATCTGATGCTAAGGAAAGGATGCAGTGTAACAGAAAAAACAAGGGCCTCCAAATCCAATGGAGAACATTCAAATCCTTGCTCTACCTTTATTAATTATACTTCTCAGACAAATTATTTAGCTACAGCTTTGCTTTCCTTTTATGTGAAATGGTGAGTCTTGAAATCTGAAATTCTGAAGCATGCGTAGTTACGCAGAGGCTCCATAAATAAATATTTATTAAAAGGACAAGTGAAAAAACGAACCTAATACTTTTAAAAAAGAATAAAGAATCGACCTGGTTTCCCTACTAATTAAAATCAATGCTTTCAAATGTTAACTATGACCACACAAAGGAGATGGCAGAAAAGAAGGATAGAAGGATGGGCAGAGAGGCAGACAGATGCAGAAATGCTTCAAAGAGAACAAAAACAACTACAAACTTTACTCAAAAAAATGCCCGCACGTCTTGCAAAAAAACTAAATGCTCAAAGAGGTACTAGATTCTGAATACTACCTTGGAGCCCCTAACAGGAACGTTTCCCCCCGACCCTTAATATAAGCAGAAAAGTTCTTGTTCATGCAGTTTTAAAACCTTATGGATTTGCCTCTAGTCGATTTTACAGGTAGTCTGAAAAAACAATGAAAAGAACTAAACTGCTAGAAAATAAGTATTAAAGAAGCTCTTGCCCAAATGAAAAATGGCTAGTTGGTGACAGAATGTCTTCAAGATTTGTGTAACACAATAGTGATTTTTATGATGTAACTTTCAGACTTAGTGAAATATACTTTTATCAGACTTCACCTGGCAATGTCTGAAACTCCAGTATGCACGCTCAGAGCCTGCAATAACAGGGCCAGTTTCCTGCCTGAGAGCAGCACTGGGGGGTCGTCACTAAGGCAAGGAAAAGCCTGCTGCAAAATGCAAAAAATATCCAGTCCTGCGGGCAGCGGCGAATGAGCTCCAGCCAACTGTGCTCGATGGAAACTCGGACCCGTATTTTCTACAACGCTTCAGTTACAAGAGATTCCTGGGATTTCAAATTTTCCTACTTTTAAATGTTGGCAATTTTTAAAAATCCAAACAAAATCCCTTTGTGTGGGCCAAAGAAAGCAAGCTTTCACTTGCAGATGACCAAAGCTCTAAAAGTTTGTGCTTTGTTAGGTTTTGTTTTCAGTTAAATGTTACTAATCTTCAAAGGGAATATGAGGTCAGAATAATCATTCACAAGTCTGTTACCAACCATCGTGTAAGATGTCCAAAGCTATCTGCACAGGAAACGCCATAAGTGAATGAGCAGCTCCCCTCCTTCCTCCCTCCCTTCCTTCCCCTCCTCCCCTCCTTTCCTTTTCTCCTTCCCTTTTCTCTCTTTCTCACTTCCTTCCTTCTCCCTTCTTTGGTTTTGCTCTAACTTCCGGCTCATCTCATGACTGGTAAACCTGGTTTTATCAAAAGTGTGCTTAGAGAATCATTAGTCCTTGAGCGTGAAGCATCCAGGTCTGCCTGCTTGCCAGGAGCACACCCTCATCTTGGGCCTGAAGAAGGTGAGCAGGAAATAAGGAAGACAGACTGGACAAAATCAGGAGGGTGCCCTGAGGATGCTAGGGGAGAGGAGGGAGTAAGCGGCTGGGAGAGGAAGAAGAGAGGGGAAGGATAGAATGGCAGATGGACCCACCCTAGGGCCCATACAACACACCAGGCGTATGGACAGGTGAAATCCCAAACACAGGTCATCAAAAAGAGAGGGAAAAATGACAAGAGAAACAAACCTGTGTCCCAATTTAACGAATCTATTCAAATCTCATTATTTGCCCACAGAAGTTCTCAGTCATTTGGACCACCCCATGTGTCTGTGATTCGTATCAGAGCTTCTCTTCCTCGAGGGGGATGAGATCTGCACGCTCCCGAATGCACAGCAACGCTAGAATAGCATGTGAGCAAGGTCACTACCACCCAAGCAGAGAACCTCTATTAGCTGTTTAAATGTGTCTTTTCTGGGGTGTCAGATGCACCAGGCATTCTCCAGACCGCTGCAGGCCTGGGATGCATTTCCACCCAGGCAGTGTTCCCCACATGTCACACTTTCCATTTATAGTGTTTGCTTTTCTTAGTACTTTGAAAAAAATGATATAGGGAAAAAGCAATGCATGTTTGCAATTAAATGGGATTGGAAAAGATTTATGTAGAGGAAAATGTGAAATGATATTGCATGTAGTATGATTGTACACCCACTCAAACAACTTCTATACACATTCTCAAAAAGAAAAATGCTTTCTAGGAATGAAAACCAAGATTCTTCAGTAAGAGAGGTAGCCTTCACATTTACAAAGAAGGTGTGAACATAAGAAAATAAGCAAATGGGGTGCTATATTATTTTTCACTTAGATTAAAATGCCTTTGCATCTTTATTTGGCATTAAAAATTTCACATCAGAGAAAAAGTGAGATAGTATGCTGCTTGTCGCCGGTAGGTATCTGCCAGCTCGTTTCTGGAGAGCAAGCATTATTTAGATACTCGGCCTTATAAAGAGAACTCGTAGCAGTTTCTTTCCCATGGACAGCTTAAAATCTAGGTAGGGCAGGCAAAAGAACATGACATGAGTCACACACTTCAGAGTAAAGGAAAACACTCCCAGCAAGGGGACTGCATTACAGAGCTAGTGGAGAACACGGTAGAACCCAGCCTCTTAAATCCTGAGGTCCTCTTTGTCAAGTGTTACATGAAATAGGCCAGACTATGCATTGCAATCATTTCGTTCCATGGAGAAATGGGGTTTCTTAAAGAAATGTTGGGTCTTAAAGGATTTCTGAGGCTCGTATTCTGAGTGGTAGAGATGTAGACCAAAGATGACTTTAGCAGATATTTGGACACCCTATGATTACAAGCAAAAATTTAAATATATTTCTCTTTTCTGGGAAATTGTTGTCACTTTTATCAAAGTCTCAAAGAGCTGTTAAGGCAAAGAAGAAAAAAAATTAAGAATTGTAAGGTAGAGACTCATAGACAGTCAGAAACACAAGTCACTTAAAACTTACAACAGTGATGAAAACAAAATCACCAAAAGAGTAGAAAACATTGTAAATGCTGGGGTGAAGAAACAGGTGCATTAGAGGGAGGCCAGATTACAAAGGGTCTCCAAAGCTCAAAAGGTGAGGTAAGGATTAGTGAAGTAGAAATCCCTTACCAATTCAACTCTACTACTAGTACAATTGAGTATATCTGACAACTTTGATAATGAAATGGAAATATTCTTGATTCATGAGGTATAAAAAGAACTTTGATACAGAGCTTTTACCCTGCAGCAACATAATTACTCATAGGCTTAGCAGAGTCCTTTCTTTGATTTACATTACAATATTTTGAATTTCTGCATTGCCCTTCAAGTGCATCCAACACTGAAACATACCTGTTCCTATAAACCAAATACAATGGATAAAGACATGTTGGAGGGTCACTTTACAAAGCTTGGGCCTGTCTATGTTCACAGGTGTCAACTAGTCTGGAGAAGGGTAATATGCTGTAATCAGTTCCAGGACAAGTATATTTCAGGGTCATTAACTAGACATTAGTCTTTTAAAAAAAAAAAAAAACTGGAGAGCAAATCTGACGTAGAGCTCTTTGGTATGGCATGCTAAAGAGTTTTGGAGAAGATGCTACGAACTTGAATTAAAGAGCCAGCCAGATCAGACCTCTAGAATATACCCTCCTCGTTGGACCTGCCTGGTTTCCATTCTGAACCTCTCTGCTAGGCCTGAGAACAGGGGAGATTGCAGGGGGTCAGTGAAGGCTCCTGCAGCCCCCTGCACATTCTGCGCAAGCCTGCGTCCTGTGCGTCTCAGCGATGGGGACGGCATGGGGATGCCAATGGCACGTGCACACTGCTGGTCACCCCACGAGGACTTCTGAAATTCCAGAACAGTTGCCGCGTCCCAAGGAAGCAACACATAACCTGTGCTAAATGAAGTCTTTTATCCAGCAATTAGTTCTTAGAAAATCATGTTCCATAAGTAAGTCCAAAGAACATCCTGACATTTCTAGAAATTCCAGGACACGGATTTTCTCTCTTTCTGTGAAGGGTGTGGTGTACTTGTGCAAAGCACAGCTGACTGTGGTGTGCTTGTGCAAGGCCTACAGCTGACTGTGCCCACAGGTAAGGCCAATGCAGGGGAGCCAGACAGAGCTGGGAAAACCACAGAGAAGAGAAGCTGTTCAAACTGTACTAGCCATGCATGTATTATTTAGTAAATTAATTATCCCCCCCACCTCAAACTGAGAGCTAATTATTCACTTAGAAATGAGGTTTATTGTCTGACTTGGAAGGTTCCCTCCCACTGACCCCCTCCCTGTCCTTGGCCAGGTTCCGGTTTGCCCGGGGTTATTCCAAACCATTTCAAGAAGGGCTACCACATTCACTGACAAATGTCAATCACAGGGTCTCAGGGCTACCCCACTGCTCAGCCACCATCTGAACCACTTTCCCAGGAAGGCCTTAGCATGGCATCTTTGTTCTGTTTTCAGATAAACAGATCCAATTCCTTAACAAACAGACTGCTACAGTCCTTTTGATAACAGTGCAATAATTCAAAACAAATGATTCTTGGCTTTGATGATAGCACTTTTATGGGTCATGAAGAAATCCTCCCACCAACATCTGTTTGATTTTATCTACTTGAACTTTATCCTCCAGTTGAAGATTTATAAGCTGAAATCATCCCAGCCTATTAAAGTCAAAGTAATGTTCAAGCACTGAGGGGAGATTGGAAGTGCATTTCCTAGTCATCTACCTTTGAAAAGCTGTTGTGGGCAAAAGTTTGCAAGATTTTATATTTGGCTGAACATGAACCAAGACGCCTATAACAGGGACCTTAGGAATGTAAAAACGTGTGCATTTTAGGAAAAGAAAGTTATTTACGGAATCATTACTTTAAAAGACAATGTGAAAAATATAGAGGTTGTTTACATTATAGTCTGTTTTCTTAGTAAAATCCCTTATGGGTCAAGGAAATGCAATCCAGATTTCTCTCTTTTTTTCCTCTTCTCCCTTAATTTCCTTATAGGCTACAAAATTTTAAATGACAGCTCAAATATACTTTAAACTTATTACCCCCAAACACAAAGGATGTGCAGAAATTCTAATTTGGTGAAAGGAAGGAACAGCCAGGGTACAAGAGACCAGGAGTCAGGCATCCTGAGTTCAGACCACAAATCCTCCTTTAGCTCAGTAATGCGGTGAAGCAGATAGCCAGAGGACGCTGGTCAGCTCTGATGCATGCGTGCATGTGTTCTGTGGCGAGAAGCATGCAAGTCTGGAGAGGGTCTTTGCTCTATGGCCTATACACAACTTTCTCTGCCCTTCACTAGTGGGGAGGGAGTAAAGCGAAAGACCGCACTTCTCCCCTGGTTTTATCTGCTTTTCACTTCACCCATCTCTCATATCTTTGCTTTCCCTCCAGATTTTTACATTTATTTGTGTCCTCTTCTCTTTCTTCTCCTCACTGTTCTCTCACCTCTAAGCTCTCACCGGTGACCTCCCATTCACCAGTGATGATGCGGTACAACGAATGAGCGCTACACAGGTTTTCAAACTAATACGTGTACTGAACAACAAATTAGTCATAGTTTGGGTGCACTCACTAAAAGGGACGCTGAAGGCCTTCCCTTTTAAAAATATTAAATATTAAACCTACCTCCATTTTCCAGATAGGGATACATGGCATGATGGTTAGTAACTCCACCTGAACATAAATAGTCATTCCTTCAAAAAATTCTTCTCAAGCAACTATTAGGCCACCAGTATGTTACCTGGTTCTAGATATATACTGAAAAAAAGAAACAGATCCTGTACCCTAGCTTATAGAACAGGGTGTGCAGTGGGGGAGGGAGATGGGGAGTGACTGCAGTCCCCATACTAATTAACCACCCCACCATAGGCAAGAGGACCAGCTAGACCAGAGTTACTAAGAGGGCAGTGAAGTCTCTATGCAAGAGTTTTGGCTTAGTGATGTTAAGAATGACTTCCTGAGGAAGTGAATCAAGCTGAGACCTGGAATTAACGAAAGAAGACATAGAAGACTAGGGAAAGCCCATGCAAAGGTCCTGTAGCGGGGAAATATGAGTGACTGACAGAAAGGTGGTTTCATTTGGCTATACTGGATAAAGGAGGTGGGGTAATGTGAGGTTGGTAGAGTGAGTAGCATCAGGTCACACAGTGCATTATAGCCCTGACTCTTTATCTGAAGATAAACAGTTTGCTGCAGATAGGTGGTTCCATGAGAAGTGCACTATAACGTGCATATGTAGTGATTTCTCACCAGCCTATTAGATGACATGGCTCTGAGCAAGAAACCATGTGTCCTGCGGTAGAGTGAGGCAGGCAGAGATAGAAATCACAGGCAGGCATGGGATATTACCACGTAATGATGGATTGAAAAGGGGTTTTCAGAAGCTGGAGGTATAACGAACAACCTTCTGAGCTGCAGAGCTGGGTTGATGCTCACTCTGCTGACCAAGATAGGAAACCCTGAAAGATGACCATGTCTGAGAGATCATGAGTTCAGCCTCACAAGTGCTGATTTTGAGGTGTCTTTGAAACATCCAAGAGAGGATGTCAAGTCAGTACAAGAACCAGATCTGGACTCAGAGGCTTCTAGTTCTTCCCAGTGAGCTCCGATAATATCACCCTCTATTCACGTGCAGAACAGTTCGTCTTGTTTGCTTTCACTCTGTTACTAGGCCACAACACTCAGGATAAATGATGGCTAATGTGGGTCAAGTGATAATGATCTTCAGGTTTTAAACTACAGTTTTTGCTGGTACTAATAATTCTCTAAAAATATTAATAACACTTATGTTGGCTTCAATTTTGGGAGACAATTTGGAGAATTTTCTGCAGGCCTGTCTGAACCACTGATAAGTGCTAAAAAACGTAAATGACAGTTAACTTTTAGCAATTAAATTATTTATTCAAACACTCCTGGAAATAGGTCCTTTAACAAATAAATTGCACACATGGACATCTATATTTTCTATGTGCATAACTTATCTGTCAACATAAGTAGTATTCAAATATTAAAAGAACACACACAGATTTAAGGAACTGTTATTTGTAGTAGAAGATACTGCATCTAATTCTAAACCTCCACATACCTCTACAAAGTCATATAATTTTTTTACCCTGATTCCCCTATACATCAAAATACAGGCATTTTTTTTTACCATCTCTGTGATGTGAACATGACTGCTGAAGACTCAGAAATCATGTCACTAAGGCTGCCCCTCCTGTGATGCACTGGCTCCAACACCAGTGTCTGGAGCTAATCAACCACACATCTCTTATCACCTCTGCCGACCCCCTACTATCTACTATTTATTTGAAAAATATGAACATGTGTCTCACTCCAAGTTTAAATCCTCACTTTGCGGAGGAAAGACCAATATATTTTGTCATAGACAGAAATTTCAGTAGGCTAAAATTTGTGCGTTTCTATGTGTGCATCTGTGTATATATGTATCTGTGTGTATGTGTATATATACACATATGTGTGACCATCCAACTTCATTGTGCTTTACATGGAAAGTAGACTCTCCACATATATTAAAAATACCTGCCTCCAGGAAAGGGGGAGGAGCATAAGGCCACAGCACTGCCAATGCACCCAGACCCCTGTGCACCCAGGGCCCCTTCTGCACCCAATCCCCCCTGTGAAAGCAGCATTCTTTCTAAATCACAAACATGTCATGCAGATTTTCCATTTACAACAAATTAAAATTCTGGGATCAAACATAAAACAAAAGTTACGATGATTAAAAAAAGATAAAAGCAAGGAAAGAGTTACATGAGAATAGTGCTGGTCAATGCCCTAAGCATATGATCTCAGAAGTTCTTAGGTTGATTTATTATCTCTCCTTACGGTGACCTGAGAGCCATTCTACGACTGCAGGACGCTTCAGGTTTCCACATCCTAAGAAGCAGGTAATTTTGGTCATCGACTCAACCAACAATGACATTACATTTATTTCCAATTTCCCTTTACCGTGACTTTTATGCCAAGTGGGGAAGCCTTTGTCCTGGACCAGCAGTGAACATCAAGGAGAAAGCAATTCCCTTCCTTGGGTAATACCTTTCTAAGCTTAATGTCTCTGGAATGGTTGAGAGAAAGGTTGCCACCTCTCAGAACTTTTTTTTACTTACAAGATAAATTTTACCTCTAAGTTGTTGTTGTTTTTTTTTTTAAATATTCTTCCAACTTTTTTTTTTTAAAGATTTTATTTATTTATGCATACAAGAGCTGGGGTAAAGGCCAGAATCGCAGGAGGTGAGAGGAGTCACCAGAGACAGAGCGGGGAGCAGAGCAGGCAGATTGACTGAAGTACACTGCTGAGAGGAGCAGCAGGCGAGGCAGGAGAGGTCAGCAGTGCCATGCGGGTCCCCTCCCTGGCAGGGGATCGAACTCATACTGCTGTGCCGCAGACGCTTCACAGTGTGGCGCTCAAACCACTGCGACACCAGGGAGGCCCCATTTACCTCTAAGTTTTGAAAACTGAATTAGTTCAGGGGTCTAACCCATTTGAATTTGGTTTGTTAAGGCTTTGTGTGGCTCTTCTCAATCATCACTGCTTCGGGCCTACCAGATAAGTTAACACTAAACTCTCAAACTTCAACTTGATTGATGTTCAGTCCCAATTTGTTACTACAGGTATCGAGCTGAAAACATAAAAGTTATCTAGGGAACAGTTAAGAAAGCAAAAATTTAAGTGGCACATCTTAGTTCTTGCCTGGCTAATAATTTCTAGCCTTCCTTAGACAAAGAAAAGGGTATTTTATGGAAAATGAATTCAGAAATATGTGTAGATCTGCAAAAATACAGACTTAATATTATACTCTACCCTCCTAAAATTATTCCTCTGAATGTATTTGATGAGTGACATACAGAGCTCACTAAGCATATCTGATCTTCACATCACTAAGGAAACATTAAAAACATTTAATTCAGAAGCCAGAATAAATTTATATTTGTAAATCTTTATATATTTGACTTAAAAGTTCACTACTGTTTAGTATTTGCACAGAAGCTCCTAAGAAATGAACTAAACTGCAGTATTTATACTAAAGGAGAGTTTTCACTGGTCTTAGAACTTCGAGTCTACGACAATTTTTGGTTTTTATTTACTTATTTTATTAATGACAAGCCATTACTTTACACCCTGTTCGTGTTCTCACAGCATAGGCTGTCTCCCCTCAGCTGTGGTCACTGTGGTCCTCCCACCAGCAAAGCACCCCAGTCCACTGCTTGCTCTCGTCCCCTCCCCCATGTGACTCTCTCACTTTGAGAGAGAGAGAGAGAGACTATAATTTTTCCTAGAAGATAGAAGATATGAAGATATGGAAAGTAAATATAAGGAAGAAGAAAACGATTCTTCACAATGAAAACAGGATATAATATATAACTATAAGGGTTTGGTTTTATAAGGCTCCCTTTGACCCTTTCTAATTAGATACTTTGATTTGAAGGCTTTCTTAAAATAAATTTCCCAAATTAACATTGGTTGACTATCCACAAAAGTAGACATCACATTTCAGTTTTCCACCTGTCTTGCTTCAGCAAAGATAGCGTGAAAATCATCTGAAATGCAAAAAGAATGCTGGCGACTGGACCATTCTGATTTTGACTGAGTGGTCAGCTCAGTGCTGGTGATAGGCCTGTGTGACGCTACGCCAGACTCAGCTTCACATGTGAAAATGCTAGTGGTGCGTGGGAGTTAAGGGGCCACTACAAAAGACCTATAGAACCAGGTCTTTTCCACACAAAATTCTCTTGACCCCTGGAATTTGAACTCATAACATTAGTATTTTCTAACTAAGTGAGCATCTCAGGTCAAATAAATACTCAGCCAGTAACAAGCAAAAGTAAGAGTGTGTGTGTGTGTGTGTGTGTGTGTGTGTGTAAATATAAGCAGTCCTTAAAATTCTGGTAGTGAAAAATCAGCGTTGAGCCTCATTCTTTCACTGCAAAGATTTTCGGTGCAGAAATCACCTTACAACAACAACAACAAAAGGGTACAATTGCTGTTCTGATATAATTACTCTTTCATTCATGCTCTCTCATGTCCTGTGGATTTGCCTTAAATCTGCCAGACTTGGGAGGCCTAATGTCTAAATGAGATACATAGAAAAGCAAAGGCATGCAGTCACAGCCACATAGTCCATCACTGCCTTTAACCTCTGATATATGAGACAAAAAATGATTTTCTGCTTTTTTTGTATTCTTAAAAGTAAAATTCAGTAGAGGAAAAAACAACGTGTAAAAGACAGGTATTTATCCTTTAGTACACTGTGGGACTATGAATATATTGAAAGTTAAAAGAATACATGTGCTAATAGCAACCTTAATAAGCATCGAAATTGCACGACATGGTCTGAAACAGTATGAGGACCAATATATAATAAAAATACCATTACGATGCTTTAGACCAAAATCTGAAATAGTATCTTTAGTCATCTGAACTAACAATATGGTTTTGGAGAGGTTGCCATGGATGAAAAAAAAAAAAAATGTCTGATGACAGCAATAAATAACATGAATGTCTGTGGCTAATATCCTAGATGGTGCAGCATGAAACGCTGACATCATTTAGGGGCTTACCAATCTTGTTAGCCTACTCTATCATGCTTCATTTATCAATTCAGAGTGGCTATGGCCCTACATTTTTTTCCCTATCTACATGCATATCCTTTAGTATTTATAGTATAAGTATGGATTACATATAATTAACTAAAAGATGATCATTTTGTCTAAACATTCTATTCATAAAAAGTAGCTTTATTCCTTCTGTGAATTACTTTAAAATTTCCCTGGCATTCCCAAATTCTGAATTTCACAGGATATTAGATCAAATCAGAGAGTGTTAGATTTTTGCTTATGTCCAGGATATTACTTTAGCAATAGGAAACCTACTCAGAAAGGAAAGAGATCTGAGCCCTAGGAACTGCTGGCCCTTTACTGCTTTCATAATCAGTGAGCTTAGGACCTCCCTGGTGCCTCAGCAATACCACCACTATTGTGTGAGTTCGAACCCCGGCCAGGGAGGGACCCACACAAGGCACAGCAGACCTGTCCTGCCTCGCTCGCTGCTCCCCTCAGCAGTGTGTTTCAGTCCATCTTACTGTTCTGCTTCCCACTCAGCCTCTGGCAAATCCTCTCACCCCTTGCATCTCTGGCCTACCCCCCTGTTTTAAATTATCTGATTGCAAATAATGTGTCGTACGTGATTGTAAGGTTTGAACAAATAATTCTGAAGAAATTCTGTCTCAAATTTTAAATAATTAGGGAACCTTTTGACCAAACTGTATCTAGTACATACAGACTCTGGGTTCCTGTGTTGGAAGGCTTCTCTGCATATTAAGCTGATTGAATTTAACCATCCACTCAAGAGCCTCTATCCAGGACACCGTACCCTGCAGAGAACACAAAGACGCCAAGACGAGTCCCTTGTCTTCCCTTTGCTCGTAGTATTACTTGCAGTATATGTGAGCTGTACCCTTTAAAAACCACAGAGATATCTGCCTCTATGACACTAGTTACTTACTTACTCATATTTTAAGATTAAATCATAGTCTCCTATTAGCTAAATTTCTGATTTCAAAAATTCTTACTTGCTTCTAATGTATCCATCCTGGCCAGGCCCTGATGGACACCCTCCAGCCCTCTAACGTGTGGTTAATGGCCTGTAAAACTTTTGAAATCACTAGGGGAGCTGACTCTTCAAAGAAGGACAGTTTAACAGCACCCATAATCGCCCCTTTAACTGACTGCTGGGGAGCAGGGGCCTTGACATCAGACACCCATGTGGTCACACAGCGCGGCCACCAGCTTTGTCGGTAGGACACGGTATCCTCACCAATAAGAGCGAAGGGTTTGACAGCCTGCTCTCTCTCATCAAATTAGAAGGTCTGTCCTGAACATTTAAATTTCTACATGTTGTATTTTCTTCAAGCAAGGAGCACCTGTGCTCAGCCCCTTACAGATTTTCTGTACTCCACTTGCCTCTTCATAGCAGTAACATTTCTATTTCTGTTAATTGTGTTCAATCCACATCTCCGACCTCACTTGAATGTTTCCTCATACATCTTCCGACTGCCAGAAATTCTAATAAACGAGTTTGTCCTTCAAAATTCTCAGTCACATAGTATAAAATATTAGAGGGAAGACTTATGTATGGAATCCAGTGGTAGGACTGAAATAAAATATGAACATTACATAGCATGATATGAAAAGCAGAAAAATTAAAAAAATGAAACCTGTAAATCTTTTACTGTATAAAAACTGAAAACTAAGTATAAACAATACCTAAAAACTAAATTTAGACCATTGGAAAAAACATTCTTTACAATCTCTAAAACCTCAATTTAAAGAATTTTGTAGTCAGTGAAAACCATTTCGCATCATCACTGCAGCATCGTGCTCTGGCTTGGAAAATGCACCAGCTTCCAGAGTCCTCCCTGCTCCTACTTACCACTTGACAGCGAATTCTCTAAAAAGAAACCAGTTTCGGGGCCTCCCTGGTTGCTCAAGGGGTTAAGTCTCAGCATTATGAAGCCATCTGCAGCCACTGCAGCTGGCCAGGGAGGGGACACACATGGCGCAGCAGACCTTTCCTGTCTCATCCACTGTTCCCCTCAGCAGTGTGTTTCACTTTATGTAACTGTTCTATTCCCCACTGTCTCTGGTGAAACCTCTCACCTACTACACACACCTCTGGTCTGTACCTCAGTTCTTGTATGCATAAATAAATTTTTAAAAAATTTCCTCTAGAAGCTGAAAGGCAGGTCATATCACTTCCCCGAAGCTTCTCCACTTAACCAGAAGGAAAGTCAAGGTGTGGCAAAGGTTATGAGCTCTGCAGGACACTCCCCAGGCTGGCTCTGACTCTCTCCTCACTCTGCTCGGGATCCCTGTTCCACATCCGAGGTATCCACTCCTCTGCTTCTCAGAACCCTGGCACAAGCCTCCTCAGGGGCTTAGCATTTGCTGTTCCCTGTTTCTGGAACATTCTCCCTCTAGGTAACCACATAACTTACTCTCTTACCACACTCAAGTCCTTCCCCAGATCCAATTACCTTATTTCCACTAGGCTTGCTCTGACAACCTATTTGAAATTTCATTCTAACACCTACCTGGGACTCCTCAGCTCCAGCATCCTGACTTGCCCTTTCATTTTCCCATAACATGGATGCTCTAACATAGCATACATTATTTGTCTTCCATGTCTCTCATTTATTTTCTGCCCCACCCTTATCATTCTCTAGAATGCAAGCCCCACAAGGTGAGGAAGTGCTGGTTCCCCCTGAGGTTACCACAAGTACAGGCCTCCTCCCCTATGCTCATCTTCATTCCCAGGCTGTGTTTGGCATAAATGTGGATAAGCAAACGGGGTCCCAACAGGTAGTTAGTAATGGCCCTACAAAGACCCAACTAAAACTCTAAAAGCTTCTGTAAGCACAAGGGAGATAAATGGGCATTTATCGTCCTCTGATGAAAAGGAAAAGAATTTGGAAAAGACTTATACCTACAAACTACATACAAGATGTTGCCCATCAAGTGGGTAGAGGAAAAATCTGACTTCAGCAATTTGGGAGAAATCTCAGTGGAGGAGAGAGGAATGCCAGTTACCAAGGAAGCTAAGCAGAGTGGGGAGAGCAGACCACCAGATGTAAAGGTGCCTGGCTGGCTGGAAGCGAGAGGGACTGGAACTTCCAGAGACAACCCCCCCCTCCAACCCCAGCAAATGAGTTTCAAAGTGAACTATCAAGCAACATGAATGGTCACATGAGCATATCAAGCCAATGTGGTATATGCACAGTGGAATACCACTCCACTGTCAAAAAGGATAAACCTGTGCCTTTTGTGGCAACATGGGTGGAGCTGGGAGGGCTCATGCTATGTGAAATAAGCCAGAGGAAAAATATAAACACCAGACAGTGTCACTTATACATGGAACATAGAGAAACCCAGGGCCACATAAAGACAAACGTTAAAACCAACCCTCAAAAGCTGACCACAGAACTGGGGCATTCAGGAGGGGGAAGGGTGAAACAGGGCTAGGCGAGCACAGTGGACTCTAGTGGAGGACTCTGTGTGCTTGGGTAGTGGGTGTGCTGCAGTGACCACAGCTGAAGGGGGAGATCCTGTACTTGCAAACACTAACAAGGATGTAAACCAATAGTACTTCAGTGAAAAAGAAAAAAACTTATACTAAAAAAATCGAATGATCTCAAAACCGAACTACATTACAGAACCATCTGAGGTTGTCATCACTGATGCTGATGGTTGTACTCCAATTTGAAAGACGAAAACCAGACGTAGCATATAGGGCAGTTTTCCATGATCACAATGCACATGTTTAAATAATTAGGAAGTAAAATCAAATGGTACCTAAGCATGGAGAAAGATCTGTCACTGATTGAGATGACTGACTACATTAGCTGCAAAGATCCAGGGAGAAGAAATGCGAAGCAGAAAAGCAATTGACTCCTATTAGCGATACTAACAAAATTACAAATGGCAATCACACACATGCGTACGCACGCACATGTATGCGTGCATTTAACAAAGAATTCCAAGTAAACTTATGTCCTGTTGGCATCCTGATAGAAGGAAATACAACAAAATTACCAGAGTGCAAAAACTCACAATTTGGGGATGTCTCCCTCGCCAGCTTGTGTGGCAGTTAAAGAATTCAGTCCAGTCAATTCTGTAAGGTAAGTTGCTGCTGTTCACACATCCTTAAGATTCTGGGCTCATGGATTATGTTTTGTAAATCAGTTAACTTACTAGCCAGAGATTAAGGTAAATTCTGCTAAGGACTAAAAGTTGACTTAGAGCATTAAGAAGGATTAATGTTTAGCTTCGGAGAAGCTGAAGCCCTAGGATAGCATGTTTACGCAGTGCTGTAGATCACAATTAATCCAAAATTAGTATAAAAGATCAACAGCAACCCCTTTTGCATGCCAGGTTGGCTTAGTCCTAAAACTCACGACTTACTGTGGGGGCACTCAGTGAGCAAAGTTCCTTTCTGCCTGTCCTAATAGGTCGAATGCTTTCAGAGTAAAACATGCATTTGAAATGTTTAGCGTATGTGCCCTTTGCTTGGAGGAAATAGATGCAGAAGTCGGGCTTCCAGATGCATGTCTACCTTTTGTCAAGCTGGAAAATCCACTGAAGTTGCAGCTCTGTGGTCACCGAACAACACTAAATTGAATTTTCTACCAATATAAAGTAATACTTCCTTTAAAAGAAAAAGCACTTTTACTCTACTTTGCATCATCAAAGTTTACCACAAAAGACATGATCTTTTTACATTAGTAAAAGACCAGTTAAAAATCCACATGAGATTTATGGCTTTATTTGAAATGTGACTACTGAAGAGACTATCGCTGTCTTTGTCAACTTACAAGTTAATGTCATTTTATATCATGTATTTACTAAAAATAATTGCTCAAACTTTGTGCCTGCCCCATGGAAATCTCCTCCGGGAAAATTGTTTGCATTAAACGTATTTAAAAAGGCGCTTTTTTTTTCCAAGTGTATCGGAAATGGAATACTTCCTAGCTAATTAAAAGTGTATATTTTCTCATTTCTCCCAAAATTGTTTCCAAAAACTATTTTGGTAATTTCATTAAAGATTTATTTTAAATTTGATGAAATTTAAAAAATTTTTTTACAGAATGGAAACAATCATAGTATGAACTACAAACGGCAAAGAGCTGAATTTTTACTACTTTCATCAAAGAATAGATAAAACACTATGCATTAAATTTGTACTGTATTATTCACATAGGAACATAAAAACACACAGACTGAGAAAGGGTCTCCTTTTGGACCATAATTCAGAATGGATTATTCCAGAGGTATGTGATTACAAGTGATAGCTAGTTTCACTAGAAATTATTCAGCTCCTACTGAAAATAATCCACTCTTTATTTTATCTGAAACACAAAGTGTGTCTCTGGTGTAGGTAATAACAATTTCTAGCTTTACGTATTAGGAAGTTGGTCCCTGAAGTTTAGAGAAGTTAAAAACTGAAGAAAAAAAAAGACAAAATATACTGTCTAAGAACTTCTAAATCCTAAGTGGCACAGTTAAAATATTAACCAAGTTTTCTTTATTTCAAAATTAGCTATCTGGGCCTCCCTGGTGGCGCAGTGGGTTAAGCAACATACTATGAAGTAAACCGCAGCCGCTGCAGCACGAGTTCAATCCCTGACACCCGCCAATGTGGGGGACCCCCATGGTGTAGCAGACCTCTTCTGCCTCACCCGCTGTTCCCCTCAGCAGTGTCTTTCAGTCCATCTGCCTGTTCTGTTCCCAGCTCTGTCTCTGGTGAATCCTCTCACCTCCCTGGACTCTGGCCTGTACCCTAGCACTTATATGCATAAATAAATTTAATTTTTTTTTTAAAAATTAGCTATCTTTTTATTAAAATATATTTTTTCAAATTGAAGCTATACTGTCAAAGTTTTAAAATCTATTCTACAGTCTAAGTATAAAATACTTTTAATTAAAATTATAATAAAAATATCACTTGAGATTCAAATAGTTATAAAGTTGAAATAACCAAAATTATGTCATAACTAAAATTTTGTCTTGATTTTAAGAGTTTGAGGTTTTGTGGGGTTTTTTTTAATATTTTCTCTGCCTAGACACTCAGGTCTCCTTAAAAATATTACAATGGGGAGCGGGACTCCCTGGTGGTGCAATGAGTTAAGCAATGCACTGTGAAGCAGACCGCAGACCGAAGACTGCTGCACAAGTTCAATCCCTGCTGCCGGCCAGAGAGGTGACCCACATGGTGCAGCAGACCTCTCCTGTCTCGCCCGCTGCTCCCCTCAGCAGTGTGTTTCAGTCAGTCTGCCTGTTCTGCTCCCCACTTTGTCTCTGGTGAATCCTCTCACCCCCCACACCTCTGACCTGTACCCCAGTGCTTGTATGCATAAATAAATAAATCTTTTTAAAAATATCTTACAATGGTTCAAAGAATTTATTTACTATGCCTAAATTTAATATCAAAGCTCTGACTCTCCAAATTATATTTTAAAATATGGACAATTTTAGGGTATCCTCAATATAAAGAAAAAAACATTGGAAGTAACTGAAAATTTCAGCATTTTTAAAGTACATAATAAAACATGAACACTATAACACTGACAGCTTTGTTACTGAATCAACCTTTTCTCAACATTAAAGCAAAAATGAAAGGGTAGTCAGCCCAATGAAGATAAATAGCATTTAGTGTTATGTAAACACTGTTGACCTTCCCAAAGGACCTTGAGGCCAAATCCCAGGTGGTAAGGCAAACCATCTAATATGGGAGGGGTGCTAACCATGTCATTCAGGGAACGCCAATTCTATTTAACCAACCACTGATAAATTAAGGTGAGCCGACTTGGGTGTTTGGCAGGGACTATCTTGGGGAGAAAAAACATGAGTAAGTTAGAGAATAAGTTAGAATGGGGAAGCTCCTGCTGGCCTTGAGGGGGCATCACTCTGTCCGCCCATATACGGGGGTGGTCACTCAGCAAGAAGGTGAGCCCGCTCTAGCTTCTAAGAGCACTCCTTGGCCAAGAGTTAGCAAAAACGGGGACTTCAGTCCAACAACTTCAAAAAGCTGAATTCTGCCAACAGCTGAGGAGCCTGGAAGAGGGTTCTGAACCTCAGTTCAGAACAAGGCCCCTGCAAGCACCTTGACTTGTCTCAGGGAGAACATGAAAACGTGGATGACATAGTCCCCCACCCCTGACTGTTTGTTCCAGAAGCAGTGCTGGTTTAGATGCCGAATTTGTGGTAGTTACTTGCAAAACTCCAGATAATTAATACAAGAGGCTGGAGGAGTCACTGAGGTTCTAATTGACTTGTCAGAAAAATAGGTCTGGCACATAGTAAACACTCAATAAAAAGTTCTTCAGGAAAGGCAGAAAAGCAAAACATTTATTTTATTGTTAGATAATAAATCAACTCTTTACTTCACAGGCATTCTAACAGTCTCTATCTAATAAATTAAATAATTCATACAGTCAGGGTTTTTTGCATTGCCTGGTGACCAGAAGGTTGAAATTATCCTGTATGTAAAACCTGTACTTGAAACAGGTTATTTATTTCAAAAATGCTAGAACAGAGTTGTATCATTATTATTTTATTAAAACATTCCAAGATGATGTGGAAATTTATTTTGTAAGCAGCAACTCAAACTGAGATACATACAAACTCACGCACACTCAGATTTTCACAATCTTTTTTTAAAAAGATTTTTTCTAATGCTCACAAGAACTGGGGTAAGGTCAGAGGCACAGGAGGTGAGAGGATTCACCAGAGACAGAGTGGGGAGCAGGACAGGCAGATCGACTGAAATACACTCTGAGGGGAGCAGCAGGCAAGGCAGGAGAGGTCTGCTGCACCATGTGGGTCCCCCCCCGCCTGCTGGCTGGGGATCAAACTCACGCTACAGTGGCTGTGGGAGCCCTACAGTGCAGGACTTAGGCCCTCAGGCCACCAGAGAGACCCCATTTTCACAATCTTATATAAACAAATGAAAGGTTTAAGCTAAAACCCATGATAGAGCAAGAATCATTACAGACTATTTTACTACTCAAGAAAATTAAACAACTATAGCACATTCATCATGTTCCAAAACATATGCAGAAAGAAAAAGGGGGCAGAAGGATGAAGAAAGGGAGAGACGAAAGGGGGTGGGGAGAGAGATAGAGAGAGAGTGAGACAGAGAAAGGGGGGGTGGGCAGGCAGGCTGCCCAGACACTCGCAAATGCATGAATGGCCTACAAAAAAAAAAAGACAGATGAACAGTATCCCTCAGACCAGTTGTCCCATATCACTGATAGGAAAGAATCACTTTTCTGCATGAGGGTTTTCACAAGTCACAGTGTGAAGACTTCCAAGCACAACAGCCCAGACCTCCTGGCTAGTTCTGTCTTTAGGGAAGACTTGGAGGCGGAGGTCTATTTCTGCTTGTATTTTGAATAGATTATAATCATGTATCATTGGGCCTCCCTGGTGGCGCAGTGGGTTAAGCAGCGCACTATGAAGCAAACCGCAGCCACTGTAGCATGAGTTCGATCCCTGCTGCCAGCCAGAGAGGGGACCCACATGGTGAGGCAGACCTCTCCTGACTCGCCCACTGCTCCCCTCAGCAGTGTACTTCCGTTGATCTGCCTGTTCTGCTCCCCGCTCTGCTCTGTCTGTGGTGAATCCTCTCACCCCCCTCCCCAACACCTCTGACCTGTACCCCAGTGCTTGTATGCATAAATAAACAAATCTTTTAAAAAAATAATAATAATCATGTATCATTTCCTAAATTTCTTAATTTTCACATGATAGTCACATAATCAAGTGACAATCAGACTAGTTTCCCCAAAAGTATTTTAAGTTATGAAACTGCCATAATTATTATGAAATATTTATCAAAGTAAGATGCCTAGCTTATTCTACCGCCTCTCCCCCCGCCAAAAATTCTAGATCCTCAAAAAGATGTGGTATGCACACATAATGGGAAACTACTCAGCCGTCAAAAAAGATAAACTCACAGCATTTGCAGCAACAATGGATGGAGCTAGAAGGGATTATGCTAGCAAAGTAAGTCAGAAGGACAACACAAATACTGAATAGTTTGACTTATCAGAAGAATACAGGGAAAATGAACAAAAGGTTAGGAAAAAGGCAAAATCAGCAGGCAAACTATAGCTCTGAAGCATACAGCAGGAGGGGGGGGGGTCAAAACAGTAGAGAAAAGAGCACTGTGGTGCTGTGGTGATGGTTCATGGGTGCTGTGGTGGCAGGAGAATTATGGGGACTACAACAGGCGAGAAACCAAAAATTGCACAAAAATGAACAATGATGTAAAAAAACAAAACAAAATTCTAGATCCCAGACATACAATGACAACAGTTCTTTTACCTCTGCTACAAGTAAAATTAGACAAATTATTATTACCCCACCATTGTCACAGCTGATTTTATTTTATTTTTTTTAAAGATTTTTTATTTTTTTATTGATATGCGAACAGGGGTACAGGCCAGAAGTGCGAGGGTCCATGAGACAGAGTGGGGAGCAGAACAGGCAGATTGACTGAAATACACTGCTGAGGGGAGCAGCGGGCAAGGCAGGAGAGGTCTGCTGCGCCATGTGGGTCCCCTCCCTGGCCGGCAGCAGGGATCGAACTCGTGCTGCAGTGGCTGCGGTTTGCTTCATAGTGCGTTGCTTAACCCACTGCGCCACCAGGGGAGAGCCTGTCACAGCTGATTTTAAAGGAGTTTATGTGAATTACAATAGAAAGAAACTTGCAGGCCTGTTGGTGTTAAAAGAATAAATAAAAAAACAGGTGTCTACACACATTGCTTAGAGTCAGGTATATAGTTATTTTTTAAAGTATCCCTTGTGTATATTTCGATACTTAACAGAGTAGTCAGCGTCAGACACTAATGTTAACTTATTAATCTTCATAAAACAGCCAGAAGAGTATTACTATTATTATTGTCCATTTTATGAATAAGCTAACTACAGAACAGAGAAAGTAGACAAATGGCCCGAATTCATAACAGCAGGTGTAGTGCTGGGATTCAGACCCACACAGTCTGATCTGTAATCAGTGCTGGCACTTGCTCTACAAAATGCCTGTCTAGGGTCAGAAGAGTCTGAATTTTGAGGTGATCTCACACACTTTGTTATACACATTTATGATTTAGTAAAGGGAAGCAAAAAAAATGTATTTTTAAAAAGATAATGCTTTTATATTTTCTCATGACTTAAAATTTCACCAATAAAACCCAATGCATTCTGAGCTTGGTTAGTTATCATGATGAGAAAAAAAATGAATTTGCAATTTTCAATTGATAGCATTAATACTGACATTAATTTAATCCAGATATATAAAAAAAACAGTGATCTTAGAGCTCTCTAAGACTGAGAAAAACTGTAAAAATGAGGTCAATAATTTAGTATCATTTAATTTAAAAAAATCTTTTTTCTTTCCCTTTCCTTTTCTCATTTCCTTCTTTTTCCCCGTTCCTTTTCTTAAAGTTAGCAAGGTCTACTCCACAGCCCATGCGCCTGCCTCCTCTGAAGCTGCTCACCCTGCCTCTCCTCACTCACAGCCCCCGGCTCCCGAGCTCTCACTCTTCACCAGGCCCCCCCAGTCCTGAGCAGCTTGCAGTTCTTGGTCCCTCAGCTCAGGACTCCTGCAGCTTACTGCTTCATCTTTACCTTTCCTTTCATTCAAACCTCTTCCGTACCTCCACAGTCAGTCTCCTTCCTCACCTCTCACTCAGTCCTCAGCCTTCTGGCTTTCTCCACTTTTGGCCCTTCCATGGTCCCCAGGGACCTCTTAGACTAAAGGTCATGAGTTAGTCCTTATCGCCCAGTCCTTATCTTATTTGATTTCTCTGTAATGTGTGAAACTGCTGAGCAGATTCCTCATTCTTGAAATGTACTGTCCCCTGGACTCCTGCCACCACAGACGCCTGGCTACTCTGAATCACCTGAATCACCGTGTTCTGGAGATTTGTGCTCCTTGCTCACTTATGAGGACTAATCTCCCTCACACACCCTAAGACTTGAGCCTCTTTCTTCACACAGCACACCCTTCAGGTGATGGGCTGACTCCCAGAGCTTTATCTCCTGAATTCCAAATCACCAGCATGTTAAGTCTAAACTGAACTATCTTCTTGAAAAATCTAAACTCCTCTTCCTGTTGCTTTCTCCTCCCCTCCCCCTTCTCTTTCTTCTTTTCCTCTTCCTCTACCCTCTCCTCATCCTCTCATTTCTCCTCTTCTTTCCCTCCTTCCCTTGCCCCTTCTCCTTTTTCTCCTCCTCTTCTATTATTTCAGCCCATATGATTTGGAGCTTATAAAACTCCATCTAATCTTCTTTCTTAACTCCATCTGATTTCTAAACCAAAAACATAGTTGTCCCCACCCCCTTCCTCTTTCAAAATAAGTTGAAATTCTCTTTATGTTTCTACAGTGACTCAGAAATAATTCATTTACACTTTCATATATAAACATATTTACTGAACACCAGCTAGCTGGGTAGAAACTACTTCATTCATTATTTCCATAAGCTCAAAATCAAGTGGAATTTATCAAATAGTAATTCCAAAGGTGGGTTTTTTACAGTACTAAAGAATATACTTTATTATTCCAGTAAGAAGTAAGATTAAGTATTCTTATCTCCATCTGAAACTCTGTGAATCTGAATCTCTCTAAAATACAATGGTTCACCTTAAATGAAAGACATAAGTTTTCAGACTTACTCCAGAAAATACTGTCTTCTTGATCTAGCCTCCCATGTCTTTAAGGGGAAAAAACGCTGTTAAACTGTACTACTGGTACCCATGACAGAAGACCAGGTAGTAGACACTTCCTGTAAGGACAACGGCATTAATATATTAGCAAGATGGATGAGATTATGTGTTCAGCAAGATGGGAGACTTCAAGAACTGGGGTTCAGTACATGCAGCTTTTTACTGGAAAAGATTAAGGGGAAACCAGTTAAGTCAGGTCAAAGAGGACCAGATTATAAGTCTCAGGAAGGTTTTCTGACACTGGGAGACTGCCTGAAATCTGAGTGAAAAAAAAAAAAAAAAAGATATGGAAACTGGTATGTGAGGGACTGTAAGAAGTAGGTCACAGCTCAAGACAAACTGAGATCATTCACCTTCCTAAGAGTGAACCCCCAAACACTGTCACTTGGGCTGGTTCCACACCCTTGACATACATCACTGGAGTAACTGCCAAATCTCTCTCGAGCACTGAATTCACTAAGTAATCTTCAGAATCCTGTGACGTGGAGAAACCTCAAAATTTCATGAAAGCAAATCTCTGAGGAGGGTCTAACTAATTCATTTTCTATTTTATCTATTTCCCCAAAGCAAAATTCCACATATTGGGTAGTCTGTAGAGGATGTGTGTGCTACTGAAAAAAAAACAAAACCACCTGATTCTATAAGTATTGTTAGCATCCTAAAGCATCTTCTTGCTCACAAAACTCCTGCTTTCAGAAATCAGAATCCTGTCTAGTGTTCTGTCCTGCGCAGGAAAGGCACAGCTACTCTGCGCTGCTACCCTCCCGCCCCTTCTTGCCCAAAGCTGACCTTATTTCCATACCAGTCTGTGCTCTGCATTATAGCTACTGAACTCCTTCCTCATCACTACCTGTTTTCTTCCAGCTGGACTTAACCTTCATCAACTTTGTCTAAGTACTATCCATTAATTTTTTATATCAGGACTTTACAAAATAATTTTGATGTGGGCCTCCCTGGTGGCGCAGCGGGTTGAGCCACACTGTGACGCATCCACGGCACAGCAGCGCGAGTTTGATCCCTGGCCACATGGCGACCCACATGGCGCACCAGACCTCTCCTGCCTCGCCTGCTGCTCCCCTCAGCAGTGTGCTTCAGTGGATCTGCCTATTCTGCTCCCCACTCTGTCTCTGGTGAATCCTCTCACCTCCCACACCTCTGCCCTGTACCCCAGCTTTTGTGTGTGTAAATAAATAAATCATAAAAAAAATAATTTAATGGCTCCTACATATAACCCCTATTATTCTGAAAATCCACACTCGTTGTACCAACTTTTCCTCCGAGATCTTAGCACCCGAGCAAACACCTTGATTACAGATGCAGAACTTTTTCTGACATTTTTGTGACTAAGAAATACACTCTGAGAGAGACTGCTTGGGTAGAGATCCCGGGTCCCAACATCAACCAGCTCTGAGCTTAGTCAGTTCCAAGCCACCAGGGGACTGATGCCTTTCCTGTCAAACCAGGATCGTAAGTGATACTGCCGCCCTCAGAGGGTCACTGTGGGGATACAACAAGATGATGTGCACCCAGCACGGAGCTCATAGCACACCTTGTAAACACTGATCACTGGGGCCATTCCCAGCGTCAGCGGCAGGAAGGTAACTGTCACCGGCAGAGAGGACTTGAGAACAAGCTGCCTTTGGCTACCAGGCTCTGTTACTAATTAGCCTTATGACCTTTGACAGGTTACCTACTGTATCTGAACCTGGTTTCAGTATCTGAAAATTGACACCATAGTAAAGTTACTTGAAAGCTGAATTAAGTGAATGCATGCATAATGCTTACTATAGTACTTGACATACTATAAGTGTTCTATAAATAAAAATCATTACTACAGAGAATTGCCAGTAAAGATTAAGGGAACTCTCTTTAATGAACAGTAACTGAATTCAACAAGTATTTACTGTACAGTGTGATGCTCTGCTCTCCAAGAAAGTAGTCACATTCCAATAGCTGTGATCTGTTCTGCTTTCTCTTCATCCCTGGATTCTTTGGACCTGCTATTTCATTTTCCTGGAAGCTGCTCACCATCCCGTATCCTGCCCCACCCAGTCTGCTCACCCAGGAAAAACCTACTCATTGTCAAGTATCAGGAGGAAAGTCATTTCAACTGACGTAGCTGGCTAGCAGAGATGTTCCAGCCCCAGAAGGAACACAGCCTGGATGAGACTTTGACTACCACCCTGACCATGCCCAATCTAAGTGGGGCACCCCTGCCACCCACACCCTGGCACGCACACATCCACTCCCCTGCATTCCTCTTGTGGTCACTTCTCAATGTGCACTACTTATTCTGCAAACAAGCCACAGGACATGGAGACCACATCCGACTTAGGGACCCTCCAGGGTTTAAGGACATGCACGTAATATGACTTCCTACATATAAAGTGAATAAATAATCGAAAGGTAAGGACTGAGATAAATATATTTCAGGAGGTAGCAGCAAACTATGCAGGAGGCTTCAAAGAAGAAAGGAGTCTGTGGAGAGGAGCAGTCCTCCAGGAAAATACACAAGAGAAAAGGCCTCTAAGGTCTTGAACATTAAGTGGGACTTTGCCTGGTGGCTGCTGAAGGAGGAATTAGTAAAGGAACAATCTCAGAGTTCCCAGTAACCAGAACCCCACTTCCCCATCCAAGTTCTGAAGAAGGTGAGAAATAAGACCAAGAATTAACCAGCATATGGGTTTACTCAGAAAGACGCAACAATGTAGGATGAGACTTAGCTCCAGAGTCAAATGTGTCTGCTAATAAAGTCCTGGAGTTGAGGATGACCCAGCCAAGGCTGCCACCACAACCCTGTACCCTGGCACAGCAGGGCACCAAATTCAGCAACTAAGTACCAAGTTAATGGCAGAGATATGCTGCGCTAATCCAATTGTTCTGCCCAGATCTGCCTGTTGGAAAAATTACTCTCCAAAGACAGAGAGGAAAACTCTCCTCATGGAAACCAGGAGTAGAGGGAGGCATTTATCTCTAACACAAAAACAATCAAAGGGTGTATTGGGAACCACAGTGATGTCCAAGTTGCTGGGGTGCAGGGTATTTCAAAGGATATACAGGGGGTGAAGGTGAAGTGATGGGTCATTTAGAGAGTACTCTGATGCGCTGAGATATTTCTACATAATCTGTTAGGTAAGACATAGCCAGTTAGAAATATCTAGGAAGAAAATTATTGGCCCACGCTTCTCATAGTGATTCCTTATTCAACAGCGAAGAACAGGGAGCTGGACTGCCTGCATTAGGGTTTCTGGGATTTTTTTTGGAGGTGGCCAACTGTCAAAAAAAATATGGAGCAGGTGAACTAGCTTCGAGGTAAGCAGATCTGAGTTCCATTCTCTAACCTGCCCCTTAGTTCTGAGAGTGTGCATAAGCTATCTAACCATTCAGAGACTCAGTGCATCAGCATTATACCTACATCACTGGGTTACGAACAGATAACATAATGTCTACAGAGTCACTAACAGCAGATGCTCAGCTAGCAGCTACTAACATTTTTATTGAAGTGATATTCATAAGGTTATGTAAGTTACAGGAGATGGCCTTTCATCACCACCAAAGTCTAGATCTCATCCACCCCCATACTACTGAGCCCCTGTAACTGCTTTCTCCACCCCTTCCCCTACTTCCTCTCTGGGAATCAGCAATGTGCTCACTGAAACTGAATTTGTTTTTCTTATGTTCAAGCTGTTTACTTTGTCTTTGTCTTGCAAATCGCAAAATCATACAGTATATGTCTTTTTCTGTCTAACTTATTTCATTTAGCAAAATACCCTCTATGTCCATTCGTGTTATCAAAAATGACAGGATTTCACCTTATCATAGTTGAGTAGTACTCCATTGGGTGTATACACTCATTTTTTCTCATTATTGTGTGATCTAATAGAATATATATCCCCAGAAAAAAAATATAGTCAGTATTCTTATCTGGTATATAACTTAGGGCACAGAATAGCACCACATCAGAGAAGTGACATAATGACAGGCAATTTGAGATTATAAAGAGAAAGCTGAAGTATCTGAACTTTCAACAGACTGCCGGTTACATAGTAATGTCAACAGCTTCAGAATATTGACGACACGACTGTTTTACCTGGTTACTTCTGAGATTATTTGCAAAGCATTTTCTAAACAGAATGTAGGTCACAGAGCTGAGAGCGGAGAGCTCCACTACGTTTATGTCTTAGAGAAATCACGTAACCCCGCAAAATCAGCCCATGTAGAAGTCACTGTTTGCTGGATAAAATATTTTTCTGGCTTTTTAAAAATATATGGGTTAGGTAAAATTTTCAACAAAAGGCACTAAGTGGCGTGTCAAGGTCCTTTCCACTAAGTCCATATCACTTTATAATTGGTATTAAGACAAGCAGACGTTATGCAAGGCAAGAACATTAGTAAATTGATTCCTCTTTAGACAAAGCTGAAAAACATCTTTTTCGTTGCAGTGAGCAGCACAACAGAACCTGCTATAATTATATACAGATGATGGGAATTTGTCTAATGTTTTATGGTGAATCATTGATGAGGCCAGCAGAAGGAAAATTTGTAGAAATAAAATCACCTTGACAGTAGAGTTCCAGGGTCAAAAAGCAAAGTAAAGTCAATGTTCTTAGCTTTAATAAAAACAGTATGATCTGTCATCAGCACAGCATTTTTACACTCTTGGACAATGCACGCTCAGATCTCCTGCTGGGTTTCATTTGATTTTTACCAAAACCAACAAAGGACAACTTATAGCTGGTGATTCATTGTGACAGGAGAAAGCCATAAAGATACGCATGTTCAGACCCTTGTAAATAAACAGTCTCCAGTGTGATTTTTCAATACAAAGGACGTTAGCCAGGCTGTAGGGAACCACCACTGGGTTTTTCTAAATTATAAACCCATGTCTAAAGATTAAGAGAAAGCAATTATGTGGCATGTCATTGCCACACATCAGGCTGTTCTCCAAGCGGGCTGAATAGTCTTTAGGTAAGAATAAAAATGCAAGCTCCCCATGAAATGGAACAGTGTCTGTGGCCTCCAGAACAATACCGCCAGATAGCAGAGCCAAACAAACAGAAGAATTAATAATTAAACATGAAGATTAAAAGAGATAGTCACTGGGGTTTCACTTAGAAAATGGTGCAAACTCAGTACAAATGCTCACATCTGTCATCCGCGTTCTACAGTTAGATGTGAAGCCAGAAACAATCGTTTCTTTAAAAATGGTTTCAATTCAGTGATACATTTGTATGATTTTATTCAAAAATAAGCTCTAATTAAATTAATAAAAACAGGTAGTTCATTACTTCATCACATCACTTTGTGTCATCTTGAAAGTTTATTCCCCTCTTTTGAAGTTAGGTACTGAAGTTCTGAATATTATAACTGATTTATAATATAATAATAAGAGGTATGGCTTTAAAAGCAGAACTTAATATTATGTTCTCCATATATCCAGAATCTAAGATATCAGGTAAGTTACAATAAGTGACCACAAAATATATTTAGTTAGGAAATAATACCAAAAAAACATTCCACCTATTTGGCTTGCATCTTAAACTAAAACGATATAAATCACTACCTAGTTCAGGAATTAGGTAACTGCAGTTTCACTCCGAAGTCTGCATTTTAGAAGCTGTGGCCCTAAGTGAAATGTAGCTAGGACAAATGAAGACCCAATAGCCTTAACCTGTCATCAGTCGTGCGCATTCTGTTTTATTTATATGACACCTTCCTTCCATTACTTCTAATTGGCAAATACAGGCAGAAGTATTTCTGACCACGTCCGCTCTGGAAATAACTAGACATGATGTGCTACCGTGGACTATCCTAAGGTCACTGGCGTTAACAATAGCACTGCATCCATTTGCAAATGAGCTGCTGAACTCCAAAGTCCCCAAAATGAAGAATAAGAAAAGTGCCTTTTGCAGCCCAGTTTGAGCTGTCAGGTTTAAGTACCACAAGTCCGTTCCCCCTTGTTTGTAAAAGGGTCCCACTGTTCTACTTTGAATTATCTTCGTTCTACCTTTGAGATGAAATATATAATTGTATTGTCTTAAGTTCTTTTTTTGGGGTTTCACTTTCAGGGGAAAAAAAGGAATGATGAGATACTAAAATGAACCATTTCAAGAGCAAGCTGACAAGTACTTCATCAGGTGAAGGCAAAAGGATTGCTTTTCCCCTGGCACATCAGAAAGTAATTTACTTAAAGGAGAGATAGTTGTGATAAAACTCAATTTAAACAATGTGGTTCAAGATTTGATAAGATTTAGAAGACCTAGTTATTTATATTAAAAGCTAAGTTCTCAGTTCAGCTAACCTTTCACCTCAGCACAACATCTTGCAAGAGCTTCAGGACAACATCATTTTGTAGGAATCACACAAATATTCCGGGAAAGTGATTTTTAAATGCTAGAATACCTAAAGAATTAAAAAAACAAATCTAGCTTCTCTGACTTTTTCGATACCTCTCCTGTATTCCACGTGAACAACCTCTGAGATTGCTGGTCTTTTACTGCTTCCACGCTTACCTGGTGACATACTCAACAAGCCTTCAGATTAGTAACAAAGCCTGCAACCGACCTTCACAGTGAGAGCCCCTTCCTTTTCCAGTTTACCTGTACCCCAGTCAAATCAGATCTTCCTAAAACGCTGCTGGCATCTTTTCCTGTCCTCTGCCTAGGTGCTGTTGAGAACTACTCACACTCAGGGGAAACATGGGTGTGCCCAGCCTGTGCGAGGGCAGGGAGGGAGCCCCCATTCTGCTGTTTGCTCCACCTTCTCCCACCAGGTGGGGGCAGGTCTCTCCCTGTGGTAATGCCCTTTTTCTGCTCAAGTGCTTCCCCGCCTGGCCTCCTCAGTCTTTAAGGTCCATCATCTCCTCAAAAAGATGAAGACCCCCAACCAGTCCAGCTATATAGAAATCCTGTTTTCCATACTTAAAGACATAATAACAACTACTATTAGGACAACCACCATTTCCGATGCCAACTAATCACTTATATATGGAAATAGAATGTATGAGTTTAAGTAATTCCCATGAAAATCCTCTGAAGAATAAGTAAACTGAGCCTCAAGGAATTGAATTGTCTTTCCTCTTATCATTAGACCAGAGGCAAAGGAGCTGAGATTTGAAACAAGTGCCTGACTCCAAAACCGTTTTTCTTAACAGAGAATGTATTTCTTCTAAATGCAGTTCAGACTGTTTTGAGGAAAAAGATTTTGCATTGAAAACATTTTGCAGGGATTGACAAATCCCTGTTGATTGCTAAGAGACTACTTTGTTTTATTCAAACACATTACAGGAAATATCTGAAATTCCTATGTAGTATTACCTTCTGCATTATCTAGTTTTCTCTGTATTGCTAGCAATTAACTGGATGAGTTTTATAAAAAATATAAATGGCTCAAAATTTGAAATAAAATGTATCACTGTGATTGTCTTAGAAGAGTGTAAAATAGGAAGGAGAGAGCAAGTGACTGTTACAGAACAAGAATACCCTGACAAATATAAAATAGTTCTAACCATTCTGAGAAGCCAGAAAAGTGAATGGATAACTGGAGTCAAGTGTATTTTTTAAAATGTTTTTGCCAGCCGAAGAGGAAAGTTTGAGCAGAGCACAGATACATGCCTTCATACTCTGAGTGGTTTTTAAAGTCTGTGTCCTGTTTAGTACAAGCAGGTGCAATATTAAAATGCACTGCCGGGCCTCCCTGGTGGCACAATGGATTGAGCGCCGCACTGTGAAGCATCTGCTGCACAGCACCGCGAGTTCGATCCCCGTTTGTTCAATTACCGTTTGTTCTTCCTGCCGCTGGCTGCTGGTATTTTTGCAAGTGTTTTCCATTCTTTAAATTCTATAAAGAAATCCGCGTGCTGTTATTTTAAACTTCGGCATCTCCCCTTTTTTCGATCCCACATAGCGTGGTGGACTCACCTGCCTCACCGGCTGCTCCCCTCAGCAGTGTATTTCAGTTGATCTACCTGTTCTGCTCCCTGCTCTGTCTCTGGTGAATCCTCTCACCTCCCACACTTCTGGCCTGTACCCCAGCATCTAAATGCATAAATAAATTTTTAAAAATGTATTTTTAAAAAAACGCACTTCCATCTCCATGAGGATGCAGTGACACCAGGCAGGGCCATCGTGGGTCTGGCGCCTGGTCAGCAGTGGAAAACTCCCACCTCGGACACCATTCACATTCAGCTGCAAGCTAGTCTTCCAGCCTCAAAATCAAGTGAGGCCCTACGTTCTGCACAAAGTTTCCATAGTAACCCTTGCTGGAAATGGTATCTTCTCCCTCTGAAATCTTTTTAAATCTATTAAATCTTATAGACTTTCACACTGTGTAAAAGGCACAGCAGCTTTGGGGACCAGATTAGTGGGTTTCAACCCACTTGTTGCACTTATAAGCTCTGTGATCTCAAATGGTTTTGTGGGGCTCCAATCAGTTCATCTATAATGCGCACAGAGTCTTCTAGGTACACAGCAAGTGCTCAATAACTGCTAGCTGTTATGACAGAATTATTGCCACCTATTATCACCTCCAGACCACCACCACCACCACCACCACCATTTGGCACCATTCTTAAATATTCTTCAGCATAATTTTTATGTGTTTTGGGAAAATTACACATTGAGACTAACACTGTATGTTTTACAATTAATGCAATTAAGTAATAGTCTTTATATATAAGCATGTCATCTCTGTAACGAAATGAAACAAAAACCCTGCCACTCATTTGTCTAGAAGACAGCAAAAGGATCCCATTTTTTTCTACCACAAGAACTCTGATTCAAATCTCAAGAGACCATTCCTTTCCTATCAAAGTCGTAGTATGGGACCCATTAACTCAGCAGGCAATTCTGCCAATAAACTCTAAAAGATCATAGCCTAAGATGGACTCAATTTTGAGAAACAGGCAAAGAGGCAAAGAGCATGATAAATACAATGCTACCAGCAAAAACTCAAAGAATATTCTCTATAAACATTAAGGCAAGATGTGAGAGAAAGGATCTTAGATAAATCATTTCAAATATAGAGTCAATTGCTTTGCTTTCAATCCCCTTGAAAGGAAAAACGATTATGCTTTTTAGCTGTCAGAACAAAACTCTAGGGTAATTCATAAGGCATTATATTAACACATATAAAACAAAATGAAAAACAGCTTCACAGTATGACCTTACACTTGAACAAAATCTGGAGCAAGTGTATTGTAGGCCAGATTAATACCCAGTTTACCAGGCAAATAAATTCCACAGTGAGTCAGCCTCCCACTTCTTTATGCTGCCTCTGAGGAAACAGTGGCTCTACTTTTAAATAAAACGTAGATATTTCAAAACAAAATAGAAGCGACAGCTCAGAGCAAAGCCATGACTTTTTTTCTTTCTTTATTAAGTGTAGTTTTGGGTTTTGGGGTCTGTTTGCTTTTTTTCTTTTCTTAGGCTTTAGAAAGTGAACCGGTTAAGATTCACAGACTACAAAAGAGGTTAGGGTTGCATTCAGCAGGAAGGACATAAAATAGTGTCATGCCATTTGCTATACCTGTGTGTATTTGAAGTACAGTATATTGAACAATACCGTACACAAAAAGGAAGTGTATTTACTGCAGAGGAGACAGTCGGCTGGGGCTCTTCAAAAGCAGATATTTCAAAGTTTACTTTCACATGGGTTTTCACTTTTTGACCTGCTCTTGACCTGGGTGATTCCTGCAGACCAGTGAGTTTAACAAGGCCTGGGATCTATTAAAAGAGTGGTAGCCTGCCTTTTACTGAGTAGCACGCTGATGGTTTAAAGTAAATGTTATGGTTTGTCACAGGAACCAATTTGGTTACCGTTTGTTCTTCCTGCCGCTGGCTGCTGGTATTTTTGCAAGTGTTTTCCATTCTTTAAATTCTATAAAGAAATCCGCGTGCTGTTATTTTAAACTTCGGCATCTCCCCTTTTCTCAGGATTGATATTTTAAAATGGGGTCCTGCATCCAGAGTTGCCTTCCAGTGCTCCTTGGGAGAACTTGAACTCATAGTATGTGAACAGAAAGCCCACTAGCTTGAGTCCTAGATAATCATTAAGTGACTCTCAGATTGAACTAGATAGGGAATGTGTTAATATAAGCATTGGCCTGTGTCTGACAGAAATAAACAGGAGCTCTCCATCAATGACAAGGCATAAATCTCATTTAAAAAGGCTTCCTTATGCAGATGTAATTATTAATAAATCAAATGGTGGGCATATAAGTCTCTCATCAGATAGATTTTTGAGATTAATTAAAGACTAACCTGATTTCTTACTTTTTTCTAGTTCCAGTGAAATCAGGACCAATTTGAGAGCTGAAGCAAACTTAATACCAAGTTTGGAGTAAAAAGAAAATATAAGCAAAAATCAGATGTCTCAAAATTGCCCAAGAACATAAGCTGGTTTTGACAAGAATGTAGAGGGAGATTAAATTGGACGCTGGAGTAAGTCTTCTCTCCTCGGCATAGCGCAAGTAACAAAGATTCTGTGTGTTGTGCAAATCCTCTGATTTATGCCTTTTGGGGTGCTTCCTGGTTATTTTCCTCAAAGCCAGGCTGTCCAGTGCTACAAACCTTCCATTACCGTCACCAATAACTGTTTCCAATATTTCTAAGTATTAACACTGCTTCTAAGTACAAATCTTTACATTTACCATTGGGAAACTGTCCCATCATTGTGATGAGTAAACAACTAAAAAAGAAGAAGAAGGAGGAAGGAGGGGCAGCTGCAGGCCCTCATGATGCACATCGGCGCACAGAGACAGCCTTCAACGGTCATGTGGCGCTGGTCCATGCCCCTGACTTTATTCATCTCACTTAAGTCGTGCTGGGGCTGTTGCATGCGAAATTGCTTGCACACTCTTGTCGACAGTCCCCAGTACTGCTGGATGTGTATCATTTCACTTGCCCTTTCCATCATGCCTTTATAGCAGATACTATTTTTTTGCATTTTCAGAGGAATATACTAAGGGTCAGGAAAGCTAAGAAACTTAATCTGGTTCACACAGCTACTTATTGGACTTCCAGCTACCACCTGGATAGCTGCAGGGCCTGGTGCCTCCCCCCAGTATCATCCCCCACCCTGAAAGCCAAAGGAGAGAAACAAGCTACCCAGGGAGTACAGTTTGGAAATGCAGCCTAACACTAATATACCCCGGCTTTTTGCTCCTTTGGTACAATATGCTGATCAGAAATCATTACAAAGAGTCTTTACTCAGCACTGATAAAGGATAGATAACACATTTAAAATTCACTCAAAAGGCATTGTCTAATTAGTACGAATTAACTGCTATTTATAACAGGATAAAGGAAAACGATGTTTGGGGAGATAACGGGATTAATTAGGAAAGGAAACATAAACGGGATGAACAGGTATAAAGTGCCAGGCCCTGTGCTACCTTCTGATAAGGCGAGGTCCCCGCGTGGAAAATAGCATCACACAAATGCACAGAAGGAGTGTCAGGGAGGCTTGAAGAAAATGCACAAAGGGATGCAACCAGGCGGCCGAGAGGGCCCTGGTGAATAAGAGCTGGAGGTCAGGAGACCAAGGATCCAGAGGAGCAGCTGGCAGGAGTCAGGAGACAGCAAGAAACACCAGACATGAATGCAATTCTCCTGAGTCTTTGCACAGCCGAGTGGGCACGCCCTGGCCTAAGCGGACCGACTCAGAGCTCCAAAAACAGGAAAAGTGCAATCTCTGCAGACGCTAACCAGCAGAACCGAGATGACCAGAAGAAATGAACCAAGCGCTCCGCACTAGCATGAAAAGGGGGCACAATATGAACAAGGCCTACACGAGGGCTCTACGGCGATTCGTGAACCTTTTAAACTTCATTTTCCTTTTATTATTTTTTTTTTGATTTGGCATTTTTGTTCATATTTTCACAGTGTTTGATTTTTCCCCTCAGGTATAGTTTCCTTCAACCTCCCACCGCCACATCACCTGTGAACAGTCACCATGGTCCCCTGTGCTATTCCTACCCGTTTTGATCCCTTTTCCTGCCGCTCTCCTACTTTAAGCCTCAGATCTATAGTTGCCTGCAGGTTTTGTCTTTTTTATGTTTTTTTTTTTGACCCTTTGTTTGGTTTCCCTGTATTCCTCCTATAAGTGATATCATCTGATACGTATCTTTTTAAAAAATATTTATTTATTTATGCATACAAGGACTGGGGTGTAGGCCAGAGGTACGGGGAATGGGTGAGAGGATTCACCACAGACAGAGTGGGGAGCAGAACGGGCAGATCTACTGAAATACACTGCTGAGGGGAACAGCTGGGAGACGGGAGATGTCTGCTGCAATACATGGGTCAGCTCCCTGCTCCCTGGCCAGGGACTGAACTCATGCTGCATGGCTGGTGATAGCTTTACAGTGATAAGACTTTAACACCTGAGCGTAATCCTTTCCAGCTCCACCCACGTTGCTGCAAATGGCATGAGTTTATGACTCAGCAATTCCACTCCCAGGAACCTACCCAAAGGAGACAAAGACATCTGAAAGGAAACGTGCACTCCTGTGCTTATTGCAGCTCTATTTACAATAGCCAAGATACGGAAAACAACCTAAATGTCCAAAAACAGATGACTGGATCAAGAACATGTGGTATATACACATTTCTTCTTTGATGTATATAAATACTTTATTTACTTTTTTGGATGTATATTTCACAATAAAAGAAGAACTGAATTTTTATTCATTGTATTATCTTCTTAGCCGCCATTTACAAATGGGATCCCGGATCAGTGTTCCCATTTTATTCACTCATAATCTTGAATTTTCACCATGCCAGTTCCTTCTAGGAAGAGGAAATGCTATTTGTATCTCTCAAGACATCTGCCCAATGAATACCTGGACAGTTGTAACACTGTATTCAAAAAAGAAACCAATGGCCACAAGAAAGTAGTGACTTATTTTTGTGACACTGTCATATGCATACATCAGCCAGATCCAAAAGATCTCTTAGGAGCAAACCCAAGCCTTCCTCGCATGAACTAAGTTATAGTAATACATATGTTAGAAACAGCTTGAAAAGATGCTAATCTTGTGTATTAGAAGAAAATGTAATCAGATATCTAAGAGAAAAACTGTAACAGATAAATACAAAATAAAGGATAGAAGACTGGGAACTCACAGTGCTGGTTCTCGAAGCAATGAGAGGACAACATAAATAATTCTTTAATAAACAATGAACAGAAAGAGCCCATCATCTACATTAAACGGGGAACAGGTGATGGATGGTACACCCTCCACAAACACAGAGTGATGAGGTGCAAAGATGTAAGAAAAGGCAACACAAGAAACATAGTTATAGTTTATTAACATGAAGAAAAAAATTAATTGTGCTTAACAAAGGGCAAAATGAAATTCTGCTCTCCTCTCTCTATAGCCAAATTGAGATTTCCAAACCATTGTGTATTCTTTTAAAGCACAGAATAGAAAATGACAACCATGTCTCTTATTTTTATATGAGGTAAAATTTCATGATAGAAAATGTCTACCTGGTAATTTTCCAAAGTCTATGTTAACCTGAATATAAGGCAGGCAGGTGGTCTGCAGGCAGCATTCAGCTCGCAGGAGGAGTATCTGGTTGGAAATCACTGAGCCACCTCTATTTTCATATCTAATGTGGTAGTTATGAATTATAATATAGCGCAATAATGTCTACACTTATTTTGAAAATAAACCAGTACTCACTGGAGCACATAACAATGATCTCACACAGTCAGTCTAACTAGCATTTTTAGAGGGAGCTGAAATAATAAGGACAACGTGTTAAAAGACAAGCTAAAGCTTGAACCGTGAACACATGATTTACTGACAAGAACTAAATCATGAAATCACAAACTACTACTACTCCAACATGGTTTTGCATCCAAAAAATTCAATGTTTTCAGTGATTTATTCTATTTATCAAAAAAGTATGAAACTGAGTACAAGAGGAATAACCAATTCGCTGTAATAGTCATATTATGATTAATAAAACCAATGCCAAATATTTGCAGGCCTATTTTTTCAAATACCTCAAACACTTCAGAAGTGACAATCTTTAGATTCTTAAGAGACAGTAAATTAGAATAATGAATGTCCATTTTAAAGGTAGATAAATGAGACGCTGTTGGATTAAGTGACAAGCTCCAAATCAGATAAGGAAAAAAACATAGCCCATAAAGTTTATGAAAATGTAAAAACGTGAGCTCCTAATCAAATCATGATTGTGGGGTCCGGTGTAGACCTAGAGATTGCAAAAGTAAATATGATCGGGCTGACAACAGTGAGAAAAGAAAAAAGACCAATCACTTAAGAGCAGATTTTTTTTGTACTGCTAAGTCATCCTCTGCAAAATAAAAAAAATCAAGGTATCATAGAGATGCACTTAAAGAAAAAACTTCTTAGTGTGACAGAGCAGTAACACCCTTGCCAACGTGACTCAGAGGAAGCAGAATCTCTGCATTTTGCAAGAATGCATTGAAAGTCCCACACTAAAATCCGAATTCAGATACACCCAAGTATGAACCATTTGATGCCTCATGTGTCATCACAGACTTAGTCAAACACAAACAGAAATCACACAATCTATCTGGTGTAATTAGAGTTATCAGGGCAGACCAATGTACCCAGAAAGCCCTGTTTTGCTCTTTCCTCCCCAGATCCATGTGTGCACCAATGCACACGCATATACACAGACACACACACACAATCTTGTCTTGCCTCATTACTCATGCAAAAAGCTACCTCTTCTGGTCTCACAAACCAACATTCAGCAGAGAAACATTGCAAATGTCTAATCTTACCCACTAATCTACTTTAAAATGGAAAATCCCAAGGAAAGCACTGCAAGAATCACTCACACTTCTGCGACCACAGCGTTTCATGACTTTTGGAGAATACAGGAAATCAGCTGCAAGCGGCTGCCATGCCTAGGCAGCCAGGTGAGGAGGCAGAGTTCAGTCAAACAGTTCTCCCTGACCTGCTCCCACCTTCACTGTTGTGCGGAACTACTGTTCTACTGTTCCTCTGTTAGTAGATTAATTCAAACATGAGGTTGGGGGTGTGTGTGTGTGTGTGTGTGTGTGTGTGATAATGCTGTTACTGGAAGAACATAATGTCTTCTGTTTATCAGAAAAGCATAACTGACAAACATGCTTTTATATTATAGTCATACATATAAATAAAAGTATGTTTGTGTGTATATACATAAAGTTTTGGAGGAACTGAGTTGACTCAAAGAGTAGCTCTATAAGTAAGCTAAGTCAGAAAGGATAGGAAGACAACAGCTGATATTTTAACATAGTTAAATTCCAATTAAATTAAAATATGGCACATTCCTTCATTTAATCACCAACCACATACCCAATTATAAAACCTGGTCAAAGGTGTTACTTTTGTGTACCGCTCATTTAGAGAATTACCTGATTGCATTATATTGTCACATTTTTAACATGTTTTTACTATTATTCCTGAAATGCTTTGAAGTGGATTTATATTATAGACCTATGTTCTGGTAAGAGAGTTGGCTTACAAAGATATTGGATAATTCGTGAAGGATCACATCTGAGAATGAACTGAATTGCCTGCAAATAACTTTCAAAGAATAAAAGATAACGTAAACCTAATGACACTAACAGATTATAAAGATAGAAGCATAAACAGAAAACTATCTCATCTATACTGATGTTTCATTAGAAAAAAATTCAAAAACACTAACTAGGAAACAGAACAGTAAGTAAAAGAACTAAAAGTTTTATAGAACAGACGAATTACACTGAATGTGAATCCCTCCTGAGACACCTCACCCTTAAGGAAAGCATTTTCTAGGGTTAACAGAACTCAGGCATCACTAGGGAACACACCTCTGTGTTTTCTTGGCAGGCAGTGTCCAGAACAAGGGCTTTCTCAGAAAATGTTACCGCAGATATTAGTCAATTAACAACAGGACACCATGAGCTAGTCCACTTCTATGTGCAATGTGTCTTTTGTCTGTGGAGCTCAATATCTTCATGCACTCACTCAACATCATGAATAAGGGCATCTCAACAGCAAATACGATGCAAACAGAAATACATGCAAATGAAGATATTTATAAATGCAGACCAGCAGCAATTCTCTTACACTGGTGCCCTCCCCTCACTTCCCCTCCAACTGCCCCTCCTGCAAACACATGTTCACGTCTCTCCTCTATCAGAGCAGAAAACATTCACCTTCAAATGTTTCCCTGTGTGCCGATATCCTATTTGACAGCCTTGTTATTATAAACAATGGTTCACAATAATACACCTGTTCTTTCGCTCACCAGTGGCTCTAATCTCCCTAAAATCGATGCCCACACACAAGCTAATGGCTCTGCTTCCTCCTATAATTCCAACCACCAATCATTCTTTTGACTCTTGGATCAGATGATCATTTTTCATCATCCTTTGTCTTCTTTAATTTCCTACAATGTACTTCTCTACTTATAATTTAACTGCGCCCACTGGCTGATATTTTAGTGCTCCTTAACTCTCAGTGGCTTCCAAACCACTGTGTTCCCAAATACCCTGTAAGGCTCCTAAGGACACACTGCTGGCCTCCCACCCCAGGGGTTCTGATTCAGCATGTCCAAGGCGGGCTTGATAATTCAAGTCCCTACCAAGTTTCTAGATGATCTGGCTGCAGGCGGGCCACACTCTGAATAAAACTCCATCCACTAATGATTTTAATTATTTTCTCGTGTAGATAACTCTTCAATAACCATTTCCAATCCTAAGCCCTCCCTGAAACTTCATTCCCACAGCTTTAACTTCCTACCCTCCTCCCATCCCACCCATCATCCAAGTTCAATGTTGGGTGCAGTTCTTCTGCTTCTGCCCTCACCCATGAAGGTCTGTGTCTCCTGACTCTCTTTGGTGACTGCACACCTGGGCTTTGGGAATCACTTATTTTAACTTCTTGCCCCAATGCTTTCTCTGCAATACTCTGACACCAGATTAATCTCCCTCAAACACCGCTGTGCTAGCTTTGGTGGTTCCCCATTGTCAGTGGCAGAGCTTTTCAACTGGTGTGGGTGACCGGTGTGTTAGCACGTGCAGTTCCTGAGCCTTCAGGGCATCCAGCCACACAGGGACAGCTGGGCCTCAAGCCAGGGCCAGCCAGCTCAAGGTCCACCTGCACTGCACAGTCACCATGCCACACCTGCCACCCTGCCAGTCACTTCAAGTCTTCTTTGACCCCAGTGTGCCTCTTAAACACATGATCTACGGGCTCCATGAAGCAAGACTTGCTGGCAAGCTACTGATGTCCAGGAAGATGTCCAAATTCCTCGATCTGATATTGTAGACATCAATGCAATGTCAGCCAAAACCAATAAGACATACACGGTGCCGCTCTCTGAAATGTTCCTGACTCTATCCCACATGCCAATTTAGCTCTGTCAATTCTCTGCTATAAAATACACCCTTTCTAAAGACAAGCTTAAAAACCAAGCCTTGAAAGCTGACTACTAGACCGAAGCATGGAGTAGGGTAACAACGAAGAGGGAAGGAAAAACTATGGACTGCCGCTGATTGGGTGGTATGTGCACCGGACAGCCCACAGCTGATGGTGGAAAATGCTAATGTTACCTCAATTTTAAAACCCTGTAAGTATTACTGATAGTTTTATCATCTTTTATTGTTACCATAGACTAGCTTCATCTTCCTCCTCTACAAGTCTAAGAAATTATTAAGGTCAAGACTTACCTTTTATTTTCACTCACCAGCATAGCACCTGCTCCTCATTTTATAAACTACAGAATAAAGAAATAAACACTTTTCAAATCATCTATACACCTTTCCCATCTTTTTCTTCCCTCTTGACTTATTTGCAATTGATATAGGGCAGCAAGGGGCACTAAAACTAAGGACACTGCCAAAATAGCTTATTAGTCACTGAGTTCTTCACCCATGCACACTATTGCAAGGCTATTCAGGCTCAGAGAACAACAACAATGAGATTTATTTAACAAACCAGGGGGAAACAAAGAGTTACTGAGGCCAAAAATGGCTGTTTACCTGATCTGAAGCAGTGTCCAGTGTTTTCAAGTCCTAAACAAAAGAGCAGCTAAGATGGCGTCTTCCTGAGGACACAGCTCCTCTCCCAAAGACTTGGCCACATGCCCAAGATGGCATCTTCCCTCCTGGAGCACGCAGCACCCCAACTAAAGGCTACATTGCAGCTCACGAAGACCACAGAAGACAACAGGAAACGCTCCCGGAGCTTCTGAGATGTTCCCCTGCACCACACCAGACAAGCGACACTCAAAACAGCAGCTGCAGTGGCTGAAGGACCCGACAAACCCCCACACTCGGGCAGCTCAGCGAGGCACCCGCTTGGGGTCTTCACCTTCCTGCCAGGTTGTAACAGCAACAAAACCAGACAGCTCCAGTCGCTCGGCTCCCTACAAAGTCTCGGAACTTTTTCCTCTCTGAGGTTGGCTGCTGGAGACCTCTCCACATTTAGAGGCCCACAGTAGCCTTCCGGAAGATCAGCACAACGGGGGCTGAAATCACTGACCCCAAAAATGCTGAATCCCAAACATAGAATCCTCAAACGCTGAGTCCCGAAAGCTGAATCATCCAGGACTTCTTCAGTCCTTTATATTTTGTATCAGGTGTTCCACCCCCAAATTCTGTATTTTTTATCAGGTGTTCCACCCCCAAATTCCATATTTTTTAGCATTTTCCCTGGGGCTTATTTACCCTCAGCAGTACCCCCCCCCTCCAGGGGCACCACCTCTAACAGTCTTTGGCTTCAGCCACCTGTTACACAATGAACTCTCTTTTTTCAAGTCACTTCATTTGTTTTTCTGTTAGCTCCTGAGTGCAGATCATTATTTGGTTTGGTTTGGTTTGGTTCGGTTCGGTTCGGTTTGGTTTGGTTTGGTTGTGACAGAGGTAGAATCAGAAGACAGACACACACACATACACAAACACACGCAGACTTGCCCCTTTGACAAGACTCCAATGTTTGCACTGCTTTGTTTTGTTTAAGCCAATTAACAACGCTTACATTTTGATAAAATGAAAACTCTCCCGACCTCCTCCTGTACTTCTCCCACAGTGGGTTAAAAGCCACAGTGGCTCTGGTTTTTAAAACCGAAACACACATGTGTGCCAATCATGTCACCTACCTACGTGGTGCTCTTACAACAGAAAGCACATATCTACGTAAGCTGACGTCGCCACCTCCACTGCCCTAACTGGCAGGGTAACAGCTATAATTCGCCAACAGGTTGACTGGGCCCAGCGTGGCCTTGGGCTGACAGCGCAGGACCTTTCAGCGGGTGTAATCTACAACACATGCTTCTTGCCCAACGTCAGGTGTGACTCCATGGGCAACACGGTGAAAAATAAGAAGAGGAAAACTTCCCTGCCTTGTTAGCATAGGAAGCACCATGAATGAAGGTCAGCCCAGACTTGAAAACAAATTTGTTGTTCCCACTGAGTCACTGTAAAAAGGAACATTAATTTATTGAAGCAGTTATGTGACGACCTCATGCTGAAAAAGTACAACTAAATAAGGCTTAAGAATGCATGTCTGTGTAAATACTTCATCTAGCCTGACACAGTTAGGAATGTGTATGTGCAGATATTTTTAAACACGTGTTATTTAGAACAAATCAATTTTCAAGTCAGAAAACCAATAACTACAGGAGAGATGTGACATATTTTTCCTTTAAATATAGATTAATTCCTGACTTTCTCTTCTCCGTATGTAGCTCTTAAGCTGTATGAAGCTTAAAAAGGTCTAAAGACTATATGCTTCATGTAACTAAGCTTCTCAAGAAAATAGATTGGTCTTTCCATTCTCATGTTACCTGTCCAAATTTTGAAGTTTCATCTTTCTCCAGAAGGAAAGTGACGCTGTGCCCAGTACATGCATCTGTCCCCACTTTAAATGTCAAACACCATGCCTTACTCCCTTCTCTTAGCTACCCACTCCTCCATCTTCACCCCCTAATTTCCACATTCTGCCCCACTATGTCCAGAACCAATCCATCTACACTCAACCCATATATCAAGTCTCATTTCAAAGCCTGATCAGTCCACAAGTCCCTTCAGAATTAATGACAGGTATATTACAGAAAAATATGCAAAGTATCTTCATGACTCCTGGTTGTTTTTAATAGTTAATTTCAGTACTACCTTAGCTGCAATCCACATCTGGAGGATCGCATAAAAAGGTGTCAACACAATCAGGCATTGTGACTTGGAAGAGTCGGGGTATATGTGGAAAACTCTGCTAATTGGGTTCAATGTCATCGTGATACTGGATTTATACAGGTCCCTTAAGTGACCATCACCAGGATCAACAATCACCTGGGTAGAGCAGCTGCAGGTACATGCTGCACATGCCCATGTGTTCTGCTTCTCTGCTACACGGAGGCGCAGTCAGCATGGCTGCTGGTGGGCTTTTGTATTACATCAGGTGTTTTTGTTTTGTTTTGTTTTTGTATTATTGAGGAACATCGGCCACAGCAGCACCCTCAGACCATTAGATCAGAAAGAAAACAAACAAGGCTCTCTCCTTTTAACTACACTTACTGGTGGATCTTCTCTTACTACAGACTAACCTTATCTAACTAAACTAAATATGGTCTCTCAACTCCATCAATATATTCTTCTGAAGGAACATAATTATTTTGATGCTATTTTGACATTTCTGGTAAAGTGAATTTAGGATTCAGTGGTCTTGCGGTCTTCAAACCTAAAGTCCATGTGAGAGGCCTTATGCTGTCCTAAAAGCTAGCAGTCTTGTGTTCTTTCACAGAAGAGGAAGGTACAGATCAGGATGTAACTTAACCAAGATGACCACCAAGTTTTTACCTAGACACTTTGGCTCCAAATTCATGGTAAAGTTGTACTTTTTGTTTCTGTCAAATTCAGGATTGCCTAAAATTCCTTGTGCAAAGACACAACTTTTGTGTATCTTTTCAAGTAAAAACTAACACAAGTAAATATACTTGACTACTAAGGTGAATTTTCATCTAGCTTCCATTTACTGAAAAGGAATCATTTTGACGTTCAGACAGAAAGAGCAGATACTGACTAATTTGAAACTTTAGCCCACCTTAGAACAGACCACTGAACCACATTTTTCATGATCAGGAAATTCCTTAGTCTAAAAGAGAAATCATGTTCATAAGTGAGTTGACAGAACAAAAACGCCAGCTATCTGAAATCATCTAGTCATCAAGTCACCTTGAAGTCATCTTCTAGCCACAGGGCTGAACAGTGGAAGTATCTTTTCAAAGCTGCAAGTGCAAAACTGTAGGTCACAACACTCACACTCAGCAAAGGAGAACTTTTTGTGTCTCCAAGTGACAACAGACAACCACACTGACACGTGAGCAGAAAAGAGATATTCTATGGATCTCAGGGATAGTGATAGGGACCTTTTACCAGGTTCAAGGACAGACCACTGGGACTTTGCCAAAATATGTCCTGTTCCTTTTCCCTTAAAATTTCCTATGTGTGAGAAATGCTGAAACTTCTTAAAATTTCAGTAAGAGATGGAGACAATGCAATAGTATTTTACCTACAGAAGGCCAAATACTTCAGTTTTCCTTTACCTCTCCCCATACTATCTACATCTGTATGTAAATATATCTACATGTAATGTCTCGCCTTCTCTTGAAACACTGCCCTGCGTTACATCAGTATAATCTAATTCTGAATAATGAACACTATTACTCTTAGTCAGTATGTAAAATATCCCTTTAAATATATTAGTTTTAACCCAGTCAAAAAATGGGCAAAAGAGCTAAAAAGGCAATTCTCCAAAGAGGACATGCAAATGGCCAACAGGCATATGAAAAAATGCTCAACTCCTCTT